>VRYO01002184.1:6158586-6177282 GCA_009812075.1 Sialia sialis | reverse complement strand
GAATATAAGCCGCACTTTTTTCTTTCTTTTTACTTTCTTTCTTTTTTTTTTTTTTTTTTTTTTTAAGCGAGGATCCATATCCATGTGTGACAAAATAACAAGTTAGTAACAGAATCGCACCATCACAGGGTTTGGTGTCAGGTGCTCAAGTTGCAAACAGTTTTCATCGACCAGCGAAGCCTTTCAAGGCAGCCCCAGGTGCCCTCCCCAGCCGGCTCTCACTTCCAGGTTGGCATTTCACTGGGTTTGTCCATAGATAAGCCGCACCTGAATATAAGCCGCACTACTGGGGTAGGCTGGATTCTTCAATGAAAAAGGTGCGGCTTATAATAGTGAAATTACTGTACTTTAAATAAGCCTCCTCAACTTCCCTCTACATCCAATGTTTCTCAGCTTCCCAAATTGAAGCAAAGTATTACAGAAATGTAATGTAGTCCCACTCTACCACCAGCTTCAGAATATTTCAGCATCAAGTGCTATCTTTTCCCTGAAGATTTTTATCCAAAGAGACAACAATCCAGAAGCAGTGTTGAACAGGTGCCTCTCTAGACACAAAACCCGAGTCAATTATGTGCATAACCATGAGCAATTCTAACTTTGAACAGACTTCAAATGAGAAAATATATTGCTGGATTTACATCAAGTTAAAAAAAAACACATTTCAAATTCATTTTCTTTTAGTTTTTTTCCTTCACTGCTCCAGATCAGATTTTGTATTCCTACTGTACCCCCTCCTGTGATGGGAAACCACACCATAATTACCTCTTTTATAAAACCAAAAGATTTTATCTTAAAACCAGATAAGATTTCTGCCTTCCACACCTCCAAAAGGAAGATTGTTTCCAAACCTCATCACATCAGCTATTACAAATATCTTTCTACTTTCAAACTTGTCTATAAACAATGACATGGATAAATATGTTTTTCTTTGCACCATCATTGTTTGGACTCCACATTTATTTACTTTTCTGAGAGGGTTTTACCACAGGGTGCTCAGGACAGCACCAGATGCCAGAGCTTCTCTGCAACCCTGTGTGTTCATTTTCCACTCAAGTTCCACTTTCTTGCACAAATTCCCAACATTAATAACACGGATATTGACAGATAATCACTTTTCCCTCTCCTTAGCCAGGAATTGGAAGCAAGAAATTGTATATGAACATAAAATGGGTTAAAATAGATTATGAAGGAAAATCTTCAACAGCAATAAAGGCACAATGACTCATGAATCAGTTTTTTGAACAGATGACAATTAATTAATTTGAACTGCAAGAAACAAGGAAAAGTGTTAATTGAAAATACTGCAATATTGTTCACCTGTTTATTTTTATGGTCTATGTTTCTATTATCCTAAAGGAAATAGATGGACTTACAGCTTCCAATTTATACACGTTAATGTTATTAGTATACACAGATCACTGAAAATCTTCAAGTTTCACTTGTTTGACAACACAGATTCCCAGACTGTGACGGAATTTCTGAGTCCTGGCTAACAAAAATTTTTGTTGCTGTTTTTTTGCAATATTAAAGTCTTCTGTATGTGCAAACAGTGCATAAAGAGAAATTTGCTCAATTTCCAAGTGTGTAGAAACATATTTCTAGAACTTTAAGCTTTTGCATTTGATAGGGTGTCTCAGGTTTAAAGTAGCTTTTATTTGCAAGATTTATTTAAAAGCAGCAACCTTTCATTAGATTTTACTAAATGCATTTTCACCTTTCATTTGTATGCCATACTAAAACCCAGATTTGATTCTCTGTGTGTCATGCAGGACTAAGATGCTGCTGTGAACATTTCCAACGGGAGTTTGTAGAAAGCACAAACCACAAACAGCTTCTGCTAATGAAGAAGTTATTTCATAGAAGCCTCGTGGAGCAGGAGCCTGCAGACAGAGCAGCACTTTGCCCAGAGTTGGAAGACACTTACAGTGATAAAATGAATATTATTTAGCTGTTCCACCAACCTGTATTTACACAGTTCTGAAAATGCCCAGGTGCTTTGCCCTTTTCCAAGGCTCTGTCATTATTAGCTTGTTACACCACAGTGGTTTCAAAACCCTAACTTTTTGGTCCTGTCAAATTCCCTATTTTATAATCTTTAAAAGAAATAGGGCAGGAACTCTTTACTAACCTGTAAAATATTATTTACTCAATGGGGAGATAGTTTCTTTCAAGCAGTCACTTCCAACTTCCCATAGCTACAAATAGAAATGATAAAGTACACGAAACCTTCACACAGCTCTGAAAAACACTGCATTTCTGTGCACAATAACTACCACCAATATCACTTTTCTTATTCCATAAAAACTTTTATTACCTTTTTCCTCCCCTAAGAGGATGGGTGAGCACACGGCTGCATTGTGACCAGCACAAGAACACAGTGTGCAGCCTGTACACCCAATTTCTGCCTTAACTAAAAAGCCAACAAGTGACATGGCTAGGGGGGAAGAAAAAAAGGTGAAAGATGGAAATTGCAAACTTAGAGGGAATATGCTTGGAAAGATTTCAAATGAGAGTTTCCCATTCATAGAAATATGTACAGTAATTTCACGATTATAAGCCGCACTTTTTTCATTGAAGAATCCAGCCTGCCCCAGTGGTGCGGCTTATATTCAGGTGCGGCTTATCTATGGACAAATCCCGTGGTCTACCCGGCTACCTGGAAGTGCGGCTTATATTCAGATGCGGCTTGTAATCGTGAAATTACTGTACTTGGTATTGATAGTGGGGGGGAAAAAGCTACAGACAAAGAAACAAGAAAAAAGTGGTGAGAGGCGGGGAAGGCAATGATGTTGTCTGGATTGCATGTTCCTGAGGGGTTTTGTCTGGAGCACAGGGGTACAGGCAGGATCTGCAGACTGTCAATAAAAAGCACAGGTGAGTGACTCCTGTTTTACATCCCCTCCCCTCTCTGCCTTCCCATGCAGGTCCCTCCACAAGAGCTCAACACCTTCATTCCTGACTGCAGAACATCAATGCCCTCAGAGGGAAGGTTCTATCAGAGCAAAATTGCTCTATTAGTAATAAATTAGAAGTTAAACAGTTATCAGGTTGGGGGATTTAGATGAGGAACATGAAGTTGTTTTATTAGACTGATTTCTTCATTGAGTGCAGATTCCTGTGCATTCGGAATGGTGCTCTTGCAGTTTTGTCTTTGAGAAGAAAAAAAGATTATTTCAATGGGCTAAGGCAGGTTTACTTTCCTGGAGTTCTGTGGAATGGATATCTTGCATGATTGAGCAGAGCTTTGTTCAATTCTCAAAGCAATTTACTAGGATTGAGAACAAAATGTTTGGTAGAGCAAGTTGTTCAGTCCTGGATGATTACTTCTTATTCCAAAACAATTACAATAAAGGGAAAATGGGTTATGTTCCTCTAAAAATATGACTCTTTCCAAGTAGCAGCAAAGAAACACAAGGATACACAATTTACAGCCCACTGAAGAAAACAAAGTCAGTCCATATCTTGCCAAAAAGTGCCCAATTAAAACTCAGTGTTTCCTCATTTTTAATAATTTCAGAAGAGCTGTATAAAGTAGGATACATCCCCCCAGTAATCAGCATTGTGCTTTTTCCCATTCTGTGTTATTAGTTCCAGTTCCATGCAGGTTGGAAGTGGTGAGCAGCAACACCAGCAGAGCAAGGATTTGCTTGGGACTGAGCCTCAGATTAGCAAAGAAAATGAAAAGCCATTGCTTTGCTCTGCACTTGTTCCATTGACAAAGGATTGCTCCCAGCTCTGGAAATAGAATGTTAAATTGAAAAGCTTTGGGCTGTGTTCCTCACAGCACTGCATGCCATTTACCCTCTGGAGCTGCAAGTGGGGGAAGGAAAGCATCCTCAATTTTCAGAGGTTTCTGCAACTGTAAGTGAAGCCTCTTTGGAAAATTGAGACCTCATCAGCTTCTGTCTGAGGAGGCAAAGCGGGGGATAAATTAATTTCAAGTCTGTGATGAGGTTATTGAATAAAATGAAATACAATAAAAATCATTTAGCAGCCGGAGAAAATGTAAAGAGAGACACAGAGATTTGAATTCTCAGGCTCTTCATTCAGGCAGTCAAATAGAGTTTTAACCTTTACATAAATAGCTTGCTTTCGAACATTTGCAAAGTCAACAGCACAGCGTTCAGATGTGCTTTTGCACAGCAGATTCTATCATCCCCTACCTGCAGCTTCACCCCAAAATGCCTGGTGCCAAACCTCTGACAGGACATTAGCTGCTCTCAAGGCTGCAGAAAAATAGTGATGGTCTGCAAAAATCACTTTTCCAAAAGACAAAGGGCCACATTCCTTAATCTTCACAGTGCACAGACATCACTGACAACAAATTATCAGAGAAAATACAACAAAGGACAAAAAAAAAATACAGAAAATGAGCAAAATCTTAGAATAAATGGATATTTTACCATTGATGTTCCCCTCTCATTGACGTGTCTGGACAAAGACAGTAAGCACTCACAGTGCATATGGACAAAACACCTTTTGTCATGCAGCAATAGCCTAGCTTTATTCTTCACAGCTCCTATTTATATGGTTTATATTTATATGGTTTTATATCATGTTTAATTCTAATTG
Source organism: Sialia sialis (assembly GCA_009812075.1). NCBI lineage: Eukaryota > Metazoa > Chordata > Aves > Passeriformes > Turdidae > Sialia > Sialia sialis. The sequence continues at coordinate 6,172,710 of VRYO01002184.1, read as the reverse complement.
TTTAGCAATTTGTTGCTAACCAGTTCATTAGTTAGTAGTTGCTAGAGTACGTGCTCACCAAAAGCTTTCTTCCCTAAAGATGTTCACATTCTTTTTACATGGGTGAAAGGATAGTTCTCACAGTTCCAAATCCCATTCTCATGATTCCTTGTCAGGCCAGCTGTTAGTCACACTTAGCTGAAGTAGCAGGCCTGAGCCATGATTTTACAAAGGTTACAAAGCTCCTATTTTATATATGTTTATATATAGAATAGAATAGAATAGAATAGAATATATATTTTAAATCTATATGATATTATATGTTATAATAGAATATAAATTGTTTTTATATATTAATATAGATTTCTATATTTTTATATTTCTTTATATATTCTCATATATGCAACAGCACTGCAGTTAATTGGTGCTAAATCTGGCAGGCAATTTTTGGATCAGACCTTACCTGTCTAGAAAGTTAGTTTGCAGACTAGAGCCAGCAGCCATCAGTTGATTATTTTCTGTCCATGAACTAGAAACTGTCTCAGAACTAAAAATATTTGGTGTCCACCATGCCTTGCCTTACTCCTGAGCCAGTTTTGAATTACCTGCCCTATCTTGGTGTGCCCAGCAATAAACTCACACTTTGAAAATCAGAAAAATTGCAGATTAGTGCTTTTAAAACTATTCCATCTTTACAGGTTTTTGTGCTCTATCTCTCCAAGTGCCAGATCTTTTCTATAAATTAATTAGGTAGAGGTTCTGCTGGTTGAATATTAACACATCTGCTGTTCAGTCCATTTGTATGGAGCATGCTGAAATGCCAGGTTGCTGCAGATTTTATGCTAGCCATGTACAAAAACAATTACTTGCAAATGAAGCTGACATCATCTGCCCTCCAGCACTGGAGCCGTTCATCAGATGTCTTATCTCTGCCACGTATCACTTGATTCTCTCGGAATTATTCTGCTGGGTCATGAAACCTGCTTATTTTCAGATTTTAGGAGATTGTTACAGTTTTTTAACCCCCTTTCATACTCTTCAAATGACTCTAGCATCTAACTCATGGCTAAATAGCAGAATATATTAATTTACCACATCAGAATGAAAAACAAAGTTAAGGAAAATGGATTTACTTTTACAAAAATATAACCTTGCAAATGTTTTTGGGGCAGACAACATGTTTTTGCTTTGTGCTTGCTACAGCAAAGGAGTTCTGGTCTAGGGCTGGATTTGCAGATGCCCCCTTAAATACACAGCAAAATTGTACAGGGGAAAGGAATTCAGGGGAAAAGCTGAAAAGGGATTTTTGCCTCTATGCATACAAACAAGATAAGCCCCAGGAAAAGCTGAAAAGGATGAAATCCAGCCATGGAACCAGTTCTTGAGCAGGGTTCTTTCCCCAGCTTCCCCAGCTGGAATGATCCATGACTCTTGCCCTCCCACCTGCAGCACCATGGAAAAATGAAATTTTGTTTGAACACTGAAGAAATCTGCAGACAGCCCTTGTTCATATATGCACACCTTGGACTGCTTTTGGGGTTTTTTTTAAAGTTCTAAGTTTTGTGCCATCACAGCTGGCGCCAAGGGACATCACAGTGGTGTGTTTAGGGGGACAGACTGTTCAATCTTTCCCCCTTTTCCAGCAGCACCTAAGGTTATTAAAGATTTACCATTTCTAGTTCCAGTCCCAGGTTACAATTAACATCCTAAGCCATAGGAGCTTTTCAAAAGTTATAAATTCACCTGGAGTGTAGACACCTACTCCTTGTTTTATTCCATTTGGCTTAGTTATATTAAAAAGCAAAAAGTGAGGTTGGAAAGTAATGATGGGGGGAGGGGGTGGGAATAGAATTTATCGTGCTGAAAAGGCTTTAGCCCTGCAAATGAGTTCTTTGTGGCAGTTGTCAGAATCTGGAATGGCAGGGGCAGCATCCCTGGTGGAGCTGCTGGGCCAGGGAACCTCAACAGCCCAGCCCCACAGGAGCTGCAGGGAAGAACAAAATTCTGTGACAAGGTCTAATAACTACTTCCCTCCTCCCTTTATTAAAAATAAAAAATCACGTTTTCATTCAGTGGGATAAAGATTTACCAGAATCTCTGCCTGAGCAGAGAAGGGGAAAAGTGGGGGAAATGCCCCATATCAGAGCTGTGTGTTTTTACACAGTATTAGACAAGGAGAACACATAAAGTATTTCAATTTTGATTTGAACCTCAAAGAACATCTTGTTCTCTGGGGTAGCAGAGTGCAGCACAGAGAACACTTACCCACACCAGCTACTCTGCATATGGTTCTTCTGAGTAAGAGCACCAGAAGGCTCTTTTTATTAAAATCTTTACATGGGGTTTTTTTTCAGATGAAATGTTCCCAGCTATTTGCACATAAAATCACGATTCTCCTTTGCAGAGCTAAGATTTCTTCTGACAAAGCAGGAGGCCTTTTTTTGTCCTTACAAACCATCCACTGCTCTTTTAGCTTCAGAGGGACCACATCAACAAAAATACTGCCAGAAAGAATTGCACCCAGGTGTAATTCCAAACATGTCAGCTCAAAGCACATTGTGGATGCCCAGGGCTAAAAGCAGGATACAGGACATCCAGGCTGCATGCAGAGTGACCAAATTCAACACTTGCAGCAGCAAGTGCTGCTCCCATGAAAATAAATAAATATATAAATAAAGATATACATCTGAGCTCTTTAGAGTGATCTCACTTCTACTACATGTGTGCAAGCATATGCTCTGGCAATTAATGATGCTTCTAAGTGCTGTGCTTCTATTCTGGGCAGGGAATAAACACTGAAGTCTTAAGTAATTTTGCCTAATAAAGTTAATGAAGTATAAGCTACTAGATAGAGTGTATCAATCTCTTCCCTTTCATCACAATATATATAAATTCATTACCATAAAATTTACTAAATTCAATTTTTGCATATTTTCTCCTCTGGTCCTTCTTACTAGGCTGATCTCTGGAGGTGGCATAAAGCAAATTGTGTCTGTAAATGAGATTGTCACATGCTTCACAGAAACATGTGCTCTGTGTCCTTGAGAGCAAAGGATCATTTGGTATCAAAGTGCAGGAAAAGTATGAAGGAGGTAAAGTAATGAAGCAACGACAAGCTCATCAGGAACGTAATCTAAATGGAGAGCAGCCCCATTAAAGCCACTGGTTAACTTTGCACAGGTTTAAGGCTGTTAGGAGTGGTAACAGGAATTACTGCCTCATATTTTTAGATTAAGGGCATTGTTGAGCTAGAGACTTCCTGCAGCCTTCTCTGAGTCTGCCTGAAAGCACTGAAGAGGTTCCCAGAGGATAGATTGGGGGGAAAAGCAGGAAAAACTTATGGATTTGGGGATTCCTTAAAGCATCAGCCTGGAGCAGGCACAGGCCATGCTGCTTTTACTGAAACAGGAGCTGGACACACACCCAGGACACGCCAGGGCTGTGGGACCAGCTGTCTGCAATTCTCACAGTTATACACTGAGTGTATACTGAAATACTGATGCCCAGAGACACCCTGTGTCTGGAAATCTTGGTATCTATAAGCAGTAGGAATAAAATGAGGCTTCCCCTCTCCTTGAGCATCTTCCCCACACTGAAATGCAGCCTTGAGGTGCATCACTGGTGGAGCATGAACCTTCTCTTTGTCCACAGCTCTTTGCCAGTCCTCCTTGCACAGAAAAGCATCCAAATAACATCCCCTTGCACCTGACCAGGACAAAGAAGCTGTTTTATGGCAGGAGTAGGGCTGTGTGTCCTGGTGAGGAGTGTCTGTCAACAGCCCTGCCCATGAGGATCTAGGCATGGGCTCCCCTTCCTGCAGGGCCCTCCTGCAGAAACACCTGAATTACTGGATTTAAAAGTTAGTTAAACCTTCCAAAGCTGGGAAAGTGGGATAGCAGAAGCCTGACCTCTTCATTAATTTGTCATATGTGCTTCACCTTCATTTACTCTTGGTGATGTTGTGCATAAGCTGTGTTCCCAGCTGAAAACATGCTGGAAAATGTTGGGGTTACTCTCTGCAAGTAAAATACCAAATCAGCTACACCAGCTTCAGGGTTTCACGTCCTTTCAGAGCTCAAACACCCACTCATTTATTATTCTATTTGGAAAATCTTACATCTTCCCTCTGGGGGAAATCAGCATATGGCAAGGCAGGATTAGAGCAGCAAGCAAATTCAGGTGAATTCCTGTTCCACTGGTTTAATTGCTCTGAGGTGAAGACATGATTTGATGGAGGATCTGTTTGCTGGAGGATATGTTCAAACAAATCAGGGAGTTACTATGGCTAATTTTAAGTGCAAGTTCCAGAGGTATTTATTCAGCTTCTTTCCAGAGAGAAGTAGCAGAGTGTGGAACACACAGCAGAGCTCTGTGTGAATTGTAATGAGACACTACTTGTTTACTGCACATCCCAAGTTCACAGAAGCAATATAGCATTAATTCAGTATTTTAGCATAGGTCCAATGCAGGATGCATGCTATTGAACACTTTATTTCAAATTATCATTTGAGTTTCGCAGCCTGCAGAAGTCATTGCAGATGAAAATTCTCTTGGACAGCTTCTTCCAGACTTTTTTGCCAGCTGCTGGGTGATCTTTCTACTCTTGTGTATGTCACAGCCTCTAATTATCAGACCGACCCCTCAGATCACTGGAATTCACTTTATTGATAGAGAACAATAACTGACAGCGCCATGTCCAGTCCTTTTTTAAACATGTCTGGGGATGGTGACTCCACCACCCCCCTGGGCAGATGATTCCAGCAGCCAATCACTCCTTCAGTGAAGAATTTTTCCTTGGCATTTAACCTAAACTTCCCCTGGCACAGCTTAGGACTGTTCTGTCAGTGCTGCCTGGGAGAAGAGACCAACCCCACCTGAGCACAGCCACCTTTCAGGGAGTTATGGAGAGTGACAAGGTCACCCTGAGAAAACCCCAGACTGGAGTCAATTCTGTCCCTGTGAAGCAGCAAATCCGGTGCCAGGATGTGGGAATTCTTGGAGCAGACTATGGAGATTGTTGTATCAAGCTCAGCTCATAGTTTAAAGAAAAATCATTGTTCCACTGTCTCATAGCACAGGCTGCCACCAACTTGACTTGGACAGAGGAATGAAGAAAAAAAATACAGTTTCCATTTAAAACTGAAGCCTGGCCTCAGCCTCACCTGGAGCTGCTTTTGTGGTGAAGTTTGGTTAATTCCTTTGCATTTTTCTTGAATTCTGAGTGTGTTCATGTGAGTGGTGTGTTGATTTGAGTTTGCCAGCATATCAACATGAGGATGCCCATGATATGAAAATTCATTTGCTGGGAGAGTATTGAAGCATGGTTCAGTGTTTGCTGGGGTTCTGGAGCTGCTTTAGTTTTGTCAGTGGCTGAGATCACATTTGTGGGCTGGAAGCACCCTCTTGTGTCAGTTTTAGTGACTGCTAAAACTTAGCAGTCTCCTCTGTCTTTCCCATTCCCCCTCCCCATAAATAGTTATAACTTTCAGAGGTAATAGCTCATATATTTGTAATTATTGAATATAGGGCAGGTTTCTTCTAAAACTAAAGTGCAAGATGATATTCCAAATTCTCCATTGAAATATATATTGAAAAACTGGAAAGAAATAGGAGAAGACCCACCAAGTAAAGCTAGGCCTGCACCTCTGGATGGTCCTTGCCCTACCAGCAACTACCAGATGGATCATCCCAAGCAAAATGTTTGGTGACCCTGGCAAAAACCCTCCCAAGAGAACTTGTGCCTGGCCATGGGAGACTCAGGGATCCCCTGCCTGTGTGCCTGTGGGAATTCCACTCACAGCAAGAGCCTGTCCCTTCATGGGTAATGTCCCTGCATGGTGGATACCTGGCATGAGTGGACAAGGATTCTGCCACATGCACCAGAGCAACCCCAAGAACTGGATGTGTTTGGGTCCTCCAGGACCATATTCTGCATTGTTTTACTGTGGGTGACCACATCAGCCTCTCCCAAAACCCAACTCATATTTGATCCCTTCTCAGGAAGAGTGAGTCCAGTTTGGAAAATCTATTCTGCTGCTTGGTGTAATCACAGCAGTGCAACACTGTCCTTGTCCACATTTAATCCTGGGGTACTCCCCCAGGGAGTGTTCCTTACCTGCAGGGAGTGAGTGTGGGCTGGGATCCCTTCCAGCAGGAAAGGAAAAATGCTTCCAGCAGGAGGCAGGAAAGAATAAATTGAGTTTTTTTCACCTCTTGCTTCAGGGCACCATGCAGCTACAGCTGGGAAGTTGGGCTGTGCTGGAACAGCAGCAGGGTACAGGGGAATGGGCTCCTCCAGGCAGCAAAATGCTAATTCTACCCCAGCCTCCAGGGAGCCAGGCTGATGGAAAAGCTCCTGCTAAGTGCATGGAGCAGAGGCCAGGTCACACAAAATCTGTTTCAGCACTGGAATGTTTCACATGCTTGTAATAATTAAGACATTTAAGCCCTTCTGGAGGACACCAGCTTGAGCACCAAGCAATAAACTCTTTACTTGTGACCTTACATGAAAGCACTGGAATGAGCTGAGACAGGTTGCCTGGAAACTTACCAGGTATATTTATTTAAAACACATGAACATTTTTATATATAAAACACATACATTCTATTAATATTTTGTAGCTTCCATACAAAAAAAAAAAATAAACCTTTGATTTTATCAGCATCCTTGTATCTGCAGGTTACAACACCTGGGGAAAGACCAGTAGAGATAATTTTGTTAGTATTTTCCAAACACCAAGCCATCACAAAATTCTGTGCAAGCTTTAACATGCAGCAGTCAGAACAAGTTCAGCCTCCCCTCATTAACAGAGTTTTTGTCAATCTACTGTATTATTGTCAAGGCCACAAGTCTTTCCAGTTTCCCAAGACGACATTCAAGTGCACAATAAAATCATATATGCACACAAACTAGGTTTCAAACTTCAGCAATTTTCTACACATGAATAATAAATTCATGTAATAGGAATTTGAAATGGTACAGACTTGTGTGGGCTCAGAATACTCCAGAACAGGATCAAGCCCAGTCCCAGCCTGCAGCTGCTCATCAACATTGCTGAGTTTGACTTAAATATAATCAGCTCAGTCTGGCTGCCAGCAGTTTTTAGGTGAATTATCAACTTTCTGCATTGTCAGAAAAGCTGAGAGTGACAAGGCCAGTCCTACTGCAGCCCAGGAGTGACCCAGGCAGGACAGATCACACAGGGCTAGGAATGAAAATGAAAACTTTGAGGCTCCTCAAGCCAACATTGTGAACAGTTCTGGTTCTGTTTTCACCTCAGTTACTGGTTAATTTTCTCCTGCATCTTCTTTCAGAAGGATGAATAATGTTTCAGCCTAAAGAGAAAAAAAATTGAGAGATTTAAAACTTCTCAGTAATGTATTGAGGGGACAACACCAAGAAGCAACAGCTCTTCAGCAGTGTCCCTGAGTATCCCCAGCTGATCTGAAACACTGATGTAGTAAAATACAAAAAATAGTCACCTGCTGGAATTACTTAAGTGCCATTATAATATGCAGTTCAAGCTAAAAAAAAATGGACAAATCATAAGATTTATTCATATTAGAAATATTTCTATAAATTTTCCCTGTCTTGGTAAATCATTAAAATCTCATCTTAAAATTCAGCAGTTTTTCAAGCACCATGAAGTTGTAAGTTGAAAAAAAAAAAAATATATATATATTCCTGCTTAAAGTTAGCACTGCTCCTCACCCCTGACCACACCAGCAGGGGAGGAAAATAAAAAAGTGTGGAAACAGAGTGTATTGCACAATGAGACAAAGAGCAAGGGTTGTTCCCCAGCAGGGAAAGCTCCACACCCCAGTAACTCATCAGTGAAATTCAAGTCAGGAATCACTTCATCACTTACAGACATCTGTTACAGAACACAAGCATGTCATCTTAGTACCCACCTAAATAACAAAGCTTTGCCTTTGTTATTTGCTACAGAGAAATATCCACTTCTGGGAGAGAAGTCCATGGATTGAGCAAGATAAATCTGTTTTCTTCTGAACACTGGGAAGTTGGAGAATACAGTATATGAAGGAAGGTGCACCTATGGAGAAATAGGTCAGAATTTAAAGTTAGGGAAAAAAATGTAAAAATAAAATTAAACTACAGATCTAAAATTGAAGTTCAAATGTTCAGTTATATCCCTACCCCAAAAGGGTCTACATACAGAATTTTATTGGAGAAAAGGAGCAGTGAACACACTATGGAACCAATTATTGCAATTCTCAGGCCTACAAATCCTCAGATTAATTCAACAATTCCACTGTTGACCACAATTCTAACAAGGCTGCCAAAAAAGAAAACCCAAAATAAGATGGTTACAGTTCCCAGCTGCTGAAAACTCCTATTTGTTGCTGACAGCACTGAAATAGAATCACAGACTGGTTAGGTTGGAAGGGACTTTAAAGTTTTCATCCAGCTCCAAGCCCTGCCATGGGCTGGGACACCTTCCACTAGACCAGGCTGCTCCAAGCCCTGTCCAACCTGGACTCAAACACTTCCAGACATTTTAAAGAACATTTTTAAAAGGTAAATTAAACTACAAAATCTTGTTTTCAGAGCAAATTTACCAAAGAAAATAAAATTATATTATTGTAAATGCAGAGTGTCTTGGCTTGGCCATATCCTGATCTGGTTGGTCCAGCACTTTTACAGCACCTGCTTCTTATATCTGCTTCACATCAATTTTACTACGTCACCAGCAGTATTTTTAGCAAGACAGAAAAGAAATATTGCCATAAAGAAACTGAACACACCAATTTGACAGCCTCATCAGTGTCCCGGGAAGCCACTGCCAAAATCTCTGTGGTGGGATTGAAGGTGACGCAGGTGGCAGAGGTGACAAGGTTCATGATGGCTTTAACTGGTTTAGGATGCTTTTCTTTGAGGCAGCCATCAGTAGTGTATAAATTTACAACTCCAGAAGATGAACTAAAGAACAAAATGAACAAAGATTATACTCAAAAGTAATATTTCAGTACATGTTGCCTTGTTATCTATAGCCACTACTCAGCTGAGAATGTAATTTCCAATTATTTACTTGAGTTATAGTAATATTTTGTTTGGAGTTTGATTTTCCTTTGGAGTTTGTAACAGTAGTGGAGGGGGTCTAGGTGTTTGCTGCTTTGGATTTTCTTTTTACTTATATACTAAAAGACTCAGCTGTGGAGAGCCTTGATGAGCCCATCTGTTATCAGGGTGAATTCAAAGCAAGGAGAGCTAGGTATCAAAATATTCTGAAATAACTTCAAGTTTTTTTATTGTGGGGCTTATTTTATAACTGTAGTATTATCTCACTTTAAAATCCTCTTCTACAGTGAGCTAGGAATATATATATTGCATTCCTGTATTTATTTGCTCTTCTCATTTAAAAGAATCCAGACACTGGCTGAAACTGCATCTCAATAAATTTGGAGTAACAGATGCAGCCTGTGGCTTTGGGTTGAGGCCCCTTTTGAAAGGCTAATATGCTGCCTAGCAGGAGCCAAATTCAGAGTACAGGGAGAAGAAATAAAAAAGGGATAAAATAATCAACATTCCCATTACAGAATTTGATTTTAGTCAATGTGATTTAAAAATTAACTGAACCTACACATGGCAATAGCAATACCAGTATCGCTCCTTTGCTTCAGGTGCACTGTGGTATTTTATATGTACACAGAAAAAAAGTAAATTATCATAAAATAGAGAATATTCATCTATTCAGATCCACTCTAAGCCTATGAGAGCCAAACCATATTCCCACACTCTCAGCAGCCACCCATAAGCTCACTGAAGAGCTTCAAATGAGAGCAGAAGAAGCTGTCAAAGTTCAGTCACTTACCCACATGCCACATATTGGTTATTCTTTGAAACAGCAATGCACTTTCCTTCTAAAGAACCTTCATCTTCAAACTTGTGTAGACACTTTCTGCTTCTCACATCCCAAATGAAAACTTCACCCTCCTCTGGTTGCAGAATGAAGGATATTAGAAAAAACACATACACATCACTTTGTTGGTCCATTTTGCTAAAATAAATTTAATTAGATGACAACTAGAACATCATTTACAACTATCAAATACAGAGTATTTTAAAAAAACCCAACAATTAAAGGCATACTAAAATAGTTAATTCCATTATTTAATAATTGATCACTTGGTTGTATTTTTAGGAGAGATACTACCATCAATTTTTAAAATTATTTTTCTAAAATGATAAATGACTTGTAAGAACTCCTGTAATTTAACTGGGATTATGATAAGAGCTGCTGGAATACTCACTTGAATAGCTGTATATTTTACTGCTGTCTGGGCTGAAAGCAGAGGCAGTGCACCTTCCATTCATCTTCATAGAGCTGATCAGTTCTTTTGTCTGCAGGATGAAGAACAATGCTGACAGAGATTCTACCAAAAATCTACAGAAAAGTTGTTTCCTGTCCCATAAAACTCTTAAGTTAGCTACCCTGACATTCAGAGAACAGCACCAACATTTTCAGTGCCTGCAGAGCACAAGCTCCTGAGTCCAACAGCAGCTGGATCAACAAACACTTGTTTTGTGTAACTCAGGCCCTTCAGTGAGAGGGCAAACAAGTTCCTCCTTTAAAAGTATTTTTCCCTGTGAAAGTTTAAAACAAATCCACCTGCATAAGGCATTTTAAAATTCAGCTGAAAGATTGCTCTATGCATTATGAATCAGTGTTTGGCATGACTCATGAACAGGGTACAGCAGCATGCACTAGCATGACTCCCAAAAAAGCAGTTCTGTGTTTCTCCCACCCCCAGGTGCTGTTCCCATGCTGTTTCCATTCCTTTTGCCAGCACAGTGCTTGTGCAAGCAGCTGAAATACAGCACTGATGCACGACTTCTTGCAGCTGAAAACCCCATGAAGTGCCTGAGCTCCACCAGCCCCATGGAGCTGCAGAACAAAGTCTCAGAGAATCCAAAATAATTCCCTAAAGCTGCAGTGGGCTGACTCAGCAGTGCATTTTTGAGGGCTGTCACATACATGTCATACCTTGGCTTCAGCTGAAAGTCAGATTGCCTTGCAGAGCAGATAAAAGCAGATTCAAAAGGGAAAAGGCACCAAGGAAGTGAAGCTACATGAGCCACGCAGAGAAAGTACCTTCATGGACAGCATGTGAAGGTAGCCTGAAGTTCCAATTAGCAACATAAATGATCCATCTGGAGAGAGTTCGAAGTTTCTGAGAAATTTTTCCTCCACACCTTTAAAAAGAGATTTGAAACTTGAAATTGGTGTAATTTATACTTTGGCCTCAACATTTAGAGGTAGGATGAATATGAGTAAGATCTGACTCCAGCTTTTCATTTCTGCAGTATGCTATCACAGAGAAGCTAAACTTAACCTTGCTCATGTATGATAATTTCCCAGATAGATTAACACTAAAGGTAATTTATATCCTTGAAGACAAGTTAAAAATACAACCTCCAACAACCCACTGCCCTTTCTTTTAAAGCAAATTCATATTCCATCTCTGTTTGGAACAGCTTCAATTTGCCCAGACACTCAGAGCTGCAACACATACCTCGTACTTTTGGGATGGGGATGATAGTCCCAGCTATCATGTCATACACAAAGAACATTCTGTGGTGAGTACCAGTGGCTATAACTTGTTCTCCATCCACACTGAAACGAGCTTTATAAATTGGAAAACTCTCTAAATAGATGCTCTGTATTTTTGGGTTCCTTATACCGTCCACCTTCAAAAAACAAACAAAAAAACCCAACAAACCAGGTTATATTGAGGAATATATCAAATACTTTCACTGAGAAAAATCATATCAACTTCTGAGCTGAGACTTAAGTAGTAAGAGGTACACCACTGTGAAGCTCTAAACTCTTCCCCTTTCCTACAAATTAGCTGATTCTTAGTTCCTCACCTCATGTAACAGGCACTCCCTGCCTTTCTGATAGACCTCACACCTCCTTCCCTTCCTCATCTTGCCCACGTTTTACTCTAATAATCACTTCTATTGTGCTTTTTCTAAATGGAAACATCAGCTTTTATTTGAGTTTTCTTGCAGCTCTGTGGGGATATCATGTTCCACTTGTGTCTAACCATTCCAGAGATACTGAGCTATGCTAGAAGCTCCTAAGTAAATTAAGATTTTGAGTATTGCAGGAAGAGCACCTTCTTCCTGCAGCACAGCCACTCCATCCCCAACAAGATTTCACAGCAATTTTACAGCCTCAAAGCAAAGTGGCTGCTCCCCCCACTACAGGCTCTCCAAACAACTTGGGAACAAAAAACCTTGTTAGTGCTTGTCATTGCAATTCTTCAAACCAGAAGTTTTTGAACACAAATCTTCAGCTAAAATCTCTGAGACAGAAACCTTGCCAGTACATGTGCTTGGTGTGAAGTCACAGGTGGAAATTCCTTCCAAAATGCCTTTAACCAAGGAATTTCCATTGTTATCACTGACATTACACCCAGCGTGCAGAGGAAGAGAGAAAACCAAGTCAACCACTCCAGGCTATTTAACGTACACTCAAAAAAAGGTTGTGTGTTAGTGAGCATTAGCAGAGTACAAAGTGAACTTCTTCACCTGGAAGAGGGACACGGAGCGATCATGCCCAGCTGTCATCACCACTTGGGCTGAAGGATGAAACTGCACTGTCACCAGTTTTCCATTGGCAAAACGTTCCTGGTTTGCAGGAGGGCAGGCACTCATCTACAACACAGACAAGACAGTTAAAAAAACCCAACAATCACTTATACCAAATAAAAAGACAGTTACAGTAATTTCATATGCATAAGGCGCACTGGATTATAAGGCGCACTTTTTTTCCCCCCAGCGAGGATCCGCATGCAACAAAGTAATGAATTAGTAATGGGATCGCATGATCACGGGGTTTACTGGCAGCTGCTCAATTTGCAAACGTTTTTCACGCATTGGTGCAGCCTTTAAAGGGAGCTCCAGGCGCCCTCCCCGTGCTGTGGGCCCTGGCACTCCCGCCCGCCCACGGTGCCGGCTGCCGCAGCTCGCACTTCCGGGTTGGCAAATTTCCAAACTTCGTCCATATATGAGGTGCACTGGATTATAAGGCGCACTTCCAGGTTTCGATCAAAATTTTAGTCAAAAGGGTGCACCTCATAGTCGTGAAATTACTGTACTCTTTATGCTACAAGACCCGAAGCCCTGCCATGAAGTTTTGGGCAATGCGAGGTGAGCAGAGCACGCACAGCCCGTTCAGGAAGCTGCTCCAAGGCAAACATAGGCTGAACTCACTAGCCTTTCTACTTGATTTAAAGCTCAGTGTAAAAGCACATTCTGACTCATCAGAGATAGCTGTAGGAGACAGCGTGAGAAATACACATTTAAAGCTGTCTTCTTAAAGATCATTTCAGTAGCTTCAAAGTTGTGGGAGAATTCCATCCTCCCTCTGCAGAAATTAAAATCCTACTACATGATGCTATTTAGAGTGCAAAAAATTCTCGTGTCAAACAATCCACTTCATTTCATTGTTTCATGTTTTCACAGGAACTGTTCAATTTGCTTATCCTCTAGAGCTTCTAGCTGCAGAAACAAATTCACAGAATCCCTAATTTTATTCACAACAAGAATCAAAGTGTGCACTTAAGTCCAACTGAAGTCGAAAGATGAAGTTTGTATTTACCTTCAAAATCCCTCTTGGCAGAGACTCTGAGCTCCTTATGAAATTGCCAGTCCTGCGCAGCAGATCATCATCTTCATCACTATCACCTCAATTAAACCAAAGCACATGGAAACAGCTAATTGCAAAACACCCACAGCAAAATCAACACATTCCTCACTGAAGCAAATTAAAGCACATTGAAGGAACAAAGCCGACATATCCAGCATATTATCACACTACTGAAACTGAGAATGCATCAGAAGTAATTATCTTCTAGCAAGCTGACCAGGGAATCACAGAAACACTTATCAGAATAGTATTGGATATATTTACTATCACTTGAAGTCCTTTTGGATTTCTTCCTGTTTTCTAGATCAGCCCAGGCAGGAACTCCTCCCATGGCTTGCTGAAACCTTAGGAGAAAAGAGGAAGAGAAAAAATACATAACTTTCGTGAGACAGTAATGTCCTTCTTAGAAGCACAGTCAGAATTTTGCAGGATTACTTGCACTTAGAACACAATGCAAGTTCATAATTTT
>VRYO01002184.1:6132115-6157586 GCA_009812075.1 Sialia sialis | reverse complement strand
TGGATTCTTCAATGAAAAAGGTGCGGCTTATAATCATGAAATTACTGTATTTTAGCTCACAAAACTGTTGGGTGGGAGATCAACCCTCTGGAGATCATCCAGTCCAACCCCTGCTAAGGCAGGGTCACCTGGAGCAGGTGACAGGGGAACATGTCCAGGTGAGCTTGGAATGTCTCCAGAGGGAAACTCACAACCTCCCTGGGCAGCTGTTCCAGTACTCTGTCACCTTCCATAGAAAGAAATTCTTCCTCATGTCCAGATGGAACTTTTTGTGTTTTAGTTAATGGTTACTGCCCCTCATCCTGTTCTGCACACCAGTGAAAAGTCTGGCACCATCCTCCTTGGAGATCAATATAGTCAGCCACAAAAACATTAGTGAAACTCACTGTTCCTCAAGTCTTTTCTTCAGTTTTTTCTTGGTAAGCGTTGTCTCGGCATCACTTTTCATGAAGTCTTTTCTGTACTTATGGGTCATATCAACACTGGAGGAGAAAAACACACAGAACACAAAGATCGTTCAAACCAAGGCCACTTACAAGCACTCCCAAGTGCGATACTAATTCCCATCACCCAACCCGAACTTACTTTTCCTCGGCTTCATCATCCTCATCCACCCACGCCGGCTTTTTGGGCAGTAAGTCACCCTTCGCTTCATTTTCTACCTCCGAATCGCTGGACTCTTCCCGAAGGTCCTTCCCCTCTGCAGCAGTAACCTGAAAACAACCGCAAGGGCCGTGTGACCGGGGAGCGAGGGAGCGGGGCCGCGGGGGGCACCGAGCCCCGCCCGGGGCACGGCCCGGGCCTGGACGTGCCGCACCTGTCGGGGCCCAGCCAGGCGCCGCAGCAGATCGTCCTCCTCCACGCTGAGGCTGTCGCCGAACACCAGCTCCTCCAGCTCCCGCTCAGCGCCCGACGCGTCGCTCAGCGCCTTCAGGTGGCGGGCGCGCCGCGCCGCCTCGGCGGCCGCCATCTGACTCGCCGCGGCCAGCTTCGCCTTCCTCTTGGGTTTCGCCACTTTGGCCACTGTGGTGGCTTTAGACGCTTTCTTCGCTGCCTTCATTCTGGGCGCTTTTGCCGCTCCCCGCTCCCGCCCCGCGGCCGCCGCCGGAGCCCGCATCGCGCACCGGAAGCGGAACCCGTGCACGGGGTGACGTCACCGCGCCGGGTCCCATCCCCACCCGCCATAGGCTCACGCTGCCACCCATGTCACCGAGCCCCCGCCCCCGGCGGCGACCCGTGATCACGTGACTCCTTTCTTCACCTCCCTTTGCCCCCACGCCCCCGCCCATCCCGAGTTCCACGTGACGCGGCCACGGCTGGGCCGCTCCATTGCGAGCCCGTGGGGGGAGATCCCCGACCTATGAGGCAACACGCGTCCCTCACCGGGTGCTCATCGGGCCCTCACCGGGACATTCCCTACACGCCGTCACTTTCTGGCGGGCACGGCTGCTCTTACCCCCCCGTAATCCCCGCCTCGCAGCGGAACGCCCACCCTCGGTAACGAATGATTTCGCCCAGAGTGGGGGGGATATGGCAGTGGGGCCGCCCCGCGCAGCCCGATCCCGGCGGAGGCGTGCCTGCGCCTGCGCAGCCGTGTGCCCGTGTTGTTGATGTCCCGGCGGCCGCGGTCGGTCCCGGTCGCTCCCCGGCGCTCGGAGCGGCTGAACTGCCCGGGCCGTCCCCGCCCCGCCGGGCTCGGCCCTGACCGTGGGCACCGGCAGCGCCCGAACACCTGGGGCGAGCGCGCTGAGGCAGCAAGCAGCTCCTGCCCATGAGGGCCTGATGGAAAACACAAAGGAACTGGTGAGTACCGGAGCCCGCGGGAGGCGCGGCCCCGCGGAAGCCCCGGCGCCTGAGGAGGGGAGCGGTGCGGGCTGAGCCGCGGGCGGGAGCTGAGCGACCCCCGGTGCCCGTGCGGGGGGAGGCGGCCCCGCGGTGTGTGGGAGGGAGCCGGGGACTGCTGCGGGGGCGGGGTGCGGGGGGTTGTGCCCGCCCGGGGCGGGGGCTCTGGGGGCCGGGCCGGCGCTGCTGCTCGGGGAGGGTCCCGGGGAGCCGCGGGAGGGTCCGGCCGGGGCACGTGGGGGCGGCTCGGCCGGACCCCTTTGTTGTGGCCCGGCTGTGCGGTGCTCGGGTTTTGTCCTTCCTCTCTCTTCCCTGCTGCCTCGGAGAAAAGTTTGAGCTTCTGGCGGGCGCGCTCGGATCCGCTTCTCCCCCAGCTCCGCTGTCCTGCGGGGTTTCAGTAACTTCCTCCTGTAGTTCCAGCCTTTAAAGTTCACTTTTCCAGCGTTCTCATGCTGAGTGCTGGAGCGTTTTCTTTAATATCAGCGCTTCAAAAGTTTTGCATTCTTTGAGACCACTTCCCCCCTCTCCGTGCAATTTTTATGACTTCTGATATTGTGACTTTGTTCCCTTTGTAAGGAGTAGTAAACTTGTGAAACCAGTTTCACTTTCAGGTTGTTGCTGGAATTGTTTGAAAGTGTAGCAATTTCTGCCCCGCGTGGCTTTGAAAATTAAAAGTCCTACTACAAAGCATATGCTGATGATGGTAAAAAAAAAGTCTGTGCGTGAAAAAGTAATTTATTTTAAAATGTGGCTGGCAACTGTTGTGATTTTTCACATTTAAACCTAGTCAAAACTGAAAGCTGCAGGGCAATCTCTTTTATTTTAATTGAAAAATTATTTTGCAGGCTTGAGGACCTGCATTTACGTATTTATTGTATTCAACAGTTTGATTTTGACTTGAAAGGAATGGAATAAGGCTATGACAGTCTAATCTGGAGCCTTTAATGAGAACTAAAGCAATGTGTTTCCTTAAGAAGGCAATAAAACTTGGCAGGTCATTTGTCTTTACTCATTTCTTCAGCCTAGGCATCGTTTTGAGAAAGCGTGTAATGTAGGCTGTAGGAAACTCTGCAGAGGGATCCTGTCTCCCAGGAATAGCTCAGGTATTGTTCTTGAGAACATGTGGGCTTGTGCACGTGCAGAGAGATTGCAGACTGCAAGAATTCTCCTCATTGTTCCCTAAAGAGTGAGGTGCCTCTGGCAGCAGTGGTAACGTGCACAGAAGTTTGCTCTCATTGGCTTTCATTTCTCTTACCTTCTAAAATCTGATTTAATTTTGCAAGGCTTATCATATCCTCTGAAAACCACTACTGCATTCCTTCATTTCTCAGGTAAGTTGGTACACTCTGGGCATGTGGGATTATTTGCTGAACCTGGCTCTGAGCACATGGAATGAATTCAGGTGTTGAAGACTTTGGTTTTGGGTTGGTGGTGGTTTTGGGTTTTTTTATTTTTTTACATTTAAATTTGTTATTTTATTTGAATTCTTGGGTTTTTGTTTGTTTTAATGGTAACACGGTGTTTAAAAGTGAAATATTTGCCTCTTCCAGATACTCCTGTAAGGGCTTTGTAGAAACATAATGGAGTTTGTAAAAGATTTTTAGTTTTATCAAAACTCAGATATTTCACGTATTAATCATCACACCCCCCTCCAAAATTTCCTGCTAATGTGATATATTTTTTTATGAAAGAGTCTCCCCTCTTGTGTGAAACCCCCTGGGGAAGAGGCTATGGACAAAACCATTGGCAAACAGCAGAAACTGGCTTCAGACAAAATGCTGTCATACATAGCAAATGAAGAGACAGGAAAAAACATTTCTGTAATTTTCCAGCAGAGATTTTACTTATAATAAGAGTGGAAGGCACATTTCCAGATAGAGGTGAGTTGCTTATATAAAAAAAGTAAGTTTGGTTGGTTCTGATTTCCAAGAATCCCAAGATGTTTAGCTTTGGGGGTTTTTGTTTGTTTGTTTTTAATGAAAGCTGAAAGTGTGTTTTCTTTAAATTGGTACCATGTTTGAATTTTCTTTTTTGGTCATGTTCTGAGGCACAATTAGGCTTCAGCTCCACAGGGACAAGCTACGATTCTACTGTAAATTCTTTTAGCCAACTTGCATTCAGAAGAGTTGTAATAAATTAGTTCTGTTGTAGTGTTTCCTTAACATCCAGAGCTTGTAGCATAAAGCATCAATGAGCTTTTGACTACAAAATCTGTGCATCAAATTTAAGTCTAACTTGGAAATAGCCTTGGATCCATTAAGGATATGTGATTAAAGTAAATCTGTCTTACACAGACCCTTGGCTTGAAGGTTGTGGTGACCTCATTGTTGACCTTGGCCTCAGATCCCATCTGTCCACAGTTCTGTCCTGTTTGGGGGATTGGAGCTGAGTATGGGAAGTGATGCCTCTGTTCCAGTGCTGGTGTACCTTGCTACAGCTCTTGTACTCCAGGCTCCAAATTGCTGCCATTCTGAATTCAAGCCCTAGATTGCATTCAAGAGTAACAACAACCATTTGGAGTGGTTTGAAACCTCTCTGTGGCTGTTCTGGATCATCCTCCTGAGGCCAGCTGCACTTAACTGGGGGCAAGAGGCTTGGTTATGTAATAATGGGGTGTTTTTCTTGCAAGTTTTTACCTTCAAAAGTCTTTTGCATAAATTTTGCCAGTGCTTGAGCACAGTATTCATAAAGGCACTAAAGCCATTCCCCAAGTGTTTGATGTCTAAATAACATGAAGTGGTTTTTCTGCTGTGGATTTCTCACCCTTTGTGTCCACTTTTTTGTGTTGCAAGAGTAGTTACTACACTGAAAGAATCTATGTTATAATGTGTTGATCAAATTCAATGTGTGTGTATATATATATATATATATATATATATATATAAATTGTATGTGAAGAGTGAGAAACTGGTTATTTTCTTATTTGTTTAGAGTTGCCTTCCTGCTCTCAGGGAAACCAGTTTCCTTAACTATATTCTTTTTCATACCATTTGCCTTATGTAATGCTTAATTAGGAGTATTTCTTAAAAATACTCTGTTGTCAAGTATTCACAGGGAGGAGCGGAAGAACAGGAAAATGGGAAGTTGGGCAGAATAAGAAAGCAGTTCTTATAAGTTCCTTTCTCCACCCATCCCTTCAAAAAAGAAAAGTATGCAAGAAACCCCCCAAGCAAATCGTATAGGGTAACTTGCCAGTGCTGCTCCCACTACATTTTACAATTCTCTGACTGAAAACCTCTGTTGAGGAACCAATAATCTTATTAGGAAAATAAGCCTTAGCCAGAATGCCTGAAAGTTTGTCTTGTTCTTTTGTTTGTTCATTACTTCTGCTTAATGTACAGATAGACTCCATTAGTGGAGAAGTTGCTCAAGCTGCTGCTCTTTTGGCATTAACCAGCTGCCAGGTTCTGGTTTATAGCAAGCCAGGCTCCTGCTCCAAGCAGTTCTTGTTCCTGTTTTGTTAGAAGTTGAACACTGATCAGGTTGTGTTTTAAGGAAAAGACAATCTCTTCAGCATGATTTTTGGTGCTGAGTCCAGCTTGGAAGAGTAGGAAACAGGTTTGATGTTGACTTGAGGATTGGTGGGTGTTTTTTTTTGCACCTCTGTTTTTTGAATCCAAGACCCTGCAGCTGCTGTGGGGAGAGGCTGGTTCAGACAGACAAGGTGTTGCTGTTGTCTGTGGAGCCTGAAAGGACTCATCAAGGATTGCTTGTCCTTCACATGCTTAGAAATGACTTCCAACATTGCTTGTTCCATCTCCTCAGCAGGGATGAGATGAGGCTCTTTGGCCTGTCGTGTCCTGGGTTCTCCTTTTGCCTTTTCCAAAGACACAAAGGGGCAGAGAATGTGTGCCTGAGGTAGATGGTTCCAGTTTCCTGGTGCCTCTGCTGAAGCTCACCATAATGTATTAGAGGCCACCAGCACGTCAGGAACTGTTGATGAGCTTCTGGAAAAAGATTGAGGCCCTAGAAAATCAGAAAGGGGGAAATTTTGTACTTAATTTTCAGAAGGAAAAGGTGAAACCAGTTAGCAAGAACTCAGCAGGAACTGCAGGCTGCTGCTGTACCAAAGCTGCTGCTTTATCTTGTTTATAATTCTGTTTGTCCTTTTTGTAAGGATGTATCTTTGACCTTTGAATTCAGAGCAGTGCTCCAACTTTTTTCACTTCCAGATGTTAGAGCTACTTTTTTGTTCATCTGAATTCTGCAGGAAGGGTTATCAAAACTTCCTCATGTTCACTTATGTCCACAAATGCTGTGTTTCAACATGGGTTAAAAAGAACCTCTGTGGTGTTTATTATCAAAATACAAGTGTTTTGATTTGCTCTAACGAAATTCCACCATAGATATTTGTATATCATCTTCCCTAACTTTCACCTACTTTTGCGTACAAAGTATTTTGTTGGGGTTTTTTTTCCTGCAAACTCTCCCTTTTTGAAATCTCATAAAACTTTTTGAGTAATTTCCCCAATTGCAATCCATGTAGTAACTACAAATTAACATTAAGAACTTCCTGCATAAATTATCTGGCAAATATGGTCATCTGGCCAAAGCTGGGATACAAATGTTTTATAAAAGCTACAGTGTTATTTTAAAATGGTAAGCAAGGCTGCTGATTTGAATTGCAGGTTTGATGTTCAGTAATTTTGAATTGGAACAATTTGGCTAAATATTAAGTAAATGGAAAGGTGATACATGAGATTTGTTTTGACAGTGTAGTTAAAATCAAAAACTTGATTGCTTTTGGAATTGTATAATGCTGAAGAATGACTTTTCCTAATTGAGTGCCCACATTTCCATTTACAAAGAGAAACTGTTTTCTTTCCCATCTGTGGGTATTTTGGCTAAGAGAGCTTACCAGTTCTAAATGGAAGTGATGCAAAAGAGCAACCAAGAGCCAGGTGCCCTGTTGTGGTGGTCACCTTGCCCTGTGCTTCAGCTTCTGCTCCTTCACCTTGCCCCCAGCTCCCAGTTCTTCCACCTTCCCTGGCAGTGGGAGCAGAGCATGGCGAGTTGGAGGGACTGGGAATGGGCTGCACTTCAGTTCCTTCTGAGCAGCAGCAGCATTTCAGACCTCTGCCAGCAGAGCACTGAGCAAAGCTACCACCCCATAGGTCCAGGTTCTCAAGTCTGGAGTGGGAAGGGAATATCCTGAGACTGGCTTGTGCTGCAGCCTCCATAAGAGGGCTGAGGACACAGAATCACACCTTGGTATGGGGTGAGGCCCGAATGTCTCAGGGAAATCAGACCAGCTGGTTTAAAGAGGATGAGGGCATGAGGAGGGAGAGCCCTCCCTGGGCTCTGAAACACCCCGAGTATCTGTCCATAAAACCCTCTTAGCATCACAGAGCTCTGGTGGTGCTGCTGGGACTGGTTCATATGGAATCACATTTATATCCTAGCAGAGACTGTGGTCAAGAGAACTTAATACTGTGAGATATTAAGGAGCTCCTTAAATCTTGAGAAAGATGTCTAGTTTCTTCTTCTGCTCTGAAAATTCCTGCCAGTGTTGGCAGGACTGTATCCATGGCAACGTTGTGCTCAGCTCCTGCCTTTAGCTGCACACACGTGCACACACAAACAAGTCCCTGGTCATGGATGTTCACGGCAGAGGGGACAGGTGACACAGGAGAGGTGACATTGCTGCCAGCATGGGTCAGCTCTGAGCTTTGTCTGCCATGGCTCAGTGTTTCCTCTGGGAAACAACCCTGGGCACCCTGACTGCTGGTTTCAGTGCCTTGAGGAAGTTGTCAGGTTATGCCCTATTCTAAATTTGATTTGTTTTAATACAATTTTAATTTTTTTTTTTTGGCTGAGGAGTATATTCATAATTAACATTACACTTATTTTTTGTTGTTTTGTTTCAGAACTACTGTAAGTGTGTTAAAAGTATTTGCCTTACTGCATAACCTTTTTGTGTTTACTGGGTTTTTTTGGGAATTCTTTTTTTTTTTTTTTTTTTAATAATTGCATGATAGGATTGGGTCAGTGTGGAAATCAGTTTTCCTTTGTACCTACTAGGAGATTCTTCCATAACAGGGTTTATTTAAATTGCAAAGGAGACTATAATATAATATAACAAAGGGATAGCATGGCAGAAAAAGGCTTGAATGAGATCTAGCAATAAAGATGTTCAGGTATATGTTCAAGGAAAGGGATCAGGGGAATTGTGATGAAATCTTGAAGCTATGAATTTGAATGCAATTTAGGAAGGAAAAGCCCAATCACGTTGCTTTTCTGTCTACACTGAGTTTTAAATAAAATTAGCTCTTGGAAAAGGAAGTTGAGCCAAAGGCTTTCTTAATTTTCCTTCTGTTTGCTTGTCTATACTTCATTCCCCTAATTTGTGCTTTTACTGTAGAATTTCTTATTTTTCTTTTTATTAGTTATTTCATCTCAAACTTAGTAGATACTGTTTAACGTTATGGAAAAAAACATGAAACATAATTTTTTTTAGCTTAATGAGGGCAGCTCACATAGGAGTGTAGCCTTGTTTCAATAGAGCTGTGTAAGATATTAATAAAGTGAAGATTGTCACTGTATCAAAATGCATGTGGTGGATGTGCCTCAGAAAAAGTACATCAGTTCATCTCTTGCTTCTTTAATGTCTTTGCTGGAAATTGCTTAACTGTCATGCCTTCTTCAAAATTGTGTGGTTTTATCCTACTTGAGACTTTTTTGAAACTATTATGTATGTTTTTTGTATATGACAGTGGCAAATTAGTCACCTTTCTCTCTTTCAGCATTTGTACAGACCTATTGCCATAGTAACTGAGCTCTTCATAATGGTTAATGTATTAATCCTCAGAACAGCCCTGTGAGCTGAGAGGTGTTCCTGCTTCACACAGGAGTCACGGATTCATAGGGGAGCTGAGTGATTTATGGATAACCCCACAAGCCAATGAGAGCAGAGAGCCTCTCATTCCTGTTCCTGTGGTATAAGTGCCCTCTTGATTGAACTGTCTTTTCTCTGCCCAGCTTTCTCAAATGAATGAATTTTAGTGGAATTGGCTGCAGCCATCTGGAATGTGCTCATTTCCATATAAGATCCGTGTGGCTGTCAGTGTTCAGCACATCAGGCTTAATGAACTCTAAAGATACCAAGGACATTAAATGTATGGATGGCTCCTGTGTATTCTCAGTGGATCAGGAGATAGAATTTTTTTTTTCTTCCTGTATATCACAACACCAAAAATTGGCCAGTTTTGATTATACCAATGCTCACATAATTGGCAATACATGGCTCATGTCTGTCCTGATACAGCAGTGCCTTAAAATACCTGCTTTTGACCTGTGAAACTTTTTAAGCTTGACTTTGAAATCTTTGCATTCAGAACATTCTGCTATTCTTTGGTTTTTTTGTTGTTTGGTTATTTTGAATTTTTAGACAGAACATAGTTCCCGAGTGGAAAGGAAACGCCGAGACTCGTTCGGGATGTTTGACGGTTATGATAGTTGTAGTGAGGACACCAGCAGCAGCTCCAGCTCAGATGAAAGTGAGGAGGAGGTTGCTCCTTTGCCATCCAGTCTCCCAATTATCAAGAACAATGGGCAAGTTTATACTTATCCAGATGGCAAATCTGGCATGGGTAAGTATGTGCTGTGTGAGTGCAAGGAGTTGGATATTGATGGGTTTTAGCCTGTGCTGGGTTGGGAGGGTCCCATCCCAAAGCAGCTAAGGGGTTGGGGTTAGTTAGTTTTGGAAGGGGGAATTGTTTGGGTTCTGTTAAACTGAAATAAGAGGATTTGAATCTTTCTGACTGGGAAGAAATAGTATGGGAGCATCTGCCCTTTGTCAAATGTGTTGTTTCTGCATATGTATGTGTGTGTTCTTGTGTGCATTGGTTTTATTCTTGGAGCTTTCAGGACAATGTCAGTGTGTTCTAAGCCAGGGCATACCTTCTCTCTGCCCTTTATGTTACATATATAAAATGTTTAAATAGATTTCTTCCTAAGAAAACTTCATTACTGCTAGTGTATGAAACCTGTTAGTGTGTACTTGTTCACTCCTCCCTAGCTGTGAGCTGGAGGGTACTAGGAAAACAAATTTAGAAGGGAAGATTTCTTTTATTATCAGGGAAAAACATTTTTTGTGTAATCCTAATGATTAGTGTAGAGGCCTCTGAGCAGAATTTGGGTATTGTCTCACTGTCATTAGTTGGTCTGAGTCTTATTCATCATGGAATACACTGTGGATGATGCTATCCACCTCTGAAACATGATTCTAGCTAGAAAGAAACATTGGTGGGCTGGGGTACTTGGGATATGCTAATTTATGAACCAAACAAGAGATCTGGTTTTATTTCAGGTTGGAAGTATTCAATATTTAGAGGAAATCAAGATTGGCAGGCCCAGATTCCAAGCAGATGCTTCCTTCAGAGCAGTGTAAAACCAAAAATCAGCTAGAGCTGACTTAGCTGGGTCATTCACTTGCACTGAGGCTGAATTTAATAGGGAACAGAAAGAGGCACTGTTTCACCAGTGAATTTGAGGTTCTTGGTGTTTCACTGATATTTGTGGTGATGCACAGGAAAAAAAAAATTTAGAACAACTTTCTTTGGGGTCAAACCTCAGTAACTATCTCATGGTATCACCTCCAGGACTTTCATTCTGTCCTCTTCATTCTGAATCTTTACTGCGGTTTTAACTACACTCCTAACATTTTGGATTCTGTTTTCTCTCCTCTGATTAGCTACATGTGAGATGTGTGGCATGGTTGGTGTCCGGGACGCTTTTTACTCTAAAACCAAGCGCTTCTGCAGCGTGTCATGCTCCAGAAGCTACTCCTCCAACTCCAAGAAGGCCAGCATTCTGGCCAGGCTTCAGGTAGCGGTACAGACACCGTTTTCTTTACATCCTTCCTGTCATCTGGGGGGCTGAAATTGGGTGTTTGTGCAGAGGCTGCATGGTGGAAGATTGTTTTCTTGGGTTTGAGGGGGATTTTTTTGTAGAGTTGCAAAATAAGTATATGTTGGTTGATTTAAAATATAAATTAATGTTTGTAATAGTCAAGAAAACACAGGAAAGTGTCAAGAAATATCTTTATGCCCTGTCTCAAATTCATTGCAATGAATGCCAAGAGATTGCATTGCTGTAAGTTTGATTAAAAGTTCTTCATTTTGATCTGCTTTTAAAAGATCTTTGTTTCAGGTAAACAGCAGTGAATCTATAATGCTGTTCAAATTGGGATAATAGTATAAAAGTAGTCTTTTGGACACTCCTTACTACTGTTATTAAAATTTATTTTATAATACATGTAGTTGTGTGATGCTTAGTCTCTGTGTACTTCTAATTTTAGTTTAAATCTGCCTAAGATAGCTGCAGACCTGTGGAAATTTCCTGATGGGAGTTTGGAAAGATGTTATTTACTTGGGTTGTTTTTGTTGTTTTTTTTTTCTAGGGTAAGCCTCCAACAAAGAAGTCTAAAGTTCTACAAAAACAGCCTTTAGTGGCTAAATTAGCAGCATATGCCCAGTACCAAGCAACTTTACAAAACCAGGCAAAGACAAAAGCAGGTAACAGCATATAAATGGAACTGAGAGAAAAACACTGAGAGATTTGTGCCTCAATAGCAGCTTCCTAACTGAAATAATTTTCCCTTAGCAGCTGTCCCTGTGGAAGGTTTCAGCTGGGGTAACTACATCAATAGTAATAGCTTTACAGCAGCTCCTGTTACCTGCTTTAAACACGTGAGTATTTCTCAGTTTGTGCTTTCCTTCTGTGTGTGTATGAGTGAGTCCGTGGAAGTTCTTGAATTCATTTTTCCAAAACATTCATATCCAAATATTTTTCATGATCTGTGAAATATAAGAGTATGAGTACTTTTTAGATAATTTATCTGTCCTTTAAAACCATTCTGAACAGTTACTTTCATCATACGTACACTCTCATAAATAAAAAGGAAGGCTCTTCTATACTTAAGAATTGTTTTTCTTATGTTCAGGTCACAAAATCATCCCATGTACTGCAGAGTAACAAACCAACCAAGTCAAGCTGTACTGAAAACAGTTACAAAAGGCTTTTTAGATGGTCAAGCTTGTTCCATTGTGTTGGATTGATCTTTTCATTACATATTTAGATTTGAGGTTTTCGTTCTTAATTTTTAGTCAGGTTTTCCCTGTCAGTGGTGCTGCCAGGTTGTCTAGTGTGGAGGAAAATGAAGACTGTATAGAAATCTGAAATTTAAAACAGTTTTCTTTGTTTTAAAGTTGAAAAAGTTTCAGACAAAAGACATTCTTTAATGACTGAGGAAATCAGGGACTGGGAAAAATATTTAACGCCCTCTGTCTGTATTGTGTTTGTAAAATTCCAGTAATAAGACATTAGACTGACAATTAAAATATTGTCAGTACTTTCTCTTAAGCAAAAGCTTTGACAGAAGGTGTTTTCTCAGCATACTTTTTAATTTGAGAAGTTGAAGTGTTCTGTATTACGAAATTTTTGTTTTGCTTGAAATTATGTGCTGAAAGTTGTAATCAAAACAAGCATTTTGCTTCATGGAAGTTGTCTGTGAGAGAGAAGAGACATCATTTTCTCTCTGGCTTGGGAATTCCTGCTGAGCCCTCTCAACTCATAAAGCAGTGGGAGTTGAGGGCTCCTGGCAGTTGGCACTTTGTGAATAGTACCCTTTATGCTCAGAGGTCTCAGCTACTGCCCAGAACAGAGCCTTGCCTTAGGAGAACTTGGGGAATTTGTATCAAATTCCACATGCTTGGGTCAGCGTGTTTGCACTTTGCTTTCACAGCTATGTACGTGCAGTAAGTGATTTCATAAATCCATATCAAAAAGTATCATTTGATAACATGAGGTGTGCTGTTGTATCTTCAAATGTCTCAGGATGGGTGGCATCCTGTATTGGAGACAGCTACATTTGTCAGGTCACTGGTAAATTATGCTCCAACATTACATTTTATTAAAAGGAGTTGTATCTTCCTTTCTCACTGCTTCATTCATTCAGCTGCCCAGTGCCCCAGTAGTGTCAACCAAGACCCACTCCTGATCTCCTTGTACCTCAAAAATTTTCACCAGATAATGGCAACAGTGCTACCAAGTAGCCTGAAAATTGTTTTTCTGTCCTCATTTTCCTTTTTCATACAAATAAAATGTAAATCCTGCAGTTTTCTTTGGAGAGTTCTACTTCTTTGGTGGATATGAGTTAGTGTTGTAAGGATATGATTTGCATGAAACCTTACTGTAATTATTTCTTTGAACTAGTCAGAATCTGAAAAACACATCAGTGCTTTTTTGTTAGATCCTTCTCTTTGTCCCACTCTTCACTGATAATTAAACAACATTCTTTTGGCTTTCTGGGAAGATTATTGCTGTTTTCTGTGTACTGTATTGCATTATTTGTAAAAGTTTGTATTACTTGATGTTTGTTTGCCATCCATGGATTTCATGCACCTGTATGTGTGTTTTGGAATGCATAAAGCTTATTCTGCTCAAGACCAAAGTTTTGAATTGAGAGTAAAATCATGACATATCTACCCTTAAATTCATTATTCAATAAAATGCATTGAATTTACTGGATACACTGGGTGTATCTGTATGGGTATTTGATAGGGAACATTAGGATCAATATTAAATAATATTGTAGGGAATTATGAGGTGTGGGAATTTTTTTTTATTATTTTTTTCTAGTAACTTGGCATACTTCAGTATCTCAGGTCTGATGCAGATTTTACACATCTGTTTTTCTGGATTTGTTTTTTTCCTGGAAAGTTATTTCTTCTTCAATTTAAAACAGTTGCATTTTAGAATTAAAGTATCTAAGTCCTGGGAAATTCTTTCTTTCTCTTTATGATAGGAATTAATTTCAAAGTATTTTGATGTGCTTTTTGTGCTTCCATGTTACCTTTATTCCAGACATGAGTGTTGAGTAACTCCAATGAAATTCAGTAGCAATGGAGTGGCCATGCCCATGACTTTCAGAAAACTGAAGTAGGGAACTGCTTTGGTCCTAGAGGAAGCCCATGATAATGCCAGAATTCCCATTTGTGCACCTTGCAGCTTTGTTTTTATTTTGTCAAATTGCATTAATCAGGCACACAACTGCTGCAAGGAGAAAAACTCAATTTAATGTTTTTAATATTGAGTTATGGCTTAGTCACATACAGTGAGCTCACTGCTGACCTGCATTCCACTTTTTCTACTCTAAACACTCTTACTCTTTTCTATAGTTGCCTTTATTAGTTCAAACCTTTCCTACAACTGAAAGCAAATTACAGTGGTTTGAGTTGTTTTTCAGTACTACTTACTGGACAATTTTATGCAGAATTAAGAGCAATTATTTATTTTCACTCTGTTTCTGGTGAGAGGCACATTTCCTGAAGTTCTTTCTTCCTGGTGAATTTCATTCTGAGCCAAAATATTTTCATTCTCTTGGTTTCTTGTTTTTTTTAACTCTATCCAGTGATTTGAGGGAGCGTTTCCAGGATGCTACACTGGGTGGCAGTGCTCTGCTTTGAAGGTTTTTGTTTCAGCCCTTTTGCATGTTGGGGCACTGCTCACACACGAGGTTTCAGCATTCCATACAATTCAGGAATTGGTAGCATCACCATTAGGATTTGCCATTAAAATCCTGATTTAATTGAAAGGCTGGGATCATGGCAGTGTTGATGCCATCCAAAACCTTCAGAAAGCCCAGATGTAAGCTGAGCCCAGATGTGAGCTCTTGGTTCAGGTGCGTACGTGGGAATACTTGGCCTTGAGGTGCTCCTGTCAAACAGGCCCTTCCTGACTGCACCTTACCTTGCAGAGAAGGCCCTTGGTGCTCACAGATAGAGCCCTCCCAGGTCATGTCCCGGAGCAGGAAGCCAGGAACCAGCTCTTCCTTGTTTGGGAGTGATGTGAAGTGGATCTCTTCGTCATGAGTCTGAAAGGTAAATTTGTTCTTACCTGTAAATGATGGTTCTGCTAGTTCACACTATGCCAATCCAGACTGCAGTCACCTTCCAGCCAGCAGATAAGTAAGATTTAACACTTTTCTAGTGCATTGAGTTTTAAAAAGCACTCTTCAAACACCAATAATTAGATGAGACTGAGGAGATGGAGATGCTGTTACAGCCCTGGTTTATCCAGGTCTTCCTGCTTCAAGAATATCCTCATGAGTGAAGGAGACTAAGATGGTGCAGTGTAGCAAGTGTGCTGTAAACCATCCCTCAGGACAGTACCATTGTCTGACATTTCAGCAGTGTTGCTGCACAGGATGGCTGCCTTCTTGAGAGGGTGAGCCATATGGATTGGTGTAGGAGAACTAGCAGAACCAATGTTTTCACAGACAAGGACAAATTTAACTTTCTGCTATTTCCGTCTATACCAATCCACGCTCTAGAAGTGAAATTTCCATTATAGGTTGATGGCAGGAGAAGTGTTTGGATATACTTTTCTCTCTGAATCAACTGAATAGATGAGCAGGCAGAAAAATGTACTTCAATTGAGTGCAGCTGGATTATGACATTATTCAGCACTGTTATTTTTTGATTGTCTGAACTCATCTGTATCTCTATACAGGCAGCAAAATTTGCTAAAATATGCCATTTGAAAAGTTTCTGTCCCAATTCAATTAAAAATTATACACATCAGTTTAGAGGGAAGTGAGTATGGGATGGGACTTAAGTTGTATCTGCATATTTTGTGTGTTAAAATAAGCCATCTTTTCAGTTGGATTTTTCTCTGGCTGCCAGTTGGCAGGAGAGAGCCCTGTGGTCTAGACTGGTGTGGATGGGACATAGCAGAATATGAAGAGACCAGGCTTCAAGAACAAAAACTGGCATACTTACATTTCCTGTAAGAGTTAAAAGTAGTATAACCTCAAATGCTTCAACTATTGAAGGGATTCCCTTTTTTAAGATAAATTCAGCTTCTAGTGCTGCTAGTGGCTGTTGCTGATTGCCAGCAAAATTCTGATATTGCCGTTTCCAGTCATTCAGGATAAATTCACATTTCTTTACTTGTAGCTCTCAGCAAAAATTTTCTGCAGTTGCAGGCTATTCCCACTGAGTAGTTCAGTTCTCTGGGCTTGCCAAGAGCTTTGTAAACGAGACAGTGCAGAGCCAGAGGTTCCCTCCTTCAGTTCTCCCAGTGATAGCTGGGTAATCTCTGAACTGATACGAATTTTTTTCAGAATTGATGTGACTGTTGTTACAAAACAGCCAAAATCTGAATCTCTTTCCTAGGTTGTCTCAGGTTTAATGCAGACTGAGCAATTTTCTAGTTTGTTACCAATGTAACTTTGGTTGAGTTGCTGTTAAGAATTTAGGTTCTTCAGCACTGTGCATTTCTGGTATCTGCAATACCATCTTTGACATTTCCTGATGCTCTGTTCAACAAAATGTTCTTCTGGAGATAGCAAATTAAATGTAATTTCTATCACCAGCTTCTGCAAGCCCTTACAAGTTCATCAGGCAGATATTCCTTCTTGCTCCTAACCTATTCCTCACAGGGGACAGTGTGAGGGATCTTGCTGTGCCTTTCCTTCTGGTGTTCATTTAAAAGGTGCCACTCAGAGCCTTCTGTTCTTTTTTCCTGCTCCATGGAGTGATGTGAAAGCCTGTTCCCTCTGAGAGAATGTGAAACAGTGGGTGACAAACCCCACCATAATAAATCATCAGAATAGATTAAAGAAATTGTTTTTAGGCATTCTTCCAGCAGCATGCCTGACTTGCAGAATTTAAAGGTTTTCATGTCTGTGCTACAGGTACCATGATTTTCTTGCAAGTAGAATTGCACAGCAATTTCCACCATTTTCACTAACAGCAGTAGTTTCTTCCTAATTCAAACATCATAGAATAAAACTGACCTTTGAGAATGCACAATTTGTACTTGTGCTTAACTGCTGTCTAAACTTGGAGTGCTATAGGTTTTTTCAGTAAATACACTGGAATAATTGGATACAATTACAGTATTGTGCATAGTCGTCAAATCAAAGTAGGTTCTCATAGAAACACTGGTTTCTAACCATATGTTTGTTATATGTATATTGAATGTTATGTCTTTTGAAGTTGTTTGTAGAACACTGAGATAACAAAAATTAATATTTTCACATGGTGGACTGATGGCTTTTTAACCCCAACCTTGACAGGCACCCATGGGGACTTGCTGGGGTGATATTGCAGAAGGAGTGCGAGTGGAGGTTCCAAACACTGACTGCAGCCTACCTACCAAAGTCTTCTGGATAGCTGGAATTGTAAAATTAGCAGGTAAATGGGTTTTAGTTGAAATTAAAATAATGAAAAGAGCTGTGTGAAGGGATCAAATACTGATGAGTGTAATGCTGACGCTGCTCAGGCTGACAGAGCTGTGGCTGCAGGTTACACATTGTGGCGCTGTCACTGTTTTGCACTTGCTGCTGTGATGCTTGGGAGTATCTGTCCTTGGTTTGGTTTTTTTAATATTGCCTCAGAGTGCAGTAAGAGCAGTGCAGAGCAGAGAGGAGACTGTATAAGAGCTGTCAAGAAGCCTCATTCTGTGAATCACTCGTCTTGGTAAAAAGTTAGAAATTCAAGGTTACTGACCTAAGATATGAAAAAGCAGATACTGTGTGTAATTAATTTTGCCCTCTTATGTATAATTTCTAAAGGATTATAGTTCAAAAATTTTAATTTTAAGTTTACTTACATGATAATACATGCACATTTATCAAGGTAAACTATTCTGTGCATTAATAGCATCCAGAAATGTGCCACAAAAAAAAACCTTGCTATTAAAAACTACATTTAGAAAACCAGTGTAATGTACATGATGATTGGTCAAGAAATATCCATACATATTTCATAATCCTGTTTCATTCTTGTATTTTTTTCAATGCTTTCTTTCAGGCTACAATGCTCTGCTGAGATATGAAGGCTTTGAAAATGATTCAAGTCTTGACTTCTGGTGCAACATTTGTGGGTCTGACATCCACCCAGTTGGTTGGTGTGCAACCAGTGGGAAGCCCTTAGTTCCTCCTCGAAGTATGTACATTGTAGCCTTACTGACTGATTTCAGAGTCTCTATTAAACTGAAATTGCTCATGGCCCAGATATCAAAGTATTCTTTTACCATACGAACTCTTTCAACAGTTATGAATTAGTAATTTTAACTTTTGGAAAAATTAGAGCTTTACTGATGCTGAAAGTGTTTCTTGGATTAGCCCATCTGGTGTGACTCGGAGCTTTTGAGGTCGGGCTGGCAGCAGTTGGCTAATCAGTGATGGGAATGTGCACTGATTTTATTTATACTTTGTTATTAAGTTCTTTACCCTGGCCCATAAATTTAATCTTGGGTAGCATTCATTCTCTGAAGAGGCTTTTTGTCATTATTGTCATCTAGGCCTTTTAATAGTCATCTGGGATTTCTTCTTTACATATTCCAGACTTTAGTATTGTCTCTAACGGGCACAATTAAAAATCAGTGGCTTATTTTTTCCCCTTCATTTGCAACAGCCATCCAGCACAAATACACAAACTGGAAAGCTTTTCTAGTGAAACGACTTACTGGTGCCAAAACACTTCCTCCTGACTTTTCTCAGAAGGTAAGGATGACGCAGTAGCAGTGATGTGCTGTAAAGAAAACTGTGGCACAATGTGAAGAACTGCAATATTTTACAGTGTCACATCAGCTCCTCTTGCAGTGAAGGAGACACAGTAGTTTCTTCCCTTAGATATATAGTTTTCCTTGGAATCCTTTCTCCATTTATGCCCACACTTGTCAGTATGTCCTTGGAAAACTGTTTGCTCTAGAAAGAATAGCTTTCTACAAAAACTAGTTAGTCTATTTAAATTTTAAAATACCCCATTTAAAAAATCCACAGAAAACCCAGGAGTGCTCATGATGTATAAGAAACGTGCTCATGCCCTGTGATAAGTAAGAAAAATGAAACCTGATTTTTCTGATTCAGGAATTATTTTTATCATGCACTATGTCAAGAAACTGAACAGGAAATGTTAATACAGCATGGATGTAGAAGGAATAAAGAGCATGCTTTAAAATCTTAGTATTTTTTTTCCTACTCTGTGCTAGGTTAATTTGTCTTAATCATGTCTTCAGGTGTGGCAGCTGCTATATAGTGTGCTTGCTTACCAATATTGAGACGATGGTGCATACGGTTCTTAGTAGAAATATGAGACTTAATTTGTTGCTTTACACTGCATGTAACGTTTAAAAAAAAACAACCAAAAAGCCTATCTGCAGTTGTTAATTTTTATTTTAAAATTGGCTCAGTTAGAAGCCAAATTAAATTGGCACACAGCCCTTTGGGGAGCTGGTAATAAAAATGGCAAATGACAGATACTGATTTTTAAACAGTCTATTTTCACAAAGCAGATTAACATCTGTTTCCTTTCTTTTGTGTATTTTGAAGAAATACTTTTGTAAATGACCAGCTTTAATTATGTTGAAGGTTTGTTCCCTTAAAACAAAGTATTTTAATCCTGTTTTTAAAATGCTGCATTTTGAGTGGATGACAAAGCAAGAACAAAAATTCCTGAGGTTTTTCTTGTTTAGGTTGTTTCTCAAGGTAACTTCACCCATTGTTAACAACTAAACAAACTTCCATTATGTCAGTGAAAAATTCCTTGAACTTATGTGAGAATTGTATCTCATCTTAAGGGACGACCTTGAAACAATTAAAGCATTGTAGGATCTATTCTTAGTTTTCTGAAATACTTTGTTACAATGAAATAGAGAGAAAATTTGTGTCATTTCTCCAGGTTGATTAACAGTTCCTTCAATTAAATTACCAGTGTGTCAGTACTGTGCTTTAATGGACAGGAAATGGAAAACCAGAGGATGTTCTTACAGAATGTGGGTTTGAGGATGTTCTTACAGAATGTATTTGTTTTGCTTCAAGGTGTCTGAGAGCATGCAGTACCCATTCAAAACTTGCATGAGGGTGGAGGTGGTGGACAAGACTCACCTGTGCCGGACGAGGGTGGCAGTGGTGGAAAGTGTCATCGGGGGCCGCCTCAGGCTGGTGTATGAGGAGAGTGAGGACAAAACTGATGACTTCTGGTGCCATATGTACAGCCCACTCATTCATCATATCGGCTGGTCTCGAAGTATAGGACACAGGTTCAAAAGATCTGGTCAGTTTGGTTTGGGTTAGAGGTGTTTTGTGGGTGGTGTTGGATGGGAGGAGCCTGGCTTAAGCAGTTGTGTTGCTTTATACAATTGATCAAACTACCTTGAATAATGATATTTTAAAATGTTATATAATGTGGCCCAGGATTTTAATTTTATTACTCAGGAATTTCAGTTAAAATTATAATTAACATATTATATAGCAATGGAAAAGCCACAATAACCTTAAGGTTGATTTGTAGTGTTTAGAAGATTCCATGATTAACAGAGGTCAGCAAACGGTACAATTCAGGCATGGTAAACTTCATTCTGATACCTGGAATCACAGCCCTGCTTCACAAACTCCTAGTTTCTTCACATCTAACTCCTATTTTTGTACAGTACAATATGGACAAGTACCATAGTAGATACAGAATTTCTATTTACTTGCAAGTTTAAAGACTGTATAGTATTTTATATTGCAGTATTTATGTGATTTAAAGGGCATTAGGGAGTGAGCTGGGAAAGTGAAGTGACAGTCTGATAGAAAGGATACAATTAAGGCCTTAGCTACCTAAAACACAAGAGAAATTGTAATTTGAAATAGTTAAGGCTTCTAAACAAAAAAGTCTTTCTTTTATTATTTCTCTTAGAGCTGGTATCTCTTCTCACAGACAGAATTCCTGTAAAGCATTCCACAAGGTTTTCCTTCAGGGAAAGGCCTTCAGTTTTCCTAATGCTTCAAGTTTCTCTGAAATCATTTATAAACAGATAGATACACACACATAAATATATGTATTTAAAGTGATTATATGTAATTAAATAAAAACATATATATATATATGTAACTTTCTGTCATAGCATAGTGCAAAGTAGTTTACCTGCCAATTTTTTTGCAAAAGCTTGTAAGTAATACTTTCCTCAATTTTGTGATGTAAGCAAATAGTCTTGTAAATACTGGATATTGGGGTTTTTCCATAAATGATGTTTGTGTTGTAGAGGCAGCTCAGGTTGAAGTCAGCAAGGAAAATGGATGGATGATGTCCTCCTGATTTTTGTGCTTGTGTTCCTATAAACTGTGGGTCTCCCACACCAATGATTGTGTGGTGTTGGTTAACATATTCAGAAAAGCATATTGTTTGCTCTGTGAACAAAACTTCTGAACAATTAATTATTATTTTTATTAATGATATTATTATTATTCCTTGCAGATATTACAAAGAAACAGGATGGACATTTTGATGCACCCCCACACTTATTTATGAAGGTGAGTTCAGTGGCTAGAGCAATCTTTGCAGAGTTCAGGACCTTTAGTTCCTGTTGTGTGTAAACCAGACCTGAAACTCTATTTACATCCTGGCCCAGCACGAACATTTCTGCTTTTATTATCCAATCTGACCTCTCTGATACAAGCAGAGCTGGTAGAAGAGATATTTCAGGCTGTTGCTTTGGCAGTGTGGGGCTATGCTTTCTTCCAGGCTCTTTAAATTCTTTGTTTCTGCTGTTGTTCTGTGATTCTTGTAGGTAAAAGAGGTTGATGCAGCTGGAGAGTGGTTTAAAGAAGGAATGAAATTGGAAGCTATAGACCCTCTAAACCTTTCAGCAATATGTGTGGCAACTATCAGAAAGGTAAGAAAGCAAATACATGTTTTGGGGAGGCAGAGAGGAATCCTTTTTCCCTAACCTTTATTCAGGCTTGAAACAAAAGGCTCAAAACCAAAATTAGTGGAGTTCCTTCACACAGTGAGTGGGAAATGTCTGTCAATTGTTTATATACAATGCTATGAAAATGTGCTCATATAAATTTGACTTTTTCTCTGGAAATTCAGCCTTGCCTTTAATTAGAATGTATTTGTGAGATGAATTTGCAGGAAAATATTCTGCTAATTATACCAACTGTTTTGCAACTGTTGAAAACCAAGCCTCATCTTGCTGACTTGGAGAGGCCTATGAAGATATTTTAAGACTGTCCTTCTTTCTTGACTTGATTGTAAGGGAGTCAATCCATGTGAAATCTACTTTAAAAGAGCAAATGTAAAAAGCAACTTTGCTGAATTGTTTAACCTTTCCAGTGAGGAGGAGAATGGTTATGAATTTGAGTAATGGTGTTGTGAATATCCTTGCAAGCTGAAAAATAGATTAAGTTACTAAGCTTTAGAAGTAGAGCTGATGTTCACAAGAAGAAATAAACTGGAGATCAGAAAAAGGAACTGTTGATCTCATAACTTTGCAGTTATCAAAGGTACATGTAACAGTTATAGTCACAGTCCTGGAGACAGGCCTGATTTGGAGGGTTTTTGTTATAATTGAATATCCTAAGTGTGCTTCCATTATTATTGAGTTGCTTTCACTCTTGAAACATGGCATGCTTTCTTTCTAGCTTTCTCAGCCAGCTGAAGGTATTTAATGTGGAATTTTTTTTCTCTTTACCAAGGTGTTAGCAGATGGCTATCTTATGATTGGGATTGATGGCTCAGAAGCAGCAGATGGGTCTGATTGGTTTTGTTACCATGCCACTTCCCCTTCTATTTTCCCTGTTGGTTTCTGTGAAATTAACATGATTGAACTAACTCCACCGAGAGGTACAGGTAGCATTCTGCCACTTTTATTGTGAATATTGCTCACTCATACTGCATGTACCATATGCTTTGTTTCTTAGCTCAGCCTACAAAATTCAGGTCACTTCTTAGGACTTGCTCAAGTCTCAAACAAATACAACAGCTTTACTTTGAAGTAATCTAAACCAGAGGTAGCCAACTCTTCATTTAGAAGAAGTTTGATTGTTGGCTGAAATACCTTGCATTTGCTGTCAGAAATTGAGGATTCCACTAAGTCAGTGGGAAGTGTGGGAGTCACTAAAAGAGCTCTTCAGAAAGTGGTTTGGGAAGCCTTGGCCACCAAAACAATTAATAAACATTGTAAAGAATCTCAAGCTAATTCACAACTATCCTAGTCAATTTTTGCAAGGCTACACACGAACTATACTATATACAGGACTATACACTGAATAAAATCCTCTGTGAGGAAAAGCTGTCTTTTCACAAGCATGTGTTCCTACAGAACATGTTCCTACAGAAGACTTTAACTCCCTTTTCCCATTTTATGCCTTGATCTGGCACTTTTTAAGAAGATCATAGTTGTATAACATGAGAGGACAATGATTTTTTTATGGCTTTTCCCTTCCATTCTTATTCTTGCAGGCTTCTACTTTTATTTAATGGATTATTTTACGTAATTACTGCAGTGTAATGCAACATGAAGAAAGTAAATTTCATGTCATTTTTGTTGTTGTACAGTGACAACTCTGTCACCCTAGAGTGTGAAAAATGCAGTTATAAAGATTCAGTTTTATTTTTCAGTCAGCTCATTTTGTGAATTTATTTGTGAATTTTGTGTCTAGAAATTCATGGGCAGCAGCATCCCTCAAATCTGAGGTGCAGAGACTCTTGCAATAGAAATTTTTATAGGAGGAAATGCTTGTGTATCAATACACATCAATCTATTTAGAAAGAGGTATATAAAACTGAGACAGAATAGGAGAAAAACTTGCTTTTGATGAGAGGATGAAAGTACCTCTTCACTCTTAACACTTTCAGAATGTGGATTTTGTTGTTAGCACATTTAAAATATGTAGTGTTTCTTGTATCATGGCAATTCTTTACCTCCATGTACATTTTCCCTTTTACTGTGGTTTTTCCTAATCCTGTGTCATCAGTGCCAAGGGATTATAAATCACATGTGCAATAATCTAAAAGTCATTTGGAGAGGAATTACTTGCAGTAAAATGCAGAGCATAATGCTCATTAGCATTTTTAATAGGATCAAAATTATTGAAGCTCCTTAGCTCTGACAGGGAAAGTATTTGGCTTTCCAAATTTTGGGCTGGAAAATGGACAGTTTCTTAATTCTGCCTGGTCTGACAAGGCCCACGTGCACATTTCCTGTGAGGATCTTGAGTACAAATATATTGGTGTTGCAGAGGAATGTTACATTGAGAAGGAAAGCATTAATATGCAGAACTGATAGAGTTTTGCCATTTTATTAATTAGCTGTCCAACTGTATCTGTTCATGGTGATATTCCATAGTGAGCACTCTTATCCCAGTTGCATTTAGCATTGTGGATAACTTCACTTACTGTGAAATCACTGGATATTGCAAGGCTCATTCCTCCCAAACATCATCATCCCATGCTGAAATCAGTAAAGATGAAGATGCTTGGACATTTTGAGGGATGGGGTTGAATTTTGAGCTGTGGGTACTGAGTGTGGCAGCCCTCTGCCTCCTGAGAGGTGAGATCCAGACCAGTCCTGCAGCTCCCAAGCCATGCCCACTGCACTGCAGATTTTCAGGATGTTTTCAGCAGCGCACTGCTGCAGAGAAATCCTCCAGGCAGTTGTTGCTCCAGCTAGAATTAGAGAATTATTAGTTTAAGCAGATGTTGAAGTTGCCCAAAGGAAAAGATATTCCTGTGTCTTATGCATATTCAGGACCAGCTACATATATTTTTGAGTGATTATTTTCTTCCCTTTATAATAGCTTTTGAAAAATACTCTAATTTTCCTCATTACATATTACTGCTATTTTTACCCGTATGAAACTTTTAAAATATACATGTTTATGTTTATTTTTACCATTCTGTTCCTGACCATGTAAGTGTTTCAATAGTGGAGCTGTTTCCCCACTGGGAAAGAACTGCATGTTCTTAATTCTATGATCTATTCTGGGTCATTTGTGTTGGGCATCTGTAGAAATAAGAATCTGTGTGGACAAAAAACTTCCAGTTTCAGTGTTGAATCTTAACTTAAATGATACCTTTTATATTACCCAGTGCTTCATTTCTTCTTGTTTGCTGCAAATGAGCAATGTCCAGGTGGCTGTTTGTCACTTAGGTCAAAGTTCAGAGTGTGGAAGTTTCTGATACTAATGTTTGACTTTTGTTGTCTTTTTAGCTGTAGCACACTCCCAATGTTCTATTTTTGCTGTTGTTCTTTCATGAAGTTTTCAGCTGACGTATGAACATGTTGTTTAATATTCACAGGTTATGCAAAGCTCCCTTTTAAATGGTTTGACTACCTCAGGGAAACTGACTCAATAGCAGCACCAGTAAAGCTCTTCAATAAGGTAATGAAATTACACATCTCTGTGCTGGAATTAGGATTTTCTTTACATCTTACATAGTGCATGAGTTGGACCTGTTTGTTAAATACAGAAAAACTAATATTTTAGAGATAAGAGCCATTTGTGTAAACAGAGGTGGCTATCTGAAATGTTAAACAGATGCAGAGGTACAGGAAGCTTCATCAATGATACTTAGGGTTTTTCCTGTATTAAGTTGATTGAAATCCCCTCTTCAGCACTGTACTTAAACTATCTTAATGAACGTGTCTGTTTGCTGATGTTTGCCTGTTGGAAGGATAAGGATTTGGTAGGAAGGTCTCACAGATATGTGTGTATAACAGAAAGATATTTGAATGTAGAATCTGAAGAAGGAATAGAAATGATAGCAACTTTTGACATAGAAGAAAAGAATTGCTGAGCCGGTCTTACTGGGTAACTAGGAAGGCAAAAAGCAAATGAGTTAGAAGGGTT
>VRYO01002184.1:6107086-6131115 GCA_009812075.1 Sialia sialis | reverse complement strand
ATATAAGGCGCACTTACAGTTTTTGATCAAATTCTAGGATTTTCAGTGCGCCTTGTAGTCGTGAAAATACAGTAATAGTAAAGGTATTAATTAGTTCTCATGTATTAAGATGATCTACAATAACAAGTATATCATGCATTGTAACCAGAACTAGAGGAAGCTTTCAGATGAACCCACAGCTGTGGCTGAGAAGCCTGTGGGCTGGGCTGGGCTCATCACCCACAAGCCATAAATTGCTGCATCATTTAGATATAATAAATAGCACTTTAAAGAGCCAGTCTGGAGTTCCACATCCCTCATTTCGACTCTGACCTTTGCTCTCTGTGCTTCCCCAGGAAGTTCCAAACCATGGGTTTCACGTGGGCATGAAGCTGGAGGCCGTGGATCTGATGGAGCCTCGGCTGGTGTGCGTGGCCACGGTGACGCGCATCATCCACCGCCTGCTGCGCATCCACTTCGACGGCTGGGAGGATGAGTACGACCAGTGGGTGGACTGTGAGTCCCCAGACCTGTATCCTGTGGGGTGGTGTCAGCTCACTGGGTACCAGCTCCAGCCTCCAGCACCCCAGTGTGAGTCTTGCTTTGGCAATAATGGAAATTAATTTCATTTGAGGTCATTTTCCCTAACCCCTTCCAGTTAGGTCCCCAGGCATAACAAACATAGAAAAAAACTCTTGCTAATGTCTGGAAGTTCTAATTCACTGTTCTAATCTTTCCCACTAAAGTACTTCTGAGTGGCTTTTTACTATTTTTCAATGCTGATTTGATGCAAGGGAAAAGCCTCTTGTCAGTTCTGGAGGAGCTCACTGAAAATTGATATTGCTTTAGGACTGCCAGTGTATCTGTTTCACCTCCTGAATTTGGTGGAACTCAGCCTGTGCAGAGGCTCTATCCTATTTATTACATCACAACTTGTCCTGTCAGATCAAGTGATAATAACTGATGAAATGCATTTCAAGAGTGAGAGGGTAACGAGAGAGTTTATGTTAAATAGTTTAATGTGAGTTGGTTTTCCACAGTGAATTTCTGTCTCTATTCAGTCACAAAGAAAATATTCTGTAACTGTGTACCTGCTTTGACAGGTTCTAAAATGTTTTTCTTTTTAATTATAATCATATAATGAATTCTTCATTTTTTGCAGCATCAAGAGATAGCCAGTCAAGTTCATCCAAACAGAAGAAAAAAGCTAAATCACAACAGTACAAAGGACATAAGAAAAGTGGGTGACAAAATAGTGTTTGCACTTTACTTGTTGTTTTAAAGTTTGTGGTCTCTACCTAAGTCTCTGCTCTATTTGCAAATGTTGGTGTCTAAACAGGTGTTATGCTTAAAGGTGCAGTATGCCACAAAAGGAACTTTTTTATTGAGAATAACCATTTTTTATAACTCATGGTAGGGTAGATGTTGCTAATAATAATAATCTATGAATTGTAGATGGACAATGGTACAAATAGTTTTGTATTATGAGTAATTTCACTTAATTTATTTGCTGTGTACTATATTGGTAGTTGTACTGCCTTGTACAAAATACTCAGGTATCAATACACTTTTCCCTCTACCCTCTGTAGCACAGGTGAAGGAATAAGAACCAAATTACTGGGATCAGAAAGAATGAGGTGCAGAAAATTTAAATTATCATCTAACTGGCTTCTCTTTGAAATAAAAAAAGCTACTTATTTGTCAGATTTTTTGATTTAGGCTTCTATGTAAGTTAAGGTTTTGTATTGTTACTTTCAGAAACATTGCTGTATGTGGCTGTTCTTGTCACAGTAAAACACAGTAATGATGTTTTTAAGAATCTGCAGTGTTCAGGTAGTTTCCACAGTAGCTGATTCCCTTGGAATCAAATTGTCAAAATATAAAATTAGCTTGCTTAATTTAGTCTTGATTTCCAGAGTGTTTTCTTGTACAGAACTAATGGGAGGAATTAAAACCTTGTCTTCCTGGTGAAGTTGTGAATGGATCTGTTAAGGCCAGTTGGAACCTTCTCCCCAGTCACTGAGAATACAACCTTTGCTTGTTGATCTTTGGGCATGAGAAGAAGTTGGCTGGTGGGTGCCATAGATAAAACAGGTGTCTGGGAAGTTCTTAGAACCTCTTAAGTGCCTCAAACATTGCATTGGTTTTACTTGCTGCTGTTGGAGGAAATAAACAGTAAAATCCAGATGCTTTTCAGAATCTTGCAGCAGTACTTTTTAAGTAGAATTCAGGTACTGGAAAACTC
Source organism: Sialia sialis (assembly GCA_009812075.1). NCBI lineage: Eukaryota > Metazoa > Chordata > Aves > Passeriformes > Turdidae > Sialia > Sialia sialis. The sequence goes on along the minus strand of VRYO01002184.1, from coordinate 6,128,891 downwards.
CTGATTTGAAAATATCCAGGGAAAGCTGTGAGTGCTGTTGCTTTAAGCTAGGGAAATATGGCACTATTAATGACTTGTGTAGGACCTGCTTTTGTATAATTATGCACTGTCTGAGCAGATTTTGTTTAACAAGCTGTTCTAGACAATCATACTCCTTACCTTATCCCCTTCCTAGTGCCTCTGCTACCTGTCTTACAGGAAATGTAACCCAAACCTGGAAAATTAATTCCTCTGACTTAGTGCCATAGAAAGCTTTAGTCTAGCTTTAGAAAATTTAGGGAAATTTGTTCTTAATTTCTCACTAATCTAAGGTAAATGTTGCCTGCAGAAGGAAGGAAAACATCTGATTATGTTCTGGACTGTTTGCTCAATACTAAGTCCTCTTAATCACCAGAAGATGAGAGAACAAGGTCAGGAACAGTTAGAGCTGGCTGTCTCCTATATGGGTTTTATCTAAGTGGGTTACAGCAACAGAAGTGCTGAGTCACAGGAAATAACACTAAAAATGTCTTCTGAAGCTTTTTCTTGTTCAGCACTTGTAAATAAAAGAGCAAGTTATTTTGTAAAGGATTTCAGTCAGAAAACCACTTAAGGCAGCCACCATGTAAAGCCACCACAGATGATTAACAAGAAACTGTCTTAAATTAGATTAGTTTTAGCAGGGCAGGGTTATTTCCACACATTTTTCTCATGTGCTCATGACATTCCAGGATGTCATTGAGTCATCCTGTGTGATGATGCAGATTCTGCAGTCCCCTCCTCCTGGGAGTGCACCTGTTCAGTGGGAGGCAGAACTGATTGCAGGCTAAACACTTTGGGAATGCTTTTGGGGATACTTGAGAATCTCCCTCAGTTCCTTTTCCAGTACTGTTTTGTGCTGTGTGCCTGCTGCTCAGAAGGCTGTGCAGGTGACTTGGAGGCTAACATGCCAGTATGCCTGGATAATGAATTAATGATGAAGGATGCAATATCTGCAGGTATTGTCTGCTTCCTCTTGGGTATGTGTGTCAGAGTAAGGTTACTGAAATGATAGTCTGACCTCCCTGTTTTTAAGGTTGGGATTCTGTGGGCACAATTCTGCCTCATTAATCTCTCTAAAAGGCTCACCCTGAAGTTGTCTTACAGTAAGAATATTTAGGCAGGGTGGTATCTTTAGCATATGCATAATCAGTTACCTTTTCAGGGCTGGGCTTTTGTTTGTCTGTCTGACAGTGCTGATAGGACTGAAGCATCAGCAGCCACAGTTCTGATGTAGCTGAAAGGACTGATTTATGTTGCAGATTTTGAACCCTCAATGCCACAGAGAACATGCCTTGAGCACAGAATGGGAGCATCTTAGTGATAAAGGAGAAACATGGTCTTTGTGTGGGAAATGTTTTAATAACATTTTTTCAAGAATGCAGTGTTTAATAATTTGAGGAATTTTGGAAGGTTTTTTCTATATGCTGAAATGATTATTTTTGTTTGTAAGGCACTGTAAAATGGGAAATACCATTCTGAGGAAATTAAGAGCATGTATTTTTAGGTGATAAACTTTGTCTAGAGAGGATTATTTCCCCAGAAGCGTCCTGTTTCTTAGGCACACACACTGAAACAACTGCAGCCTGAAACTGAGCCAAGATGTCTTGGGTGTCCAGGTGGAGCAATGTGTGACTGTGCAGTGTAGCTGCAGCAGAATTCATTCACAGCATTTGTATTTCATTGATAGAGCATGAAATAAGTGGGCCATGGCATTAGCAATGCCCTTGAGGTCCTACCTGCAGAATTCAGGAACCACAGTGTGGTTGTGGAGAACAACATTGCCAGTAATAAGTGCATGGTGCTGTTGTACAGGCCCTGGTTTGTGAGCATGGGTGAATACAGGCAGAGCCATTGCTCACTGAGCAGAGCTGCCTGATGCACATTAACCCCAGCGTTTATTTTAGTTTGACTTGATGTTTAGAGAGGAAGATGCCAGTTGGGAAGAAACCTGTCAGTTTGTCCAGCCCAGCCATGGCAGGGGAGGTGTGGAGGAGCTCTGGCCATGACGAGTCGGTTCCTCCTCCAGCACTGACAGCCCCTGAGGCCTCCCAGCCTCCCAGGAATGGCCAGGAGCTCAGTCCCAGCCTCCAAACAGGTAACTGCTCACAGCAGTGTGTCACTGCCCAGTGAAGCTATGCTCCAGGCTGTCATCTGCTGACTCATCCAATCTTTTTGTTCCTTTTTTTTTTTCCTTTGATTTTTAGTTGGTTCAATTTTTTCTGTTAGAGAGCCTTTCATTCTCACTGATGCACCATGTCACTGAATTAATCATAGCAGAGGGTTGCAGCTGGTTTAGAGCTTCTGAGGAGGAAGGTTGTGGTGTGGGTTACTGAGAATCCCCGAGGGGCTCTGCAGAGTGTTAAAATACAAAAATGCACCCTGCAAAACTGAGTGGTAATGTGGATGTGGGAATACTGGATGTAAGTAGGTCATTATTGTGAGAAAATAACTCTATGCTGTAAATAAACATCTTTTGTCTTTTTATCAGAAAAAGGTAGTTATCTGGGAAAATATCTTCGGAATGTGTTATTTAAAATTTTGTGGATTACTGAGAAAATATATTTAAAGCAATGTAGTTGTGCATCTGTATGACTGAGCTGAGAAAAACTCTTAAAAATTCATTTGGAATATTGAAGTAGATTAAAACTTTGAACTTAAGTATAGTTTACATAATGTATCAATCTTCAGTTACACAAGTTAACTTCAAGGATCGGGTAGTTTTTCTCTTCCCTTTTCCTCATATCTCTGGCAACATAGTGCAGCAAATAACTGCTAACAAATACATTGTGGCAATGGGAGCTGTCAGGCTGCATGATGCTCTCCCTGCAGAACAGTTGCCAGGTTGATAGATACAGCTTTAAATTTGTTTGATTACTGCCTTAAGCTTGCCTTAGTCTACACAGGCTGCCCTGTCAGCGCTCTCTGCTGACTCTGGAATACATCCAGAACAGTTTGTCTTGTCCATGTGTTATCCATTAACAGACTGGGGAAAAAAAGGAAACCCACAGGCCACCTTTAGGACCTGAGGAAAACTTTTACTCTCTTCTGCTCACCTCTGAACACTTCTCAAGGAGCCCTTTAGTTTCACTTCATGTTCCTACTGGTGTGTACGTGCCATGTTTAACAGAGCCTTTGATGCCAAAGAGAAGCCTGGCTTAGAGGAGAGTGCTCTGGAGGATCTGTTTCTGCACAACTGATCTTCTCTTATGCCAAACCTACACCTGCATTGCACTTCTGTAGTGCAAAGACACACAGTGTGAATTTCTGTGTCAAGTTCCTATGAAACACCTGTGCTCCTTGGTTTCTGATACTCAATGTTTCCTGTGATCAATTGAGGGGAACTTTCCAATGCTGAGTTTTGGTAAGGCTGGACAAAATGAATTTTGTTTTTAGTATAGCCTTGTCGTTGTCCAAAGACGTTTGTGTTTGTATTGAAACCAGCAAGACAATACCTTTTCACTGTCTTGATAGCATCTAATCCATTTAGAACACGTTTGAGATTGGCCAGAACTCATCAATTATGTGCATATTCCTCAGCAGCATTCATTGCCCTGTATTGCTGTAGCACATATGCAGGCACAGTGCAGGGAATGTTGGCATGGCTCTGAATGGAGTCAGTGGATTAGTAACAAAACAGCATGTGTTCTGAAACTTCTTGTCCATGGGAGATCTCAGTAAGGTTCAAACCCAGTTCTTTCCCCTTTTGTATTGTCATGAGCACAGAAGGAACGTTCAGCACTTCTTCACCTTGGTTTGTATGAAGTGGTTTTGCTCTCTGACAAATTCCTGGAGCTGCTTTAGAGTTCATGAGTTCTTTGCATCTTCCAGCCGTCTGAAGTGATCTCTTAAGCACTGAGATTCACCTGTTGAACTGTTTCAATTTTAGAAAGAACCTACAGCAAGCCTGGCAGAGAAGACTGTTCAGAGATTCACCCAGCTCTGGAGCATATTGCTCCATTTGTGTTGGCTCTGGGAGGGCTGACTGTCTGTGTCCTGGCAAATCACTGAGACCATGTAGAAAGGGAGTACCTGGCCCATCTGTATTCCTTTTCCTTCAGCTGAATGACTTCCATTGGCTTTCCTTTTTCTTCCAAGTAATTTGGTGTGTAGCTGTAACTAAGCTTTTCTACTGGAGGATTGTAGTTAAAAGCTATATAATAGGAACAAATGAAGTAGGATGTCATTAAATATCTAAATGTCTTGACGTTGTTTCAAATGAGTCAGAGACAATCCAAATCATGGCAACTGCTGTTACTCCTGGACCTGCAGGAGCTCCCTGCTGGGGGACAGAAGGGACACAAGGTGCCTGGTGGCTTGGTTTGTATCCCTGACCTCTGGGTAGCCTTTGCCTAAGGCATTGCAGCATAGCCAAGCTGCCAGCTGTGTGTCACACCATTCACACAGCACTTTGTTCCCCACCAGGGACCAGGAATCTTGGTCACGTTGGGACATGATGCAGGGAAAAGTGTTTGGGAGAAAAAAATGAGGAAGGGATTGTGGGCTGTGTTGGTGAGAGGAGGAATCTATTAAAGAAGGATGAGGAGAGCTTACATCATGCTGCAGCAACTTTTGACATCTTCTACTATTTTAATTTTCAAATTTTATTTTTATGTAGCTCAAGAGCTTGGAATATTTATAAAAGAATAATCAAACAGCTCATGAATCTCTGCAGGGCTATCAGTAACAGGCTCTGGGTTGGGTTTTTTTCCTTTCACTGCTTATTTCTACATTTCAAGACACATTGACAATGTATATAAACTTTATATTCAATAATTATAAACTTTTATAAGCTTTGATACTTTTCTCATTCATTTGGTCATAGAGAAGCATTTCTTTTTGTATAATCAACCCTTTAATGTGGGTACTGCACCTTTAATGAACATGTTTTGTTTTCTGTGTTCTTTTCATTGTGCTCATATTTTGATAATCATCTCCATTAATGAAATTGGAAAAGTAATTGTGACCTTGATACTCAAAACATCTTTGTCTTAATCTCACTTCTATTTAATTTTGACAAAAGAAGAGAGGAGATTAAAACTACAAAAATGTATTGCTTTAATGAAACTTACCTTCTGCGATCATTAAAATTTTAATGATGGATTGAGAAATCTTTGTTAATGTATTCTGTTGTCTCACAGACTGTTTGCAGTAACTGGACTAAGTAATTGGAGTTGTAGGTTAACTGTTGGCCATTTTCAAACTCATTTTCACTTGCAGAAAGAGTAAATAGGAAGCAAAATGATTTAAAAGTTAAAAGTGGTTTTAAATACTCAGTTCTTGAGATAATCTGGTAGAGAATATATTATTGTAAGTAATATTAGAGCATAACTTAAGGCTCCATCTGCCCTCACACAGTGTCTGTTCTCTGTGGGATCCTGAGCATTAAAGCATTGCTAAAATGTGGAATATAAGAACATGAGGAATCTGGGACGCTCCCAATATCAATAATACGAAGTAAATTTAAGGAAATGTTGCACTTACAATTCTGTAGATGTGTAATGTGCATTTTTGATTTGCAGTGACTTCGTTGCAGCTGAAGGAGGAGTTGCTGGATGGAGAGGAGTACAGCTTCCTGCAGGGAACATCCGACCATGAGAGCAACGGCTCTGCCAGCTACTACATCAAACAGGAGCCCTGAGGCATTCCCAGCAGTGAGGCCACAGCACTGGTGATAGGAAAAGACTCTTTCTCCAAGACTGACTGACTTTGTTCCCACTTGGATGGTGCAGTTCAGGTGACTGTGCCTGGCGTGCTTTGTGAAATGTAGATGAATTAGACTCAGTTCCGAATTTTTTGGAAGGGCGGGGAAACTATTTTAGTGAAAAAGATTTTTCAATTTATTAAAAACAAAACAAAACAAAAAAAAAAACAAAGGACACTTTTGTGTTGTACTTGAAGCTTTTGAAAGAATTTTGTAATATTTTCAAGTTCAGATTTATTGTGCATTGTTAACAAGAACTGAAATTCTAATTTTTTTGTAAGATTAAAGTTTATTTAGCATGATTGTGGGAAGCAGTTGGAGGAAGATATAGCTGCAAATACAAACGAACTGTCATAACAAATGAACCTTTTTGGTACAAGTTGGGAGACTTTTAGACTCTTGTGAACTGCACTGGTCACGCCTCTGGTTTTTTAATTGTGAAAATAAGGCTTTAAAGCCCTGATTTAAAGGCATAAATTATATGTGGAAGATAGTCCTGTAAAGCTCTACTCAGTGAGTAGCCCCAAGTGCATCAGAGCCATCGCCTGAGGAAGATTTTGACTTTTCAAGGTGTTTTTATTTAGTTTAAAATATCCTTTTTTATATAAGGTTTTGGTTTTTTATTGTTCCTTAAGGTCTGATTCAGTGCCCATTAAAATCAGTAGCCTTGTCTCCATCGACTGCAGTGGGCATTGGATTGGATCTAAAAGCTCCTGTCTGTATATGAATGTCTGTAGTCTTGGAATGCTTCAGCAAATGTTTACAGAGCCCTATGCCAAACTGGAACTTCGGAAAACTCTCATTGGAAGGTTAGTTGTAGCTCTGAATTTTGACTGAAGAAGCAGCTTAGATGGACAGTCACTAAGGACTCCCTTGGTAGTGGGAAGGAACTTGTGAGTATTCTTGTGATTATTTTTTTTTTTCCCATTCAGAAAGTCCTAAATGTTTCCTTACCATCTTAAATGTTTCTCTGTGACCATTCCGAGCTGATGTGCCACGTGGTTTCAGGTGAGCTGAAAGGAGCCCGACATTGTGGATTCAAAATGAGTTCAGTCCTGCATAGCCTGCAAAATTCCTGTCTTGCTGCAATATGGAAAATAGGCATTGAGACTTGAGAGCAGCATCAAAATCACATGGCTTTAGTCTATAATTCACAAACTGGATTTGCCTATTGCCTAGAATTCTTGTCTCATGTCAAGCATCCCATTAGCCCCACCTAATCAGCTGCCAGATTCTTACAAGGCAAAAGTCATATAAAAGGGTGAAAATGACTGCTTCAACACAAGGTATTTTTGCAGGAGTTCTTAATAATTTGGATTTTATCTTTCCATTAGTTTAACCTTTGTACATTTTTGTAAATGGCATTGATGAGTGAGGTGGTTGATCAGCCCTGCAGAGCTGTGACTGGAAGAATGTGCATCAAGAGCTTTAGCTTTCACAAGTAAGGTTCATTAACTAAACTCTCAGGAATTAGCTCATAAGTTCTATAAGTGCTTCTGGGTCTTCACAGGTCCCCTTCAGAGCAGTACAATGATCATCTGACTCTTGACCGTAAATTAGGGCTTAAAGAAAAATTTTATCAGAAATTGTTAACATCTGTATTCCTACAGCGTGAGAAATGCTTTAAGGATATCAATCCACAGAGCCCCAGGAGACCGTTTTTGTATATTGTTGTTTGAGCTTAAAAAAATGCATAGAAAGTTGAAAACCAGCAATTTGATTATTTTCTAAAATATTGCTCCAAGTTTGGGTACATAGTATTGGTAATATGCACAGGTTTACCTCATTCTATGCAAGAGGGGTTAATTATGTAAAGTTTTGTATTTACTACTGGAAGTAAAACATGTCCTGTGTAGTGTAGGAATGTCTGGAATTCTTTTCTCCCTTACTGGTAAAATTTCCTTAGTAACAACCTGTTTTTAACAACAGCTTCTTCTATTGACAAAACCTGTTGATCTGATTACAAGAATCTATAACTTCAGGTGGTAAAGACATTTTACTCTCTAAAACAGCCATAAAAAGGATTTTGTTGGACCTGGTAGACTTCAAATACCTTATCTCAGATTCTGACCCACCCATGATGTCTATTTTGAACAGCCTAGATCGGAGAAGTAGAATTAGAGACCATTGTAGTGACACTTTGAGCCTTGATTGTTTTCCTGTTTCTCTATTTAATCTGCTGTAAAATCCAGCTCTGCAAGCATTGATTTAATTTTGGTAAGTATAGCACTATTGTTTGGTTTTGTTTGTTTTTTTTAATGCAACGACTTATAGGTTGTCCCATCATCTGGAACAAGGTTCTCACAGTCTTGTTTTCTTCTCTCATCAACAGCTTCTGACTTGAGTAGAAAAACTGTTGCATTAATTAGTGTGTCATAACATAGAAGGTCGGGCTAGTTAATGAGTGAGGTGCATTGCCAGGTCACTAAACTGAGTATTGTTCTGGGTATTGCCCAGGCTCATCCCTGATTTTGGAGTCAGTCTTCAAATGTCAAGAGGGAAAATTACTCCTGCACACACTTGCTGTGTTGGGAGAAATGTAAGAATCTGTTCTAAAGTCTGTCAGTCTTTATAGTATTCTGTTATTCATCAAACACTAAAGTCTTTGAGGTGATGTATGTTCTCGTGACTTCAGCAGTTGGTGAAACTCTTTTGTGTCTCTGAGTTCATAAAATGCCTCGGTTGTGTGCTTGTCAAGTGCAGTGACTTGTGCTGAGCAAAGCATGGCAGGAAGCTGCTTGAGGAGAAGCTCAGGGAGAGCCTGAGCAAGGTGCTAGCAGGGCTGTGATCCCCAGAGCCTGGGCTGTCCCTGTGCCAGCTCCCTGGCCTTGCAAAGCATTCCTGGGGCTCTGCGATGTTTCTCTTGCCTTTCAAGCTGTGGTACCTGGCTGGAGGAGCAGCAAACATTGGACACCTAAAACCTTCACTGGGGTTGGACTTTTTGGCATTTGGCACAGCAGGTTTTTCTGACCATGGGGCAGCCCAAGCCCTGTGCCTGGCTTGGCTGCTGCCCCTCTTCTCTTGTTCCAGATCTCTCTGCTGATCTTTGATTATTACATTATTTTCAGTAGAACTCTCTAACCTGTTCCTTGCTGCATCTGAGGAGAGCTACAGCAGTTACTGATTCGTTGTTCTACGGATACTAACACGGGTTTCAGTGTTTGTTTTGGTTTTTTTATTGTTGTTTCCTGTGATGTGAATACCCTCCCTCGATCTTTGTACGATGGTGCTAATATATTTGGTAACAATCCTTTATTGGGAAGGGATTTTTAAAAACTGTGATTTCAGCTGAATTTTTCTTCCTTTTGATTTTTTTCATATTTAAAATAAAAAGCCACAGCCATTTATACAAAAAAAAAAAAAAGGCATCAGCTTTGGCCCCTGGGAAAATGTTGGGGCGGGAATCAAGATTAAACAAATGGGTTTTTACATCATTTCTGTATGTATTTGATATATAGATCAATATCTGTACAAATTTAATCTTTTATTTTCTTGGTAATTTGTGTGGTCAGTGAGAGAGTATTTAAAGCTTTCTCATGCAATGTACATAACTCAGTGAAAAAATGCTTTTGGAGAAATTAATGTTACTTTCATTTTTACGAGACTGCAGATTTTCAGCATGGATGTGAAAAACATTAAAATTATAACTTTGTGTACAAGATGAAAATAATTCACTAAATTTGCCCTTTTTTACACAAAATAAAAATGATTAAAAATACTTTCTTGAATAGTGGTTGTTTTGTTTAAAAGACACTTACCCATGTTTTTACAGATGATGGGTATTTTTAATAGGGCTATTTTAGGTAACTTAAATGTTGGTATGACAAGAAATTATGTGATACTCTGAGCACAAGGTAAGGGGTTTGATAAGAGGAGGTGAATTAGATAAACATTTCAGAGAGCCTTGCCCTTGCTCTCATTTCATTTAGTATTTGTGTAAAGAGGGAAATTCTGTGGTATCCCTTTTTCCTCTAGCTGTGTTGGAAGTAGCTCCAGCCTCCCTCCTGCTCTCCCTCTGCAAATTTGCCACTGTGTGAGTCCAGCAGCTCTGTCAGGGTCTCATGTCAGTGGCTCCTGAATGACTGAAGTGACTCTGATGAGGATTTGAGCAGGGGTCTGTGGGAAGTGAATGCACCACAAGGAATTAGTTCACAACCATTTATTTGACAGTCACTTTCAGCACTAGAAGAACTGTGCTTGCTCCCAGGGCAGCAGCTGGAATGAGATGAGGTGTTGGAAGGCACAAATCACTGTAGGAACCCATCACTCATAGATCCAGTCGTGTGCACAGGGCTTGAAGTCGATGAGCTCAGTGGGTTTGAACCACAGGTTGATCTCCTTCTGTGCGCTCTCCACAGAGTCACTGCCGTGGATGATGTTCCTGTGGAAGGACACAAACATTGTTCCCTACAGAAATACAGCAGCCTTGTTCTCAATTTGCAAAAACTTGGGTGAAGGATCTAGAGGGGGAGACTATTGCTGTTATTTCAGAAGTGTTCCAACACCCCACTCCCCCCAGCAGCTAATTTTGGCTATCAAGGCTATTCTAGAGCTACTGTTTCACACCAGCCCCTGCCTGAGCTTACATGCTGCTCTGGGGAGGAGCTGGACTGCAATTAAATCAGCTTTGTGCCACTTTCCTAAGGCGCAGCTATCACTGTGACCTGCAAACGAAATATCAGCACACTAAGGTCTCTACCACCACTTCTGCCTTTCTAGAATAAAACACTGCCAACAGGCTGTGTGTTGGCAGACAAACAGTGAGTAGGAGTTGTTGAGTTTTTAGTATCAATGAATAGACAAACCTTCCCACTTGAATGCAGAAGTCACCACGGATGGTGCCAGGCTTGGAGTCGGCAGGGTTGGTTTCCCCCAGCATTACTCTCCCAGTTTTGACCACGTTGAGACCTTCCCACACCTTAAGGTAAAAAACACAAAATTTATGTTAAGCCAGGCTTATGCAAAATACTGGCAATTCATCTTTGCTCTACCACACTTTGCAAAGAAACAAAGATTCTACTACTGAAGATCTGAACCTTGCCTAGATTCTCTCTTAGCCCTGTAAAGGGGACAAGGGGAAAAAAACCTATGGACTGGAAGTAATTTAAGGAGGACTATCAACATTGTTGCTGCAGTGAAGGAGATATTTTACCAAGCCTAGGAGTTAGTGCACAGAGCCAACTCCCACCCTCTGATTTGGTGGAACAGGGGCACCCTGCTGAGTGTTCTCTACAAGCTCATCATCCCACCACCAGACCATATTGGAGCAAATACCTTGTTTAGGGGGGAATGTAAGAATGAATGACACACTAGTCGGCTTTTTGTGTTACAGATCCTGACCTTTTTTTTGCCCAAAACATATATTTGGTGCAGAAGATTTGCTTTCAGGAATTTTGCTTTATACATTTATATATTAGGCATTTTAATACCCATTTTATATGTGCACTTTTCTCATTACATGCTAATTTCACTGTCCTAATTTCAGGTTTTTTTCTTTTGCCACTATCAGAACTAGGTAGTTTGAAAACAAAAAATGTTTCTGCAACACTATTTCTGAATACCCTTAATAATTTATACAGCCAGGCAAATATATTTAAGAAAGTAATCTTAAACTAAAACCACTTACCATGGCCACAATAGGTCCAGAGTTCATGTATTTAACCAAACCAGGGAAGAAGGGGCGGTCTTTCAGGTCAATGTAATGCTGTTTGAGAAGGTCTTCAGAGGCCTTTAAAAGGGCAAATGTAGCTTTAAATATAATTATCTGAATATCATTGAACAAAAGGTGTTACAGGGGCACGACTATGGCGTTAGTGATTAGATTCGCTAATAATTAATGTCATCAACAATGCTGCAGTGCTATCGTGGCACGGTGCTATTGTGCTATCAGTGAGAGCTCCTGCTGTACCATTATAGCAGCTCTTTGTGGCAGCCCTGGCAATTCTCAGAACGATTTCTTTGCACTGCAGTGACCCTCAGCGATAAGCAGAGCACAGGATGGCGGGGTGGTGTTACCCAACCTTTCAGCCAAGGCCATCCAGCTCTCACTCGGGCTGCATTAAACCTCTGCAGCACAATTCTTTTTTTTGGAAGGGGAGAAGCCGCGTGGCGGGCAGGAAGCGGGGCCTGCCGCGTGCTGCGGCCGGGCCGGGGAGGAGCCCCCAGCGGAGACCGATCCTGGGAGCGGCTGAGGGGAGGGGAGCCCCTCTCGGGCAGGGCACGGACACTCACGTGCACGAACTTCATGGCCACGAGCCGGAATCCTTTCTGCTCGAACCGTTTGATGATCTCCCCGACCAGCCCGCGCTGCACGCCGTCGGGCTTGATGGCGATGAAGGTGCGCTCGCCGTTCCCCGCCATGGCGCTGCGGGAGGGAAGGCGCCGTGAGGGGACGCGCGGCCTCAAGGTCGGCGGCGGCCATGGCGGCACCGCCCCGCCACGCGGCACCGCCACCCAACATGCAACCGAACATCCCCCCGGCCCCTCCGGCCCCTCCGCCCGCACCCCCCGCGCCCTGCCCCGCGCGGCCCGGCCCGGCCTCACCTCTCCGGTGCCGCCGCTGCCGCCCGCGCCGCTGCCGCCGCAGGAAGAGGAGAGGGCGGGGGCGGGCGGGCCGCGGATCCCCCGCCCCGCGCAGGGGAGGAGCCGGAGGAGCCGCCGGGGCGGCGGCGCTTCGGGGGCGGGATCGCCAGCGCCGAGCGGGACCGGGCCGGGCCGGGATGGGATCAGATGGGGCAGCCGGGAGCAGCCGGGAGCGCTGCCCTGCCCTGCCCTGCCCTGCCAGGCCCGGCGGCCCACAGCCCTGGCGGCTCTGGGCCAGGCACCTGTCGCCTCCGCTGCCCCGGGGGTTATCAATTTACAGACACAGCAACTGCGGCTTGAGCTTTAGGGCACCGAAACGGCAGCGGATGTTTAACACAACTAAATAATTTTGTACTTATTTTTTGCTGCTTTCGGGTATTCCTGCGGCAGGACCAGCATGGCTTCAGCTCCTCAAAAGAGTATTTATCACAGCAAAGCCATGTGGGATCCGTAACCCAGGAACACCATCAGTGATTTTATGGGGAAGATGAAGCTGCCAAGTGTCAAAACCTCACAGCCCCTGAACCCGTGTCACAACATGGAGCTGTTGTTACTCTTTATAATGTTTACTACTTGGCCCTTTCCCAGTTGACAGAGCACCTTTGCCTGAGCGAGTTATAATCATACCATCACTTCAGGGGGATATCAATGAAATTACCTCTGCAGTCCTTGTGTTGTCTCTTATTGAGGGGCCAGCTAGTGGCTTCACAGGGTCAATTCACAGTTTCACACTGGACCTGCTCAGGCCATGCAGGAATGCTGGCCTCCCCCTCTTCCCAGTCTCATCACATCAGGAACACTCACAGCAGCTTCCTGGCAACCCCCACACCTTCAGATAAACCACATTTCTCTACCTTGTAGAATCAAGAAGTCTCAAGTAATCTTTCAAGCAAAGATTAAACTGGAGACTACTCATCTTTTTTTGTCACATATTCCCTTTCCTCCACCTTCTTTTAACCTAATGATTTAACTTCTATAACACTGAATGTTTTCAGAAGAGAAGTTCACACCCTCACCTACAGCTTCATAGTTAGAGAATTTGTTCTCCCTCCTTATACTCATTAATTTAATATACGACAAAATATTTAAAATTTAATTTTATTTCACTTAAGAAACAGAAAATATTGTTTTATTTTGTGCCATCTCTTTTTAGGAGCTCAATATCACGATAAGGTATCATTTGCCTTCAATTCAGCATTCACTGCACAGTTCAGTATTCAGATACAAGAACTCACTATGGGGGAAAAAAAATCCTGGAGCTTGAGCAACTGATTCCATGAAACACTTGCTCTTAGTGAATAAAATATTGCAGGGAAATAAATACATAATATCAATCCCAACTTCCTCATCCAGTACAGCTTGTGCTGAAACACCTTCTGCATTATTATGACTGTACTTCTTTACATCATTAAATAAATACAAGAGCTAGTGCTAAAGTCACTTCTGAAACAAATCATCCAAGGACCGTTTGTTTTGTAGTTCCAGCTACTAAAGGACTGTCTCAGTTTGAAAAGACAGGGATGTGATAGGGAAGGCAAGAAGGAGAAGGAGAAGGAGAAGGAGAAGGGAGAAAGGAGAAGGGAGAAAGGAGAAGGAGAAAGGAGAAGGAGGAGACCTGAACACAGAGAGAGGGGCAGTTGTCCCCCACCCTCCTTTTACCTGGGCCTGCCAACCCTTTGTTTTCTCAAGTATCTTTAAGTACCAGCAGTCTGTTTTTTCCAGCAACTCAAGGGGAAAATTCCATAGGGAAGAAAGAACAAAAGAAAAGCAACCTAACTCCAAATAAGGACACTAAAAGAGAACAAAGCTAAATTTTCAGCTGTTCAACTGGCAAAGCAAACATCGCTTATTGCTCTGTGCAATGTCAGAGAGCTGCTGCACTGAAGTGGCTGAAGGCAGAATCTCCCTCATCCATCCTCACATTAATCTTCTTTTCACATAAAAGGACATTTCATAAAGCCTGGCCAGTTAATCTTTAAATGCTAAATTAAATTTATATTTTAATCTTAAAATGCTAAATAAATCCCATGTAGGAGGAAAAAAGAGCAATTGAAAGAGTGTCAGTGTGGAGGCCAGATGTCATTTTAGCCAGAGCTGAGCTCTCTGTGCACACAGCATGTTCTGGGGAGAGAAATGGGCTTTTTTCTGCAGCTGTTTTAGGAATGGGGACACACTTGACTTTATATAAAGTAAATCCTCAACATTTGGGCATGTTATCAATGCATTTACACATTACCAGTTGTCCTCTCATATTTTAGCAAAGTTGACTTCTGACTCTGAGCCCTTTGCATATTTATTTACCAAATAAATTTTTACCTATTTTTTTATGTTTACCAAAATACCCTCTATGACTATAAAGTGCTTCAGAAAAATATATCTGTTATCTGCTCTGTGTTGTTTTTCACCTCGCATCTCTCAATCCCAGAAGCAGCTTTTAAAACCTGCAATTCCATCTGTAACTCTGTAACATCATCTGTAACAGCTTTTAAATCAAAGGAGCAGCAAGGACTGACTCTACTTAACATCCACAACAGAGCAATGTCACGGATTTCTGAGGTTTCTACCAGGGAACGCTTCGGAATAGCTAGAGGCTGGCAGCTGCTCATGGACATGGGGATATCAGAAGATCCGGGCTGGGTGTTAATCATAGATCCACTCATGAGCACAGCTTCTGTAATCAACCAGTTCTTCAGGAGTGAACCATAAATTGATCTCTGTCTCAGCACTTTCGACAGAATCACTGCCATGAATGATGTTCCTAGAGAAAGGTGAATAGAAGAAGAAGAGAATTCTTAAAGTAAGCTTCTCGTTTTGGAGTGGTTCCCATTATGGACAGGAGCTTTAAGAAACAGTGAAGTAGGAAAAGACACAGCTTAGGCAGTGCCAGCTCTGCTCCTCATTTTTGTCAATGGGGACAGCCATGACTTGATCCCCATCCCCTTGATCCTAACGCCACAGGGAATGGCAGCTCCATGTGTAAGACAGAGAAGGTGGAGCACAGTTCCTGCAAATATCATGACATAACACTTGGTATTTCCTGCCTTTGGATGATACCAAAAGTTTTAAAATTTACCTTCCAACTTGGACGCAGAAGTCCCCACGAATAGTGCCAGGCTTAGAATCGAATGGATTGGTTTCCCCCAGCATGAGTCTTCCAGTCTTAATCACATTGAGACCTTCCCACACCTTCAAGAAAAAAAATTCCATTCAGATTTTTACATTTTAGCAGCAGATAAGTTATACCATCCACAAGAGCACAGGGGTATCTATCACGGCACAAATCACCATCTGAATATTTGTCACAGTGAGACATATTTATCTGCAATTCTTCTGTCAGATTCTTGAAGCACCTGCTCACATGGTCCCCTTCTTTACAACCCCCCATCCTCACCCAGGGTGAGGAGAGAACAATTTTCCATCTCAGCGAGTCAGTGTCACAGAGATGTCTGCTCACCGGAGAGCTAGACCTCAACTACTTTACAAATACATTCTCAAGGAGAAAAGAGATAAGTAGAGTTAAAATATTCCACCACCCTTTTTCAGCTTCCTTCCTACACAGCATTTCAGAGTGGGGCTTTTGTGCAGGTTCACTGTTTCTCAAGGTCGTGGTTTTGAGTCCCTTTTGCCCCTGCCCTCTTCCTCCACAAACTCACTCAAAGGAGAAAAACAATACTAGGAAAAATTAAAGAAAAAGAGTTAACAGCATATCTTCCTACACTAAATATCTGAATCCAGATTTCTAAATCCTTTTAAAAATAAATAAGAATCCAACAGGTGACACAATCTCATAGCAAGCAGGGTGGTTTTCCTTGCCAGGAGCTCACCATGGCTACGACAGGGCCCGAGTGCATGTACTGCACCAGGCCATCGTAGAACGGCCGGTCCTTGAGGTCGATGTAGTGCTCCCTCAGAAGGTCCTCAGAGGCCTGGGTTAAAAACCAGACAGACAGAGAAAAAAGCTTACAGTAAGAACTTAAGAGCATAGTGAAATCACAGAGATTAACCACAGAGAGCTGGTAATCCCGAAACATGCACGCACTTCAAAATTCAGTATTTCTAGCACCTTCCTAGGAGCACTTTTGGTTGATATGAATTTGAACTGTTTGCTTTAACAACAACTAAACTTAGAAAAGTTTCTGTTGGCAATACAGGCAGTTTGTGTGATCTGGGATTTGTGAAAGATACTCAAAGACATTTATTAGGCATAGGATGCACCTGGAAGAATATTCTCTTCAGACTAAGGGCATCAGGTTACTAAAATTAGTGTGCTTAGCACGTCTAAAGCATTTAGCCAGAGCTGGGAATTGGAACTTTTCCAAAAAACATCCCAAGTATATGACTCCTCAAAATTTCAGTGTTAAATGTTACAGAGACCACATTTGTTGTTACAGCATGCTGCTCTATTTGAAGGCTACAGCTGATATAAAAAAGCAGACACAGCAATTGAGGAGAGCTTACTTGTATTAATTTCATGGCTACTAGTTTGAATCCTTTTGTCTCGAAGCGTTTGATGATCTCCCCCACCAGCCCCCTCTGGACCCCGTCGGGTTTGATGGCGATGAAGGTGCGCTCCTCGATGGCAGCCATGGTCCTGAGGAGGGGGAGAATACAATTTGTTACTCCAGGACTGCAATCCCAGCCCATCCCAGCCCCGTCTGCTATCAGTGTAATTAGATTGAGGGCCAGTAATCCACCATCTCCAATGTCTGGGCAAACCAGTGACTGCACACAGGTTTTCCCGAGTGCTGAAGGAGTGAGTTTGGAGCAGTGGAAGGGTGCCAAATGCAGGAAAATCAATGAACACTGAAATCAGAAAAACTCTGAATGGAGAGGAAGGTAATGATCACCACCGATCCATCTTCCAGCGCCATGCAAAAAATTAATAAAGTAATCTACAAGCAGAGTTTTCACCTGGAAACCACAGGAGCGGAGGTGTCCGTGCACACCTGAGCGGGCAGGTGAGGGATGCGGGGAGGCTCCGCGGGGGTGCGGCGACACTGCCCGGGGACACGGGGACCCTCCCCGCTGCCCGCAGCCCGCCTTACCCGCTGCTGTTCCGGTGGCTCTCGCAAACCCTGAAGCCCTTTCCCCCGCTGGTGGCCCGGTGGCTGTGGCAAGCGGTGTCCCCCGCTGGTGGCCCCGGTGGCTGTCGCAGGCCGGGTGCACCGCTGTGTTCCCGGGTGTCTGTCTCAGCCCGTGTCCCGCGCGCTCCCCGCTGGCTCTGCAGCCCGTGTCCCGCTCGGGTGGCTCTGTCAAGCCGTGTCACCGCGGGTCCCCGCTCGGCTTAGCCGTGCCCCCCCGGTTACCGTGGCGACAGCGCGGCCTCCCGCCCGCAGAGAGCGCCCGTCCCGCAGCGAGCGGGGACAGCGGCACCGCCAGCGCCTCCTCCCGCAGCCAGCGGGGACAGCGGGCTCAGCCCCTTCTGATTCAACAAAATAAAAAAATACATATTTTAAAATGATTAAAAATTTATTCATGTATTAAACATATTTTAAAATATTTATTTAAAAAATACAATTTAAAGTTATTTATCATAAGGGTATTTTAATAAAAATCTCGTTATCGTACTGTTCTGCTTGTAATTCCTCTTTAAAGGAGGTTATTGATTTTGTTTGTTTTTTTCTGGTTATACCACATTAGCTGTTTGAGGCAAAAGACCCTTGAATGATTTACCACGGAGCTGCTTTGCCTTTGCATTTAATTTCCTTTGACAGAAATGAGAATAAAGCATCTGGATGGAAATCCACGCTTGTCCTATTTTTGTTTCCAAACTGAGATTAACTTCTGGGCTCCACTCCCTGATCATTCTTGAAAGCAAAACAATGAAGATTTTGCTTCCCTCTGGGGAGGACTTTGCTGCTTGACAGAGAAAAGTTCAGCTTTTTGATAACATTGATTTCCTTCCTTGGGATCCCTTCTCTTCACCACAGTCCATCACACATCCATGTGGCACTTTTAGTTCTGGTGGGGGACTCAAGATTTGACCTGCGCCTCTATTCAACTCTTGTATTTAGGGTCTTTTCCCATCATATTTTCAAGATCTCTGACTGAATAGATGATATTTTAAAAATCACAGCATCATACATTCTAGCAAATCCTCGTCGAGTTTATTTTGCAATTAGAGTTTCTGAGTATTCTCCTGACAATGCCAATCCAATTTACTCTCTTGCTTTGATACACATTCATTTAAGATGTTTCATACTACTGTAAAAAAACTCTAATGCTGTAATCTTCCCTATGGCAAAATAATACACAAAAATAAAAGAAAGGTCTCTAGAAACAGGATGTTTATAAAAATACTAAATTCAAAGCAGCAATAGGACATCTATTTACAGCCTTGTTAAATCTATGTCATTTAATGATTAAAGCTCAGTACTTACCCTAAGGTGGGCAAGCACAACTTCCAGCTTTACCATTCTGTGATCTTGGCCAAGTCTTTTAACCTCATTAAATACGGGTCAACTTTGTCACTTTTGAGATTAATCCATGATTAGCAGAGCAAAGTTGTTCCTGTATAAATGAGCTTCTGCTGGTGTCTTGGTTTGAAAGACAGGTGTCTGCTAGGGAGGGCAGGGGCTTCCCCTGGAATGGAAAACGTAAACCCTCTGAATTATTATAACTTCGAAAACAAGGGGCTTCCAGGCAAAGAGGTGGAAAAGGAACAGCAGTTCTTCGCTAAAGTATACCCTTTCCCATCTCTTTGCCTGAAAGCCCCTTATTTTCAAAGTTATAATAATTCAGAGGGAAGGGGTTTACATTTTCCTTTCCAAGAGAGGTTCCTTCCTTCCTTGATGAATATCTGTCTTTCAAACTAGGGCAGTGTACAGCTGTCAAAGAGAAAGAGGAAAAAATAATCCCTTCACAGAGATAATTTCCAATAATTTAAATGAAAATTTAACTTGAGAAGATGTATGAGAGTACACACCATATCTTTTAAAAATTATTTTTTAGCTGGAATGATGTCATTGTTTGGTAATAACTAAAAGTGAAACAGCTTTTCTTTCCTTTTGCCACATTTATAAATTGTATTTCAACTGCCTGTGCCCTTCCTGTACCATGTTAAATATTAGCTTGTGAGGATGATGATGTCTAAACTCACAATAAATCCAATATACAGGGCTGGAGTCTTTTCTTCTTTGTCATTCCTGCGCAGACTCACTGGCTCAGTACATGAAGAGACAAGGCAGCACTTGCATTTAAAGCACAGTTCCTGCCTTAGAACCAGCCCAAAGGAGAGAAAATTAAGTGCAAGGCTCTGCTGCTCTCCAGTGGAACTGAATGCAATCACCACAGTTAAAATTCCACCCCTTCTCAAGCTTTCTGCCTTTTTAAAAGCACATTTTCACGTCTTTGTTCCTGAACTGCTGCTGGGCCAGCAGGTTCCTTAGCTGTACCTGTGATATTACCTGATGAAAAATACTGATTTCCCCAAGTTCGAGTTGTATAACAGAAGTTACACCAGAGGAGGTTTAGAGGGGATATTAGGAAAAATTCCTTCACTCAAAGTGCTGTCAAGCCATGTCAGAGGCTGCCCGGGCAATGACTGAGTTACCATCTTGGAGGCATCTGAAAAATCTGCAGATGTGGCACTTGGGGACATGGTTTAGTGGTGGCCTTGGCAGTGCGGGGTTAATGGATGGACTTGATGGTCCTAAAGGGTTTTTCCAACTTAAATAACCCCATGATAAAATGAGGGATGTGAAACAACTCAGAACATTTTCAATCTCAGTAGGTATTTTTGTAAATGTCTCTAACAACTCCCATTGTTCCCATGACAGAGCACATGACCTAGAATGATACTCCTTGCTCCAAATCCTAGGAAAATCAATCTCTCTCAGCAAGTGCAAGATGCCTTCTAAGCAGTATTACTGCTAAGAAAACAGGATTTCTGATATTATCTGGAGACCTTATTAGAAAGGAAAGGCCTTTTTGCTGCCAGACACCAGCCAACACAGAGCCCCAGGAACAGTTTGGGAGCGGCAGAGTCCCAAAATGCAGAAGCTAAGATCCTAATTCCTTCAGTCATCCCCCAGTGAATCACTGTGTCTATTCATGCCTCTGTGGGTGTGATAAATAAATACCCTGGGAGCTGTCAGACTGCAGTGCCTCACATCTGCCATACACAGAGGGAGCTGCCTGTGGGTCACCCTCACTCCACAACCCAGGGCTCCCCACTCTGTCCCACACTAAGGGACTAAAGAGACTCTCTAGAGATGTTCACTCTGGTGACCTGGGGCATTTTGGCCTGTATCAGGAACAGTGTGCTCAGCAGCAGCAGGGAAGTGACTGTCCCTCTGTTCTTGGCACTGCTGTGCTCAGTTTTGGGCTACTGACTTTAAAAATGACATTGAAGAGCTGGAGCATGTTCAGAGAAGAGGAACAAGGCTTGCAAAGGGACTAGAAAATATCTAATGAGGCTGGGTTTGTTTAGTGTTGAGGAGGTGTAGGGGTGACCTCACAACTCTAGAACTACTGACAGGAGTGTGTGGTGAGGTGGGGATGGAGCTCTCCTGCTGGGCCAAAAAAAAGGTCTTAAGCTAAGGGAGATTCAGATTAAATATTATAAAAAATTATTTTTACTGTTTGTGTGGTCAGGAATTGGAAGGGGTTGCCCAGAGGGGTGGTGGAATCACCACACTGGAGCTGTTTAAGAGGAATCTGGAGCCAGCACTGGGTGATGTGGTTTAGGAGTAACAGCAGCAGTGCCAGGTGCCTGGTCACACTGGGTGACACAACCACAGGATCACACAGTGAATGGGGTTGGAAAAGACCTTTGAGATCATCCAGCCCAACCTGTGACCCAACACCACCTTGTCACTCAGACTGTGGCACTGAGTGCCACATCCAGTCTGTCCTTAAACACCTCCAGGGGCGGTGACACCTCACCCATTCCAATGCCCAGTCACCATTTCTGTGGAGAATTTCTCCCTCATGTCCAACCTGACCCTCTCCTGGTGCACCTTAGGGCTGTGTCCTTGTGTCCTGTCGCTGTTCCCTGGAGCAGAGCCCGACCCTCACCTGGCTGCACCCTCCTGACAAGAGCTGAAGACAGGGACAAAATCTCCTCTGAGCCTCCTTTTCTTCAGGTCAAGCTCTCCCCAGCTCCCTCAGCCGCTCCTGACAGAAGGCGTGCTCCAGACCCTTCCCCAGCCTTGCTACCCTTTTAAAGGTCTCTTCCAATCTTGCCGATTCCAATCTGCCGTGTCTCCGACAGTCCGGCCCGGCCCAGCCCGGCACCGAACGCCTTTTCCCGCACGGCGACACAGCCCCCTCACCGTCACACAGTCCCCCCGCTCGATGACATCACCACGCAGGCCACACTCCGGTGACGTCCCGGCCGTGGCCCGGCCCCACGCCGCCGTCGCGGCAGGTCCCGCCCGGCGCGGCGGGTGAGGTCAGAGCCGCGCGCCGCTCCCCCGGCCCCGCCGAGGCTCCGCTGCCGCCGCCGGGAGCCGCTCCGAGCAGGACCCGCCGGGCCCCGCCAGGCCCCGCACAGCCCCC
>VRYO01002184.1:6066589-6106086 GCA_009812075.1 Sialia sialis | reverse complement strand
AGCGGCTCGGCAGGAGGATGAGGAGGGCGGGGAGTCTCTCCCGGTGCGTGCGGCTCCGTGTGCCCGCGGTGCCGGAGCCGCTGGTCCCGCAGGGATCCCCGGTAGCCTCTGCGGAGCGCTGCGGGAGCGGAGCAGACATGGAACCGTGCGCTGGCTGCGCTGTCACGGCCCCGCGGGATGCTCCCCGCAGAGGGAGACGCGTTGTCCGTTGTTGCAAAAATAATGACAGCGCATTGCAAAAACCATGGAAATGCACAGTGTCGAGGCTGAACCCTTCACGGCTGGTACACAAAGCTGCAGGCAGCAACAGGTGGTGTGAACTCTCCAGTGACATCGACTCCAGTTGGGATGTTAGATGTTTTTATTTCAGTTTTTGTACCAAGAATCACTTCAATATAAATAAGCTTACAAGGTATTAGATAATGTGATGTTATAAAGCAATACAATAGGAGGCAGCTGTGCCGGATGACTTCCTCCAGCTCATTGTCTTGCCAAACTCCTGGAGGAAATTGGATTGGCAGCATTATCTGTAATAGAACAAGCCCTCTTATGAGTCTATTTCCAGACCCCTTGTTCTTTGCTAATCTCTCTAGTTGTGCTTGCCTTCCACATTTTCCAAAAATCAGAAGAACAACCGCACTGAGAGTGAACACAGTGTTAACAGTGAAAGTTTAAATTAAAAGACATTAGCCCTGTACAAATATTCGCTTGTTTCTGTTATAAGTGAGTGCAAAATGTTGTGTGCAGTTTATTCCAGGACTCAGTTTGTCAAGAAATGCTGTAGTATGAAGGGTGTCCCCCCAGCTCTTGGACTGACAGATCACTTATTCTCCTTGTAAAACACGTGGTGATTTTATGATGCCTTATGGACTCCAGGCAGGGGACTGGTGTTGCCACACTATTTCCAGCACAAGCTGACATGAAAGGGTCTTTTGGAAAATATATTTATTGAGAGTAATAGGAAGGGATTGATAAATAATTTCTGAACTAATTTGTGAAAAAATCCATTAGGCTTGAAGCACAGGCAGCATAAAAAGGCCTTGGGGAGCAGGACAGAAACCATACCAATGTGATGGAACAGAGCATGGAGTTAGTTATGTTCTTGTAGCTTTTCAGGAACTGTATGTGCCTGTATTGGTGGTGTCCTTCACTGCCATCTCCATTTCTGAGTGTCATGATAAATTAACTTGAGTGGACAGGCTTTATGCAGTTGAAGTAGCAGTGCTCATGCTGCAAGACAGCTGCCTGGTGCTTTCCAAAGTGCAGTTAGACCAAAGAGCGTATTTTCATGGCAAGCACAAAGGTCATTTCTGTGTTGTGCTGAGGTCATTGTGCTGTGCAGGTGGGAAAGTGTTCAGGTACAACCCAATGTGTTCAGGAGAGGCAGCTGTTAGTCAGCCATGGTTGTTGAATATTTTTTTTGATGCTGAGATAACCTGATGAGTGCAGTATGGTTGAAATAAAAGGAAGGAACAGAAATTTAACACCGTTTTCCTTGGGCAAAAAGTTTCTGGCTTAGCATATTTATTTAGCTGTGGAGTTTGCTTGTGTGATCTGGTGGCAAAATGGAGACTTTTGAGCTGCTGAGTTCCATATTTGTTATCATCTGTTCATAGAATCACGCTAAGGTTTGAGTTGGAAAGGACCCTGAAGTTCATGTCACTCCAACTCTGCCATGGGCAGGGACACCATCCACTAGACCTGCTTGTTCCAAGCCCTGTCCAACCTCCCCTTGAGCACTTCAGGGATGAGGCAGCCACAGCTTCTCCGGACAATTAACACACCTTTTACTTTCTGCATATTGTTGTAGGAAATTTATTTGCAGCAGTATCTTAATGAACATTGAATAGTTTACTATTTGGGTAGGCGTCTCCTTAACCCATTTTTATAATTTGCCTTCTTTTTTTCCAGTGCTTAAAACGTAAGCATCTTAAACATCTTAAAAGTTCTTGCCCATGGATTTCTGAAATAATTTTTTTAAAGTCACCTTGACAGAAGTATTGGGCCTACTTTTCAACTCTCTGGGTACAGTCTTGATCTTTGAAGTTGCTGCAGAATCACTTGTCTGACTTTGAATGTGGTAGGTTTTTTGATAATGCTGAAGGAATGGAGGAACCAGCTGCTCTGCTGTTCTGCTTCCTGTTCTTACCTTCCCACTTGGTGTCTGAGAGGTAGCAATTACTGCCCCAAGGAAGTGGGAGAGGAATCAGCATTTCTGCTTCTGCTGTTTTATACCCTGATAAGAATTACTTCTGCAGCAATGTGCTGTTTCATACCTGCACTTGTAGCTGGCATCTGTTTTGTGTGCACTTGCAAAGAGGATAAAATCTACTCCTTTTAGCCATGCCAAATTAGGATATCTTTTAGATTTTCTGCTGGTGGTGGGATTAAGCTGTTCTTGAAATCTTTTGCAACCATGAAAAAGGATTTACCACCACTAAAATTGGTTTAAGTCATAGCATGAACTTGATGTCTGCTTTTTGTTGCTGTTCCCCAGAGGTAACTTTCTTCCTTAGAATTGTATATTGAGTAAACACTGTGCAGTAAGAGTTTAGGTATTTTTCATTTGAGAGAACAAAACCAAGATGCATTTTACAGAAAACTTTCACTCTGTTTTACAGCTGTCAGGTTGTTTTCATTTTCATGTTTGTGTCCCAAGTCCACCTGAACTGGCTCTTTAGGTGATTTTTTTTTTTCCTCCCTGCTCCAAGAAGAACTTGCCATTGGCTGAGAATCTGTCATTGTTGCAATACACATTGCTGAAGGACGTGTCATGGAGCAATAAAGATTGCCAAGTGGGTGGGACCCTGACATCAGATCTGCTCAGCATTGCACCTGGGTCCTGTGACAGGAAAACAAGTCAAAGTGTAAAGAAACAGAAGATGGCATAAATATAGGAGGTGATATTTCATTTGTCTAATATTATGTGCTACTGAGTGGTTGTGTGCAGGGCAGAGGGTTCCTAATGTGCTGGCCTGTTGTGTAGTCTGAGTTATTTGTTCCAAAGATCCCTGCAAACTTCCAAATAGGTTTAAAAATCATCACATAAAGATTTTTGAGTTTAGTTTGTGAGGGACTTTTTCACACTTTTTTTGTATGAGGTCTAAGAACAGGTTGGACAAAGGTCTGAAATGACACACAATGGTGCCTGGAGAAAATGGATGGATTAAATGGGAGTTGCCAAACCTGGCTGATGAAAGCATCACAGGTTGGGTTTCGGTAGCAGGCACATTCAGGAGGAGCTGTGCATCACATCCTGTGTTACACCTCATCATAACCTAACCAAAATTAGGATCCAGACATCCAACACTGAGCATCAGAACCTGGAAACAAGATGACCTTTCAAGGATCATTGCAGCTGAATTTTCTGTAATCTCATATCTTCTGATCTGATTATTTTAAAGACAGGTTGGTGTCCTTCAGCTTGCTCTTAAAAAAAAAAAAAAAAAAAAAAAAAAAAGTACCAACAATTTAACTTCTCACACTTGTCATTAGAGTTGTAAGATACATCTTTGTGGTCCAAACAGGGCATCACTTAAAATGGGAAAAACTAGATTTTTGTCTGCCTCATTGTTTTGTATAACCAGTAGGGGTTGAAATGAGAGGATGGCTGTTGAGTGCCTAACACGTTCCTACATACACTGCTGGATTTACATTAAACAGTGCAGGAGATATGCAGTATTTGAGTGTATTGTCAATGTAAATGAAAAAAAAAACCTCTTTTAGTGAGGGTGCTCAGCCTGTCCTTGGCTGCTGTGGTGGATTATCTGACTAGTTCTTCTGTCATGCTTGTGCAGGCTTAGTCAGGATGTGATGATCCATTTGCTGGGGCTGTGTCTGTGATTATGCTATCACCAGAAGGAGAAATGTAAAATAAAATAAAAATATTCAGAGTCCAGAGTTCTCAATCCCAAGATCTGATCAGGTATAGTTTACAGCAGAGGAGGGAAAAATACTCAGCTGTAATTACAGAAATGCTTTAAAGTATAGAAATGTGGATTTGAACTTAACAAAATAAAGGTAAACCAGTGGAAGGTAACAAAACTGTTTGAGGCAAAACCAGTTTTTCCACTTGCAGTTGAAGAACTTGAGAGGAAAAGCAAAATTATATCTATCTGAAGTTTCAATAACAATGACATTAATGGCTCTGAATGGCGGTTTGTTATTCATGAGTATAATTGTCTCTGGCCATTAGCAAGCTATGACACATTTTTGGGAAAACGTCATAGAAACAACTAAACAAAGATGTTACAGTTTTATAATTCTTCTTTCATGTTTTCCCGTGTTCAGTGTAACAAATTGTGTTGGTCTTTAGCCCCGGTGCCAAATTTGCGTCAAACTTTGAAGCCCTTTTTGAAAAGGGAGCCTGCCAAGAATAGGCCAGCATGACTTGAATGTTAAAGGGGCAAAAGTCTTGAATCACTTACTACAAAGAAGACATGAAACGAGCTTAAACATTGAAATTTTCAAATTACATTGACTAATTAATATTCCAAAACTTTATGTGGAAGGAGTAGAAAGATTTCTGCACGTCTGTGTTTGAAGAGGGATTTTCCATGGCAGCACCCAAGGAGGAGCTACCTGGGCTGTGTCAGCTGGTCCTCAATTGTGTGGGGTTTTAGCTCCAAGCACAGTCACATGAACACCATGCCCAGTCCTGTGACAGCTGTGCAGAGTTGTCTGAAAGGAACTCTTGTTTCACTTCATAGGTTTTGATGCATTTCTACATCTGAACTACTTTTTAGGCAGAACTTCTTCCGATGACCCTGTTCAACTGAAGCCCTTTTCATAAGGTCATGAATTTCTGCTTTTGTAAAAGCTCTAAAACAAAATGGCTAAAATGTAGTAATAGTGCATTAACAGTTGATGTGTGACCATTTGAAATATTTTTCCCACTAAATTTTCCTAACAATACATAGGATAAAATACTCAAATCAGATTACTGTTTTCAAGTTGCTGCCTTTACTGTCTCCTTTCTTCCATGTGGGCCTCAGCTGCCTTTGCCTCTTTAACTGTTGTGGTGTTTGGGATTTTTTTCCTGCAGAGGTTTCTGGTCAGCTTCTCCCTGTTCTATGAACCTTCTGCATAACTTGTGTTGGGTGCCTTGTCTTCTTGCAATGCAGAGCACAGAGTACTGCAGGAATTAAAACACCTCTGGCTTTTAGAGGTATTCTTTGTGCCAGCTGTACACACTGAATTTCTTCTTTTTTGAGGCGGTAAGATAAATAGCAGAAAAATAAGCTTGTAAAGCTACTATAATGGTGTATTGGTATTTTTTATATTAGGTAGTGTAAACACTGATGCATTCATCAGTGAACTCCAGAATATGGGGCGTCACAAAGTTGGTAAACCAAGGAAACAGAAGGTGGTGATCAGTACAGTTTCCTGTGCTGTTGACAGATTATAGATGGTTATTAAGGATTTGATGAAGACCATGAGAATTTATAGCAGAATTGGGTGGGAATGGAAAATATACCAAATAATTTTGGTTGGCATTACTGCTGGTGTGTCCCTGTTGCAGTGTCTGTACTTTATGACTTATGGGTGAAAATAATTTCACTGCTGATCAGTCAGAGGAAGGACACCAACACTCCTGTGTTCACATGCACTGTTGGCAGTTGTTGTACATTAAGTTAAACAATAATGAAATAATTCATATTTATGCTAATCCCAAGCAGGTTCTCTGGAGTAGCTGGCACTTAAGTGAAAGTTATTACACAGTATAACCTAGACTGGTGCTTGACTGATGGACCTGACTGAAACATTTCTGTGTGTTTAAATGTGGCCTGTGGATCTGTTCAGTTGTTTTGGTGACCACCTTGCACCTTCCTGGCTGTCAAGGGCTGCTGTGTTGATCCTACCTGCTGTAAAATCTGTATTTAATTGTTTAGTCTAACTTAACTATTTTGTTGTTGTTTAGAAATTCATTGAGTTTGAAGATTCCCAAGAACAAGAGAAAAAGGACTTGCAGACCAGAGTGGAAGCATTAGAGTCACAGACTCGACAGCTTGAACTAAAAGCAAAAAACTATGCTGATCAAAGTAAGTAAAACATGGTGCACTCCTTGTAAGTGATATTAGTGCATTTTCATTTTTGTTCTGTAAAGTGGTAATACATATGCTAAATATTGGCGCCCTCTGATTTCTGTACTTAAATAACTGGGTTGAAGTTAAAAGTCTGTTTTCTTTTGATTTTAGGCAAACAAATCAGATACGAGCTTGTGACTTGTAATCTGATTCTTCTGGTGTCCTGCTTGTATTGTTTGCCTTCTAGACAGTGCTGTTTTCACATTTAGCAACTCTTTCAGGAGATGCTTAGATTCTTCCTTGCTAGTGATGATAAAATAAGTGATTTTCTTCCTATTAAACAGTTGTCTGTGGTAAAATAAAGGTAATCTTCAGGTTTAGAAGCACAGCTGGGATGAGAAGAGGTTTGATGGTGATTCTCATTAACTTTTATATAATTTTTGCTGAATTATTTATTTCTGAGACATTTAGTTTTTATAGAAAAGTTTACAGAGAACACTTTCCTTTTCAGAGATGTTCCGTGTAATTAAAAAAATTCTGGAAGCTTTGGAAAAAGATGAGTGATCAGTTGTCTTAAAACACTTGAAGTTACATATATTGTAATTTAGACATTCTGCTGGGCTGCTTCTTATCCAGCCACACTGTCATTGAATGAAGTTTCATCATCTGTTTTTCTACTTTTCTACTTTGAGCTTTAAGCCACCTTCTGTTGATATTAGGCTGGTGTGTTCATCAGTTAACATACAGCTTTTATTGCTGGACCCTGCAGGAATGTAAAATGAGACTGTGACAAGGCTGAGAGATGACCAGTTTCTAAAAGCAGTACCAGTCATCAAAATAGCTTCTTTTCACTGTTCTTTCTTTTTATTTCTGCTCAGCCACATTTCCTGCCCCTAACACAGCAAGGTATAGCTCTTTTCTAGATGAACAGTGTTTCTGTGAAGTCTAATTTTCAGTGGGATGGCTGAGTCTATAGCAGGGCAGGAGTATTAGTCTGAGGGTGTTATGTAGGTGGCCTCTGGGGCAGAATTTTACTGAAATTTGGACAGTTCAGAATGGTGTTGGCAAATCTTGGAGGCATCATCTGCTTCATATCCACTGTTCAAATATTCCCAGATTTTCTACAGGCAAGGCTGGAGGAACACTTCAGGCAATCTTTCCTACAGAAGACCAGGGTGATTGTTTCCTGGGATTGTCCCTTTGTAGATGAAGTCAGGCTAAAATGGGTAATTATGGAGACTTGTACCAGAAACCCTGTGGTTCCTGTGCAGTGGAGTTGTGTGTGTATTTAAGAGGGTCACTGGAGGGGAAAAGAAAACACGGCAGCAGGAGTTAAGTGGTCTGTTTTGGTAACAAAGACACTGTTTCTAGAAGGCCTGTGCTCTAAACACACAGCCCAGCTTGTTCATGGGAGACCCTGCTCCCTGACAAGATTATGGATCAGGGTTGCATCCTGTCTGTAGACCATGGCTTTATTCTGTTAGTGCAATCCAAAGGACAAAGTGGTTGCACAAAAAAGAAAAATCAATTGGATTTCTGGCCGTGTATGTGGCAGCATACCTGGAGTTTCTCTAGCAGAAATTACATTTACCATGTATTATGAACACCATTTTATATTGCTCTGTGAGTCTGTTGGCATGAAATTCTATTTTTGCTTTGAAACCTTCAAATATATGTATGATTTTTAAAGTTTTATTTGTATATTGTGTGTATATGTGTGTATATTTGATAATAATGGAAGTATTTGCCCAAGAAACTCAGTTGTTCCAGTAGAAGCACTGAGGGTTGCTAGAACTTCTTTTTGTAAGAAGTAATGTTGTTAAAAACAGTTATCATAACTACATAAAGCTCTAGTGATGGAGCAATGACTTTTAGCTAGTTGCAAATCTATTGACTGGAGAAAAAAAATCTTTTTATTAGAGAAAAACCTACCTTCTGTGATGGCAGAATTGTATATTTGGAGAAACAATAGGGCTGGGTTAAAGATGGAGTTTGCTTATGCTTGGCTTTGATAAGCTGTCTGGGACAACATGAAAGGCTGCTGGGAAGATTTGACATGCTGCTGATGCAGAGCAAGATCAAAGGGGACATAAGCACATTTGTTGAACATCTAATTAATATTATGCAAGTGAACTGGTTTTATTTTTAGTGCTCTAAATTTCTAAGGTATGAAAACCATACAAGTGTCTATATTTGTGAAACAGCTTAACCTTACTGCATTACCTTGTTTTGTTTTATAGACCAGCCATGTTGTACAATCCCAGTCACCCATGTGTCACTTTAATTCGGCTCCAAGTCTTTTAGCTATATTTCTTTTTCTCTTCTGCTTCCTATAGTACTGCCTGTGCATCTAAATTAGGCTTTGGTATTGCCAACCGTGTTGCCACGTCAACATTCAAAACAGTGGCAGTGTTATCACTGGTAATAGGAGTTGCAAATGTCTGGCACAGAGCAAGTAAACAAATAAAACCTGACTTTGGAGGGCAGAGTGAGATCACAACATCAGTTTGTGACATGAGTAATAGATTAGAATGAAAAACAGGTAAAACGTGGTTCTGTGTCACGCTTTACCTACATGACTTTTTGCTTCTTGCAGGCTGCCTGTGCTCTGTGTGTTTTTTCTCAAAGAAACAAAGCCTGTGCGAACAAGTTTTGTCTGTTAAAAAGTTTTGACTCATTTTCTTGAACACTGTCAGTGCTGATAATTTAGTGAAGACTTGTCAGCTGGGGCAGTTCTTAAGTTACATGTTTGAGTTCGGATTGATTGGATGTGCTTAAACCTGTGTGCCAGTTAAAATTGCTCAGGAAGTTATGATTGTTATGTCCTGAATTTTAAGTGCTCTTTTGTGCAGTCTAAGTGATTGTTATACTAAATCAAAAGAATAAAAAAATATTTCTTTGCACTTAAATTTATCCTGTTGGTTTGCATCCATAGCTGTGTATTCAACCAGTTAGGTTGCAATAAAGCTGCTGTTTGAAATTACAGAAATGAAATCAGGAGGTTGTTTTGTGCCAACCAGTTGCTGCATTCCTGTGGTTCACTGACTTCTTTTCCCCACCTCAGAAATTGAAAGAGTTGCTGGCAGATGTGTGAACCACCTTGAAGTGCTCTGTTCTTTCTTAGGAGGAGGAGGTGGAAAAAGGGGGAGATGACAGCAAGACACTGCTGGGAGGACTGTGAGCCCAGCAGATGATGAAATCCCAGTGGTGGGAGCAGATGCACTGGAGCTGCCACTCCTGCATGGTGTGCAGCACTCAGTCCTGGTAGTTGATGGGCTGTGGTAGTTGCCTAAGCCAAGTTTGTTGCCAAAAAAATGGTGTAATATGTGGCTCCCTGGGATAATTAATTCAATTTTACAATTGCTTAAAGAGAGCAGAGGTGTAAGGATTTGCAGCTTCTGTTTGAGCGCAGGAATGTGCAGCGCTGATGAAGCTGCTTGGCTTGTGATCCAGCTTTTCATCTCATTTTGCACTGCTGCTCTTGGCTGGAACTTTCCCTGGGTTGCCCCTGTCCCTTGTGTGGCCTGGCTCTCAGCAGTGCCTGGACAGAGAGGGGGAAGGCAGTGCCTGTGCTCTTGGGGTCTGTCATGTGTGGAAGGTCAAATAAGTTAAATAGCACAAAGTTCCTGGGGATTTGTGTAGGAATGATGTTGGTACAGGCAGAGTTTTTAGAAGTTCTTGCTGTGGGTGTATAGTAAACTTTACTGAGTGTTGGCAAATGTCTGTTTTGGGGTTTATGACTTATCTAGAATTCATGTCATTTTTTCCTTCTCAGCAGCAGAGGGCACCTGTGAATACAATGTTGCTGTGTGTTCAGTAAATAACATTCTTCTGTTCTGCACTGGTGTGTCTGAGGCCAATGCCAGTCTTTGCTATAAACCTAAATATTTCTTACAAGAACAGACTTTCACATTATTTCAAGTCTTTGCTATTGTGAGACCCAGTAGTTTTATTTGTAATTTGTTTGCAGCATTGAAATGTCAACCCTGGACCTGGAAAATAGAGGGCTGTTAAAAACTTGTAATAGCAATACACAGCTCATTTGTCCTGCATTGCTCTGTGAAGGCACATGATATGATACTGCTGGGGTAGTGTTCAGTTTCCAGTTACAGGAGGGGATAAGATCTTCTCAGAGCTCACGGGATGTTCCACTGACTTCTGGAGGTGCTACAGAGGTTTATTTTAGTTTCCTTCCTTGCCTCTCTTTCTGGGAATGTCACTTTTCTTTCTGTATTACAGGCCATAAGTTAATTAAAATTTTGGCAGTAAAAAAGTCTAGTGTATTTTGGCTTACTCCAGGATTTGAAGAGCTTTGGCATAAGCTTTCTGGGGGAATCATTCTTGGAGTAACTTATTTATTAGAGAATCTGAAAAGCACAATGTCTGCATGACTGAAGTGCTTTCTGCTGGAGGTGGTAGGCTGTGGGAGTTGAAAGCTGTGGCTCCTTTTCTGGATCTGCCTAGTGCTAAACTAGATAACAAGATAAACTACATTTGACAAGACAACAGATATATCTGCATGCCTGAGTTTATCAAACCTGAGCTTTGGGCACAAGATACATTACATTTGGGGACAATTACATTTGTAAAAGAAACCTAACAAAACAAAAAACCCCAAACAAGTACAGTCCCAAGAAACAGCTCTTGGGTTTTGGAGCTGTAAATGTTGTGACACAGCTCTTGGGATGATGGTATTTCCCATGTCAGGTGACACCGTGCAGCTATTGCTTACTGAAGGTTTTATTTGGGATATGAGACAAACACTTTGGAAGCTGACCTAAAAACATTTCTTTTCCTCAGAAGCTAAACAGAACCATTGCTTCCATTGGCTTAAAGAGAAAATGCAAGAGCAGGTTTTGTTGCAGATGTTCTGCCAATGTTATTTGATATTTGATTTTCCTCTGAGCTCTCAGGACACCAGCGTTGCTGTAATGTACACCAGGCAGACAGCCTCTCATGGATAGTCTGAGGGTATCCTGTGTCTGAGATGTCTCTGCACATGGGATGTCATGCAGCTCATGTGGATCTGTAGTTAGCAGGGAGACTCTGATGTGAACTTTCAGCTGTGAGTTTAACAGAAACAGGAACTTCCCAGAAAATTGTTTTGAGGTTTGATTTGTGTATCTGCACAGATGGTGATGTGAATAACTAAACTGGTGTGAAACAGCTCTGTCAGTAAATGCTGTTTCTAGGGATGGCTCAAGTGTTGTTTATCTCAAGGAATACAGCAAAGCTTTTCAATAGATCCTGGAAAGAAGTTATAAAGTTCAGGTTTGTTCAGTGAGGGTTTGGATTGTTCCTATTTCATTTTCAGACTGACAGCAGCAGAACGATTCTGATTTCCAGCAAAGGAGGAACAGAATGGTTTGAGCCCTTGTATGTCTTGATTAGCAGATGTGGAACTGAACTGTTTGCCAGTATGTTCTCAGTGTGGGTGTTCCTTATCTCTGATGATGTCCATCATTATCTCAGGTTTGTTTACCAGGCAGATTCCCCCTGCCCTTTGCTACACTGTGCCTCAGGTATCGGTCACTACACCTAAAAATCCTCTGTAAGCAGTGTGAGTATCAGGCTGTGCTGGAAAGGGAGTCTTTCCTGACTGTGCCTTTCCTGGCTGCCCAGTGCTGTTCCCGAAGAGCTGCTGTGTGGTTTTGGGAGCCAGCAGCCCACTAGATGGAGCAGGGGGTACAGATGGCTCCAGAGCGGGCACCAAGCCAAGCTACAGCACTCAAGGCTAAAATAAAATGGAGCAGGAAATTAGAGCAGTGGTTGGCCTGCTTTACGCTTAGCTGTTAATACACAAAAGTGGTGAGAAGAGCTGGAAATCCACTAGTGTATAATTAACTGCTCACGTGTGTTTTTAAATTAAGGGAGTATTGTAGTTTATGTGCTGGAGTTTGGTTGTTATAGTGATTATGTTGCTCAAAATATTGCAGTAATTAAGAAAATTGCTTTAAATGTCTATTAGAATCTTACATTCCTGAGTTTTCACTGGCTTTTAAAACAAATCCAGTCTGCTAAAGCTTCTGTGTCCACACTGACTTCATGTGGATTTTCTCAGACAGGGACTTGCTTCAATAGCCAAGTGTTATAAATGGAGCATCCCACTGTTTGCAAAGCAGTCAATCAAACATTTTCTCAGTGAAACACTTCTTGTACATAGACTGGGCAAGAAGTTGGATTTTTGACTTGATTTTCTGTAGAAGTTTCTTGTATATATTCTTGATTGTTTGAGTTTCAGCCTGTGTGAGGGATGTCCTGCTATGTGGTTGTCTTTATATTACATGTTATCACAGAATGTTTGAAGAGTTTGGGTTTTTTTAAAGTTTTGTATTGGGTTTTTTTGCTAAGAAATTGCAGGGATTTTGTGTGCCTGAGCCATAGAGGAAACTTGAACAGTCCAGAAGTGTCAGGGGGTAAAACCATTGCTGCTGCAAGTGTTGATATTTGCTATCAACAGAGCATTCTTGACAGCTAAATTATCTTCATAATTTCAGGTGCCCTACCTACTAAACTGAGATCTAGACCTGTAGTTCAGTATGAGAGCTACTTGAAGATGTTGGTCTTGTCAAGGGGTTGATTTTTTCACTTGTTTTACAAATCAGTTTTCTGTGCTGGTTTGATTTGCAGCTCTTACCACTTCCAGGTTAAACACTTGTCTGATAGCTCAGTCCTCTTTGCAGTCCACAAGTGATGTGTGGGCTCTTTGGCAACTACTTAGGAGGTCATAAGGTCCTTCTGGAGCTACATCATAACTTTGGTGTGGGACCTGCATTAAAGAATAGAGCTGGATGAAAGCTGTTCAAGGAGAATCTTCAGACAGTCCTGGTGCCAGGAGAGGCTCGTTAATGAGCTGGATCTCTGTCCTGGCTTGTGTAGGAGGAACTTGTAATTCCTCTTGAAGGCATCACACTGGTTGGATTTGCCATTCTAGCAGGTCTGTTTCTCTTTCTCCCCCTCAGGCTTATCAGGAGTTTGAGGCAGAGGACAACATACAGATGAAGGGTGTTCCAAACTTGGTAAAAGCCATCAGACTTGGGAGGTAAGCTCTGACTTTTGAACAGGCAGGGTGGGCAGCTTGGCTGCCTAATTCCTCTTAATGCTGTCAGGAGACAGACACTCCAGTTTCTCTAGTTTACTGTTATATTTAATCTCCCATTTCTAGGCTTAATTAGTTTTCTGTGAGAGAGCTTTGATCGAGATTGGTACCTCAGGTCATTAAAGGTGTTAGAACATTGACAGTGAGAACTTTGCAGTAGGCCTTGGGTTTGAGTTGTGGTCATGTTCCAGGGGGATGCCTTCTCATCACCCTGAAAGCACCAGAATATTTGCATTTTATCCTCATACTTATGATGCTTGAGTCTTTATATTTTTCCCACAAAAGCTTGTAAGAGTGAGTGTTGCAACTTTTTTGTTGCATGTTAATTTTGCATGTATATTATCTTCAACAATGTAATCTTGCATTGTAAGAACTTCCTTGATGTAAGAAGGCTTTGTAATGGCTTTGTAAAGACACTTTGCAGCAGAGACAATGGGTACTTTTGCTTTTAGAATATATATAATCAAACTAATTTTATCATTCACCCATAAGAATTTTATTTCTTAGTGGAAAAAGGTCTGAGACAGAAAAATGAGAGGAAATTTTTGTATTTTTAAGTCAAACTGATAGGAACTATGTCTACTTGGCAGGCCCAGCATGTGGCAGGCAGTGCCAGCACACAGCTCCATTCCTCTCGGGTGTTATCAGGGCCAGACTTCCACTCTTTTGTATGTTGGTGTATTAGAATGGAACTGGTGGCAATTCAGTTTAAAACGTGTTTCTGGGTGCCAGTGGAAGGCATTTTGCTCTCCTGTTTAGTTTCCCGTTACTGCTGATGGGAGTGTTCCTTTAAATTGTTCTGCCTCTCTGTTCAGGTCAGTGGTGATCTCTGATCCTCTGGGAATAGCTGGTCTCTTGCACAGTGTTTAATTGGAAAAAGAAAGTGTGTTCTGTTAGTTGTTTTGGCAAGATCTTATCTTGATGGGAGAACGTATTTTGGGTAGAATAAATTTCTGGTGTGCTGTGGCTCATCCTGCTGATGTTGGAAAAGCCAGTTCTGAGGACTGCTGATGTGGTGTCTGTTGAGGGCATGTAACTTAGTGTACATCCTCTTCTGACTGAAACTTCCAGCTCTGGGAGTGTCATGGACTGCACAGCTGGAAATGACTGCCAGAAGAAGGTGCTTGGTGTCAGTCACATCATCTTCTGGACCTTTAATCATTTTAACCCTTGTACCTAATGAAAACAGTCGTCAGATCTGATGGAGATATCCCCCCTTGACTATGCAGCATCACTAGCTATGTACATTTGTCTTCAATGAGCTATTTATTATAACTGGGACATTAAAGTTTTAAAGCATTTTAAGGCATTTCTTTCTTCACAGATGGAAAAAGTGGTGTGCTTCTTTATGGAACCTCAACCCTTGTGCAAGAGTGTGTTGTATCCGTAACAGTGGGAAATGCATTTGGATTTGCTGAAGGCTGGTTTGGGGCAGCTGCATGTTAACCTTTGTTAAATGTACTGTTGAGTACTTTCCCAGAATCCACTTGCAGAATTCATCCCTAGACACAGTGTTGGGTGCATCAGCCAGGTTTGTGTGGGAGCTCTGGGCACAGCTGAATTGAGCCATGACTTCACCACCCAGCACAAAGCAGCAGGGAGGCTCCTTGGACACTTTGTTGGAGAGGGAGCTGGGTTCAGCAAACATGAGGCCCATCAGTCAAGCAGTTTGAACTTTCTGATGTGTTTTCCTGAGGCAGCTTTAGCACAGTGGAAAGGTTGAGGGAGATCCTCTGAGAGCTGTGGTGTGTATACAGCCCAGGCATTGTGTGCTCATGTGGGAGCTGCTGAGTGTCTCTGATGGCAGCTAACATCTCGTCACTCATGACTAGCATGTCAGTCAGGCAAAGATAGTGGATGAAATATTATCTGTCACATCACAGCTTTGTTAATTGTAAGTTCTGATTCTTGTTTCTGTAGTCTTTTACCAAAAGCTTCCATAAAGCTGCACTTCAGGTGTACTAGGAGACTTAAAACACCTTGTGCCTCAAAACAATAAACTGAACTCTTCCATTCCATAGTGTTCTGCATCACATAAATACATATTTTTAGGTGCATACATTGTGCTGTAAAGTACGTTTTTCTCTATGTTGTGTTACAGATCCTAGTGCCTCCCCTGCTGCTATTTAATCCAGAGAGCTTTTGTTCCATTTGATAACAGGGCAGAAATCGATCTGGCAATGTTATAAATATTTGATGTAATATTTTGGCCAGATATTTATAGGTGGACTGCAAAAGGTTGTGTCAAGGAACTTAATGTTCTTATAAGAGCAACATTAGATAGGAGTCCAGAATGTTTATACAGACTTGAGTGGGCAGTTACCTATTTTGGTTCCAGCATTTGACTCAGGCAAAGACTTATTTCCATTAAAGCATACTTATGATAAAATACTGTGCCAAAAATACAGAGATATAGATAAAAAAAATGATATATTGAGAATTAATTTTCAGGAGACCCAGTTGGCAACATGAAAATATGCAAATGGCAGAAAAGATCTTGGCATTTGTCTTCAGATAATGTGTGTCTGGCAGTGACTCTGGGAATGTGGAACTATAAATTTTAACTTTCTCAGGGATATTTAAACCTGGCAAGTAGTGTAAGCTCAGTTCCACAATCTGATACACATGCTTATGTAACATAAATATTGTGTTCAAATATACCTGAATGAAAAGATGGAATTCACATGTAAGCAGCAAAAATGTTTTGTATTTGAATGACACAGTAAGCTCTGTGTAGAAGTTTCTGAATATTGTTAGTTTTTCTGCAAATTAATTGCATTGGGATGTCAGTTTGTTTCAGCTCAGTTTCATAGCACAGCACAGATAAGCTGAGCTGCTCAGTTTGTATCTTCTCCCTCTAATAAGAACTTGCTGTCTAAAGTTCTCCTAAATCTACTCCATGTGTTTTTAATTTCTTGCAATACCTACAGAAGTATTCAAGTGTTTTCTCTTTTTAAATTTATTGCTTAATGCTCAGTGAAGTGTGAGTGAATGCCAGCAGAAACCTCAATTTCTGTACCACCTAGGGCTTGAATCTGTTGTGATGAATACCTTGCCTGTGTTTGTCCTGGTTAAGCACCTCTGGAAATGGCGTGAATGTGCTTTAGGGATCTGATGTAAGCCCTTAGCTGGAGCCCATGGCTTCATCTGGGATTGAGTGACGTGGCCTCTGCCTCTTCCTGCAGTTTCCATGTGAAACAATCTGGATTGGAGTGTGCAGTAAGCTGGCCTTGAACAGAAAAATCCCCTTTTACTGGCCTAGCAATCAGCAGGGGAAAATAGGACCTGGGCTCTTCAGGGGAATGCAAATTGCAAGATTGTGCTGCTGTTGATGTACTTAGAAAGCTCAATGGTAAGAGCTTAAACACAAACACTGACATACTTTTTATCCTGCTTTGTGCTGTTCACTACTGGGAGTACTCTGATCTGCTTGCTTAGTCCAAGGCAAGTCAGTCTCACTTACTAGAACTATGAATTTAGTTTTAATGAATTTTATTTTTTTTTTTTTCAGTTAGCAGGCTTGAGGAGCGGGAGGCAGAACTCAAGAAGGAATACAATGCACTTCATTCAAGACATACAGAGGTAGGCTGTTACACCAAGATGATTTTGGAGTATCTGTAAAAATGTAGGAAAACCTTGTGTTTTGAGCAATTGGGAAAATTATTGAATATTTTGGTTTGTACACTGAGTTGTAATCAGGCTTCATTTGGTGATGTAGTTTTCCTCATTTACATCTAAATGTCTATTCTGTTTCTCAATGTCTGATTACACATCTGTCATTTTTATGGTTTGGTCAGATATTGAGAAATTTTAAAAAGGAATTTGTTCTTCCATGTTTCAAAGGCAGTTCTTCAAAACACACTAATAAGCTTCAAAGAAATACAAATGAAATCACATTTTCCTGCTCTTCCCATAAATTTTCTGTGTTGGTTTTATTTGTACCATTGAAGGAACAAATCCTTTCCAAACCTGGGATTGGTGATTGAAAGAGTTCCTTGGCATACTTTATTGATGGCTATTGAAAATGGGATTTGTTGATGAAGATGGAGCAAGTTTGAATTTGTTAATTTAAATAAGTAAGAGCCACAAGGTTTAAGTTGGGTACAAAGCATAAAAACAGGGCTTGCAGTGCTTTAGTTTTCAGTAGCAGGTTGTGCCTGAGTCATATCATGTATTAGTGAGGAAGTCACTAGTCCTTTGAATTATTCTGATTAATCTGGAGTCCCACTTGAGCACAGTTCTTCTCCTTACTCTCCTTGCTTTGCCTTTGGAAGGTCAGAGAGCTGATTTTAGATCCTTGCTACCAAAGAGAGCAATGCCATACTGACTGCTCTCAGTCCAAAAACCCATGTGGAGAAAGGAGAAGCAGATACAGGTGTCAGATTTGATTATCTTAAATACTTTCAGCAACTTCAAGTGTTTTATACTGACAACAGCTGAAAAATTAATTGGAACCATGACCACTCTGTAGCACTTGTGTGCCAAGACTTCTGAAGCTCTTAAAATTACTCATATATTTACTGAAATCACATTTGTTACTAGATAGTTGCTTTAGAATGGCACATCTGTTGAAAACTGGAAATCTAAGTAGAATGAGAAGTGACAAATCTTAATGCTGCCCACTGAGGTCTGGCATCCTTTTGGTCTGGAAGTACTTCAGAGTTTTGGGTGCTTGCAGAGTTGTGGTTATTGTAACTAGGATCTGTGGATTCTGTCACAATAGAACTGGCAGATTTTGACTGAATCCTGTTAATGGAGTTCAAGATTAAATGTATTGGGTGCCATTAATTCAATGAAATGCTGATGATATGTTCTGAATATCTTTTTACATAGGTTTTGCTCCAAAACGGACAACAGCCTCTGCTGGTTTGATTCCAATTTATTAAATGCTTTCACATCTTGAATTCACTTTCTTTGGTGTAGGGAGAGATGTTTCCTTGGGCTTTACTATTACTGGGGTGACTATCCTTTCTTCATAAAGAAATAATTTGTAGTGCACCATGGTATCTCTGTACCTCTGTTCTCTTAAAATCAGATCTCCTGTTTTCTGTACTCCTCCTTTTCAATGTGATTGCTTCCTTGATTT
Organism: Sialia sialis; assembly: GCA_009812075.1. NCBI lineage: Eukaryota > Metazoa > Chordata > Aves > Passeriformes > Turdidae > Sialia > Sialia sialis. The sequence goes on along the minus strand of VRYO01002184.1, from coordinate 6,087,875 downwards.
TTTTTGGTTTTTTAAAATGGTTTTCCAGACTATAGTGAATCTTGCAAAGATGCACCTCCTTAAAGGATAGAACATCTCAGCATTTTAATGCTGTATCTGGTGCATGTTTGAGACTCAGGGGTGGAAATCCCTGGGAATGGAAAGGACTGGCTGATAATAATGCCCAACTTCCCCTTTGTGATTCCCTTTCTCCCAACAAATTATAACACTTTAGGTCTGTGTAGTAACTTTTTTCTTTTAATGCAAGGTATTTTGGCACATATCCAACTTTATTTCAGCATTTAGGTTTATCAGTTTTATTGGATCAAATATTTCTATCAAATACTTGGTTCTTAAACTATTTTCTTCCATGTTTTAGTAGGAAGGGATACTTCTCTCCTTCTGAGTCCACTGTTGTCTTTACAAGTGATCCATCTCTGGTACTTACTCAAATGGCAATTGTTTTTCTTTCAATTGACCAGATAATGAACAAAGCACTCATAAAGATTTTTATTCTTTTAAATTTAGCTCTAAGATGCTAACTTTGCCAGATGTCATGTTAAATATGCAATGTGACTGCATTTTGTGCAGGCTTAATTTCTAGCAATTTTTCTCTCTTCTGTCTTGATTATTTGTTTTCGTCTACCTCTCACTCCCCCTTATTCTTTATTTCACTGATGAATATTTCAGAATTGAATATCTTTCTCTTCTGAGTCCTGACCTGAAGTTCTGTATCCATGTCCTTCACAATGCCCACCTTTCAACCCTCCCTCCCTGGCTGTGGCTGCCTTTGCTGGAGTTCAGTGCCCAGCAAAGGTGCTGGCTCAGCACCCTAGGGAATGTCACCCATTTTCAGTCCCAATGGACCAAGCCCTATTGAAAATGAGTTGTCTTGGGGAGTTCCAGCAGGGATATGAAGCAGAGAGCTGAATCAATCCCTCTCTGCAGTGAGTGTGTTGTGGTGAGGGCTGGGAATTCTCCTTGGAGCTCAGACTGCCAGAGCCAGGGTCTGCAATGCAGTTCTACACCAGCCTGGCCAGCAGTGAGGTGTGTGCAGCTGCAGAGAGCAGGGCTGCCCTGGCAGGGGAGAGCTCTGGGGACAGGATTTGCCCCCCATCACCCTGCTGGTGAATCAGTGTGTGTCTTGCTGCTCTCTGGAGAGGGAGTTGGGCTGCCTGCTCTGAGTGCAGGATATCCCATTAAGCCTCCTTCCCACTAAGACTGCACTTGGGCTAACTGGCTTGATTTTAAATGGATTAGGGTGTGAGAACCTGAGCAGTTGAGATGGCAGATTGGAAGGTGGGGTGTAGCAGGCAGGGAAGAGGACAAAATGTTTGGTCAGAACAGAATGGATGGAGCAGCCTGAACATGTTCTGACTTCTGTGCTCTGGTTCCTCGTCTTTCCTGTGCCTGCAGTGGGTTTTGGTCTTGTGCTGATCATGTGACAGAGCAGTGTGCTGGATTTCCTGAGCTGGAACTTCTGGAACCTAACTATGCTAAGGCTTGTTTCCATCTTTTCTGACTGTAAAGGACCAGATGCAGGAAGCAATGAATGCCAAGGGCAGTGTGCTGGAAAGCAGAATGGTTGACAGCAGTCTAACACAAAAGTCTTAAAATCTTAGCTCTTTGACTTAGAAAAGAATTCTGTCAATTGTCTCTTGTATCTCAAATACTGTTCTGTTTAGTAGAATCTGGCTTGTTTTTGTGCCTGGATAAAATCAGAAAATCAGGCCTGTCTGGTTTTGGTACCGTGAGTTCTCTTTTGCCTTTGCTGCTGAGATGATGCACTGCTGCTGGTGCCTCTTTCAGAGCAAACCAGTGTGGTTTGCCTGCTAAGAGGTAAAGGGTCTTACTTTCTTTTTTCTGCAGAGTTAAAGGGCATAACTTCATAACTATGGCTCTGGCTTTTTAAAGGCTTGGCTGAGGCTTTATGTTTATTACTCAGTTGGGAAACTGAGGCAAAGCAATACTTGAGATTTGCTGGAGAATTGACTAACACCTCTCTCTGTGGCCTCTCTCTGCACAGGTTTCCAAAATGAACCTCTTTTTTCTCTACTTCAGGAAGTTATTCTCTTTCTCCTTTGGGAAACACCAGGCTGAGGTGGTTCGATATCTTTCCCTGACACAGAATATGGGCTCAGTTTAATGAAGCATAATTGGGCCATGGAAGTTTCTCAGTGTTCTGCACTGATACAACGTGACAGAACAGCGAGCCTGGCTCTGGCATTGGGAATGGACTTTGTCAGGTTCATTAGGATCAACATATCCCCAGCAAGTCCCTGGCCAGGGGACAGGAAGAGAAGGCTGGTGGAGGTGTCTATGTACAATTACAGCTAAGCATGGGCAGCTGTCGCATTGTCTGTGAGATTAGACTTTGGGTATCAGTTCAGGCAAATAGTTTTTGTAAAGCCTTCTGCTGAGCATTAACAGCTTGATCTATAAAACCTGGATTTAACATCTTTATGTACTAATGTGTCTGCCAGCATCACCATCTTGCGTGTGGATAAAAATGCATCAAGCTCTCCAGTGGGAATGGTGCTTTTACTTGGGTGAGAAACTCACCACAAACCCTGAAAGGAAAAAAGGTACTCACATGGAATTACGTTTAGGACTTTGATACTGAATCAAGGAGATTGTAGAAATATCTATTACCTCAATAAATCTAGATTATGTGGGACAGAGAAAGATCTATATACACACAGTTGGGTGCACATTCCCAAAGGGAGGAGCTGCTTGTGCCCAGCCTGATTGGATCTGCAGGATAAGCAGCGAGGGCTGCAGCACCGAGCCTGGTCTGACAGCCAAAGAATTACTGAAACCTGTCTGGGGGAGCTAAAGCAGTGACATAAAAAGGAAGGAGGAGTGAAAGAGCAAGGAAGGTATAAAGGAGGTGCTGTCAACCTGGTTAAGGCAAAGGTGCAGGTAAAAATATCCCAAACATGGCATATCCACATTTGTTTGTGACAAGTGCCAGGCTTGTGTACACTGGGAGTGGTTGTATTTGTAAGGGTAGAAATGAGTGCCAGGATGTTCATTGTCTTTTACTGAGTGCTGAAGTTTGAGATGTAGAAAAACCTTGTAACACTTCTGCAGTTGTAAAACTTACCATGTGCCATATGAGGAAACCAATCTGAGTATTTTTATGAGGTGGAAAGACATTGCATTCAAAGGGAATGGATTTCATGTTCATGCTGTAATGTGTTCAAAAGCGTGTTGTAGTTGGTTTGTACATCTGCCTTAAAATCATTAACACCTAAACTGTGAAATGCTGTTAACTAAGGTAATTCTTCCAAGTTCTGAGTTTATCTTTAATCCCCTCAGCTAATGGTAATTGAGCAATGTGTTTAATTACAACAATGCTGAAATGCTCTGTGTGTGTGATATGTGTCCTTGGAACAACTGGTTGCATTCAAAATACTTGGACTTCTTGGGCACCAGAGCAAATTGTCCATAGTGAAAGGTTATGGATGATTAAATGTTGACTGCAGCTTGTATTGAAGAGTAGATGGGTAGACATAGTCAATTATTTATCATCTGTCCTCTAGCATCACGTCAGTAAAAATTGTGCTGAGTGGAGAGCAATTCAGTCCATTTAGGTCTATTTTTAAGTCAGTAGTATTAAAACCTTTTTATTTCAACAGCTGAATAATCTCAAAACAGCAGAACTTCTAATCAGATTTTGGGTCCTCAGAATTCTAGTGCATTAATTCATTACACGTTTTTGGAGCAGAATGGCACTTCATGGATATTCCAAGGCTTGAGGGTCATTTAGATTAAAAGGATTTTTGAATGTCATCTGGTTCAAATCCCAGTGGTTTTGGAGTGAGTCTTCAAAGTTTTATTGCAAATGGGCTTGCTTCCCAAGAAGCTGCAGTATTTATTACTTCATCCTTCAAATTAAGTTTGTGGAAGTTGGGAATTCACATGCCATTTCTTACGACTGCAGCACCAGCTGTGGAGCTCCCATCCCATGGGAGGAGGGTGAGCAGCTTTTTCTTGTGGACACTATTTCCAATATTGTCAGCTTTTATCCTTGGAACCCTTGGTTGAGGCAGAGAGTGGCTTTACATGGTGGTATCACTGTTCTGATTTTTTGGACACCACAGGCAGAAATAGCCTGGATTTGTGGAGAAATTGCTGTGCTGAACTGCACGTGTACCTAGAGCCTTATGATTCTATTAATGCTAAGTTGACTTGCAGCCTTGCACATCTAGTTTTTCATTTTATTTTTGGGTTTCTATATCTTATATGCATTGTGCTGAAGTGAAGTGTATGATCTACAGATCTGCTTGTTTTATTATCAGCATCATTTTCAGCTGCAGAACAATGTAAACTGAACAGTCCTTTAAATTGACCTGCCCTCCAGCCTCTGTGGGTAATAAATGTGATGAGACATTTCAGTAAACAAAAGAACAGACTGAGAGGAGGGAAGAGAGTAGGTTAAAACCATGTCCTTTGCAAAGCATGGAAGTTGTGTGGGTTTTCCTGACCCTATTCTCTCTTCCCATGTTTTAGCAGTTCCCTGGAGAGGTACGAGACACTCATCTTCTGCTCACTGGCTGAAAACACAATAGTTGTTCTATTTAAAATTTTACTTTAAGAAACCAAATGGTGTGCAGCAAATGGGAGTGTTGATAGGCAGGTCAGCAATACCTTCCTGCCATGAAAAGGGAATACATGAACAGGATACAGAATGGTCTAATGTGCATTTTAAACTCGAGCATTCTTGAGTGTGACCCCAACCACCCTCCTGGAATTTCTAAACTGTCTGCATTATGATAAATTTGTGTAAAACTATGTAAAGGAGCAATTGGAATACCCAGTTCTGACTGCTTGGTTAAAACGGAAAAAAACAAATGTGGATAGTTGAAGGTGGAGCTTTCAGTCCTTTTGTTTGCCTCTGTGTGAGCAAGCATTAAAAATCAGAAAACAAATGGGATGGCCTGGTGCAACACTGTGTTTTGTTGGAGGATAAATGTTGTAAGCTTTTGACAGCAGTCCAAGTATATTATATAATGTTTCTCTGAAAATAGCATGATATTTTTTCTGGTCTGAATTATATTTATTAGTTCAGGTGAATGCTAGTAAAACCAATGTCTCTCTGCAACCAGCACTTAACATAAGTTACTGATTTGTAGAATATCCATCAGTCAGGATGTCTTAAGCTGGTTCGTTTGATCAGAAAAATCTGAAACTAAGAATGTTTATTCCTATATAGCTAATGCTGGCAAGCAGTGTATCAGAAGATGGCACTAGCTGAGGTTGGTGGCATCTGAAGGTCAAACTCAGATACATCAAAGCTGTCTTGAGAGTAACACGTAAATGTAGGTTTTCAGGTCCTGCTGAGTTCAGTAGTCATGTGTGCAGCTGCCCCTAAAAGAAAGGATTATATAAACTGGTTGTACAAATGCTTGGTAATATCACTATTGTGAAGTGTTTGTATACTCTGAGTAGAATAGCAAAGAAATTAGTTTTAAAGATTAGTTGTTTGGGGTTTTTTTCCTAGAGGAAGCTGTTAAGATGTGACCCGAATGTCTCAGGAAAAAAAAAGCACATTAAATTTGTTTTCAGTGCACCTGTGATTTTTCCTCTTTTATTGTTCCCAGAGCTCTGTTCAACTGTGAGCATGAATGTTGGAAGTGCTAAAAATACCAAATTGCACAGAGGCTTCTCCTCAGGCTTTCCCAGTTTTAAGTTCAGAGATGTGATGGAGTGATGCAGTGATAGCTGGTCCTCCTCTCATGCATGTCCTGGATCAGTTACCTGCTGAGAGCAGCATCCTTTGGCCATGGCAGCAGGGACTCATTAAATAAGTCATGACTGCAGGAGTACCATGTTGGTCTGTACTTGTCTCTTGTGAGAAAGAGAGCAGAGCTCCTCTTGAGTGCTAAAAATCCACAGCCACTTTGTCCTTTTAATGAGATGTCAGTCTAGATAATTTAAAACCAAGCTTCCCGTGTAGAAAATATAGAAAGCTTATTTGTATTTCAGAAGAAATGGGGACTTCATATTTCTGGCTGCAGAAATAATCTCATTATTAGCCTGTGGATTCAGTGTTTAATATTTGAGGGGCATATTGTCTGACCTTCACAGTATTTTGCAATTAGGCCTACAGTGCCTATTATGTATCATGTAAAAAAATGCTAATATCTTCTGGACATAGAGGTCTCAGACTCCAAAATGGATTTGATCATGGTACTTCTTTTCCAAACTCACGTTTGAAATATTGCATGCACTTTCTTTACCCTTAGGGTGTTTCCTGTGCATGAATGTACAAGGAAGTTCTCCAGTATTTTTAATTTATTATGGACTTCTCTTCTGGTTTGTGGTTTTACACACTGTATAATTTTGCTTCTTTCTTTGTTTCCTTAATGTCTCTAAATGCTTTTACTGTGTAGCATTACAGGGGGAGAATATATTGGTCAAGAACTATGCAGTTGTAGTACAAGTAAATGTTACTAAAAATTTCTTGCTGTTTCTGTCCTTTTAAACAGATGATACACAATTATATGGAGCACTTGGAAAGAACCAAACTTCATCAGCTAACAGGGGGTGATCAACTAGAATCCACAACACACAGTAGAATTAGGTAAGCTATTTATTGCTCTCTCACCCTGAAATGAGAAAAAAAATTCCATTCATTTGTGTTTGCAAGACTTTGTTGTTTAATCCTACAACAACGGTTCGGCTGAATCAGAAAGATTTGTTGCATGATTAGAATGCGGTAAAAGAACAGCGTAGAAATCCGTAGAAAGAGGCTTTTTCTGTTGTGCTGCTAAGCGTTGAGATAGACTTCCTTCATTAATGAACCTTAAACAATCTCAGCTTTTCGGGGTGTTGGTGTTGGGGCAGGCAGGGAGATGCCAGCAGCTGTCCCGGCGCGGCCGCGTCTTTGTGTGCGCAGCGATGGAGGTGCGTGCCTGGAACCCGCCGCTCCTCTGCGCTCGCTGGGAATAGATTATGCAGATTTGGGGAGCTTTGGAACCTCTGAACCCTGCGTGCAAGGAGGGAGAAGCACTCTGGGGCTGGCTGAGCCTCTGCGCTACTGCATCGCTGCTGCGAGGAGCGCAGGGGGAGGAGGGCGGTGATGTCATTGCTTTGGAGCTGCTGCAGAAGAGTGGAACGCGCTGCCGCCGCTGCTGCTGATGGCATTGTTTTTGTGGTGGCGGCTGAATGACAGACTTTGCCTACAAAGATACCCCCTTGGCCCCTGCGTAGCCTTCTCGGAGTCGGCGTTCCACCATGCCAGCGCAGCGCCATGAATCCGGGCTGCATGCTGCTGTTTGTGTTTGGCTTCGTTGGCGGGGCGGTGGTCATTAACTCAGCCATCCTGGTGTCGCTCTCTGTTCTGCTGCTCGTGCACTTTTCCATTTCCACTGGGGTGCCAGCCTTGACACAGAACCTCCCAAGGATCCTCAGGTACTCTGAACCACTGATCCCCCTCTTGGTGTGCTCTCGCTGCTCCTCTGCTTTCTGTTCTGCTTTCTAATTCGAGAAATAAATTACATATGAATGTCAGGTTTTGTTGTCAATGTGTCTGTGATTGTACAGAGATACAGTCTGGTTTTTTCATTACCTTTTATTTAAGGTCATTCATGTATCTCTTCCATGCAAAGCTCTCAACATCAGTTTATTGTAACCTGCTGCAAAAGCTGCAACGTTAATGTCAGAGATAGTGCTCACGTTCAGTGTATTGTCAGGTACTTGGCTGATCTTGTGTAGCATAAATGTATGCAGCCCGAGGCTTTGTGCTATTAACCTGCACCTGTTTTAATCTAAAAGCTTATGTAAGATCAGTTAATTGATGTTAAAACCACAGTAATTAGTCGATCATGTTATTTTCAAAAAATCTGATTATTGGTTGGCGCGGGAAAAAAATCTTTCATTATTTAAGCATTAGAGCTCTTAAAGCCTATTCACTATTGTTCAGCCAAATGTTGCCCTCTCTTCTGTTTCTGTACTTGTATGGCAAGTTGCCAGCTGTCTGTCCCCAGTCCCCCCCCCAGGTTTGTCCTACATGCCTGGAGCAGTAGCAGACACAAATGCATTAGAATATTGTGGCTAAAAGTATTCTTGACATGTTTTAATAATATAATTACAGATGGAAAACAGCTGGAAAAGTTTTAAAATGCAGCTTTCTGGTCTGAAAACTTGATATGTTTTACCTGTGGTTATAAATTTAATAGTGTATTTTATTTTAAATGGGAAAATGCTGGAAATTGGTGTTCTCTGAACACCTATGTGACTTTTTCCTCCTTAATTCTTGGTGCATGTAGACTTTGTACGGTACAATGCTTTTAACTTGGATCTGTGAGCACAGAAGTGTTGTTGCAAAGGTTAAAGGCGATCAATAGATGAAAGAAATACCAATTTATAGCAGTGGCTGGTAAAAAACTTGAATGAATATTTAAATATGAAGAAATAAAATAATTCCAAGTGAAACGCTATCGATTCATCTAGTTAGGAAGGCTGTGTTTGTTTAAAAGTGGGGGAAACACAAACCCAGAACAAATACTTCTCAACTCTAAAACCAAACAAACCAAAACAGACCCTCATATTCAGTAACCAGTCAGATGGTTTAAGAAGTAGATTTCTTTTTTCTGTAATGTGCTTTTTCTCCCCTGGAGTATTTAATGTATTGGGGAGTTTGGGGAAACTTGCTTTTTCCTACCCTTCTAATTTGCTTTAGGAATTACACGAATTGGAATTCACTTTCTTAGTCTTTATTGATTTAAAAAAAGAGTTAAGCTATAGGATGAAGGAATCTAATTGTAGAAGAATTGCTTGCTTTTTAACACTAGTCAGATTTTAGAACTGAGTATCTAAAAGTTCCTAAAGGTTCCTGTAAATGCTTCAGTGCATCACTTCAGAATATTAGTTTAGGCTTTTAAAATACATGCTTCCATTCTGCTCAGTGTGGCATTTTCAGGTATTTTTTGGGGAAGCAGAAGAGGTTCTTTACTTCCTGTTCAACAAGCAGTGAAATAAATTGAAATTTCTTCAGTCTAATTGGATCACTTCTTTTAATGCAGAGTCACATAATAAGTTGAATTTCCCAAATTAGCCTCTTTTGCAAACTTCATTTACTGTACAGCATTCCACTGCACCTGACCTCTGTTGTAACACATCAAAATATGTTTATTATAAAATTTCTTTCAAACTAATCTGGAAAAAAGAGCGATGCCATGTGAGAACTGTTTTGGTACCCATTTAATAATCTCTAATTTGAGATTGCAAAGCAGACCAGCTTTGTGCATGTCCTGCAGTAAGGAAATGTGCTGGCCCCATCGTGCAGCTCTAGCAGCCTTTTCTTCCTCCTTTTTGTTCCTGCACTTCTTATCCAGTGAAATGGTCTCAGCCGTCTTTTGACAGAATCTCAGCTTCTCTGGCCTGTCTTTTGTTCCCCACACGCCTGAGAGTTGTGGGAAATCTAAAGCAAAGCAGGACCTGTTACAATAGTGGGAATCCTTGGAATCCACTGAGGCTTTCTCATTCCAGCAGTTGCAGATGCTGGAACATTTTCTGTTGTTTTGAATTTTTTAACTCAGACTGATTTTGCTTTTCTCTCTTTGCTACCTACTTCACAATTAATGACTTAATTTGGAATAATATTTGGAATAATATTTCTGAAAGGTCAAGATAGTTCCAATATGAGAATTAGATGCAAAGGTTTTTGTGACAAGGAGCACCTTTGTACACCTGGACTGGAAAGGTTTATGCCAATTAGAATTGTTTGCTGTTTGAACATTGTGATTTTGACAATGTAAAATTTACCAAGTAGAGTTTACTGATTAATTGGTAAATAAAATCCTTTCTTCACTAACTTTTCTTCAAATAAACAAAATAAAAAATATGCCCAAAAATGCTTAGCTTTTGCTTTTCAGCATTCCCTGCCATATATTTATTTGCATTTATTTTGTATGCAGATGCTAATTCTGCCTAGGTTATATTTAATTTATGAAGGCCTTGTGAAAGAAAGCACGTGTGCTTGTGACTCGACTTTTTATAATGCTAAAATGTGAAAACTATGCCATCACTTCTGCACACTTTAATCTTCTGCCTCTACTATACTTAAAGCTGTGCTAGTTGATTACAGTCACTTTTTTCTGCATTACATTGTTCTGCCTGAACAAACACTTTGCTTATCTCAGTTCTAGGCCTGGCTGATATTTTTCCTTTTCAGGGCTGGCCACAGCATCCTGTGAATGGCAGTGCACACAATGGTTTTGTCTCTTGCTAGCAGAGACAAATGAAGCAGGAAGAATGAATCCTTTTGTTCACTTAGCACACTACTGACCTGGGGATTTTTTGTTTCTTTTGAGGGTTACTACATAAACCTTTGGAATTTCCAAATGCTGTTTGCCATAGGGCAGTAGAAAGAGTGAAGAAGTGAAAATTTGGAATTAAATAATTTGCTTTGCTGGCACAAGCTTTTGTGCAGCTTTAGGGGGAAGTAGAGTGTTGAACTGATCTTGGTTAAAACTACACAATTTTTAGTTGAGCCAGTTGTAGCATTGGTAATTCCCTGACCCAGTTCTTTTCTCTTACACAAATCCATGTAATTTCTGTGATCTTCAGGAGTAAAATATCCAATGATTTGAGAAGAGGCTTACTGTTTACAATTTTGCAAATGCTCCAGTTGGTGATTTAGCTGTTTGTTGTTGTACAAATTATGTGCTTAATCTTGGAGATGAAGGTGCAAAGTAATATTTTTAATAGTGGCTGCTGAAAACTATTTTCAGTCTGACGTAAGGAAACCCTTTTGTCTTATATTTCTGTTGGTATTTCATTTCTGTAAAACTTTTGTTTGCTACAGATGAGCTGCAGTGTAAATCAATAACTGCTATTTAAAGCCATGGAATTGACTTGGCAATTGTGGAATGAGGAATTATTGGGTGCTCTGTCACAGTCTGGATGTGCTGCACTGTGCATTTAATGGAGCAGTGTCTGGATGTTTGAACCTGCAATTTCACCACTTCCCTGCTGATTTCAGAGGAGAAAACAAACTGTGGCACGTGTGAGATGGCTGATGACCCCTGCCTGTCTTTCCCACAGGAAGGAGCGTCCAATATCCCTGGGCATCTTCCCGCTGCCTGCAGGAGATGCTCTGCTCACGCCCGAGGCTCAGAAGGACGCGGCAGAAACGCCTGCAGCAGAGCACTGGAAATTCCATGAGCTGAGCCAGCCCCGCTCTCACACCAGCCTCAAGGTGAGCACTGGGTGGCAGGAAAAACTCCCATAACAGCTGCTAGATCTTTGGGAGAATGGAAAAAAGAACCAAAAAACAAACTAAATTGAGAGAGAGGAGATAGCCTCTAAAACATCTCTGTAAAAGCCAAGTGTGTTGCTTACTCCAGTGAGCTTTGAGGGAACTTTTTTAGTACAACAAACAAAGTTTTGGGGGTGTTTTCCAAATGGCTGATAATACAGTTTAGTTCTCCTCTTATTCTCAGCAGTGAGTCTTTTCTTTCTGGCTAAGGACTCTTTCCAGAGGTCCCAACTTGTTTTTCCACACTAGATATGTTACTAGATAGTGGGAACAGTCTAATTTGCTTTATTAATGCTACCTTAGAAGGAAAGCTTTGGTTACTACATGGGCAGTGCTCTTCATGCAGCCTCTGCCCACTACCAGGTGTGTGGTGCAGGTAGACACAGAGCTGAGAATGACCTCACTGTCCTAAATTAGTCTGTGATCATGATTTCCCTGAGTTGTAGCTTGGCAGTTGTTGCAATTGTTTCATGTTCCAGCTGTGAGAGGGTGGAATAAAACAATCTGCAGGAGTGCAGGAATGGGGGCAGTGGTGTTGGAGTGTGAGTCTGCCAGTCTAGGGTGCACTGACAGCACTGCAGGGAGAGGATCTGCAGGGTGGAGAACTCCAGAATGTGTAAATCCTCCCAAGATGTATTTCTTGATGAGGTTTTTTGGAAGCCTATGGATGTGCTGATATTTCTGGAAAGGCATACAGCTGAGAAGAGTTTCCTCTTAAATGAAATTAATACCTGTCTAGCAGGGGAGCATTAACTGATCAGAACTACAAAAACTGTGTGAGATAATGGGAATCCATTTACTTCTCATGCAGGTCATAAGGAGATAATGGGAAGAGTAAGCAGTGGTTAATTATAGGGCTACCAAAGTGACAATGTGAGTTTGCTTGTAAAAATTTGTCACTTATAAAGGATGCCAGTCAGGACAGGAGTTTTTATTTGGAATGTGTCCAATTGCCTTTGTCTTATGCTATTAACATCACTGAAGGGGCAGATTTTAGGAAAGCTGACTGAAATATAACTTATGTACAATAAATACCAGCTATGACTAAGAGTAGGTGGAGATGAGGTGGAAAGGGAACCTTCTAATTCTATCTTTCTCCTCAGAAAATTGGCTAATCTGTATTTTCAAAATAGGCTTCTTGATAGAATTCTTATAAAAATAATGCACTGCTAAAAGGAGAACTCTCAAAGTAGCACAAACTGTAGTTACGCAAATCTGTTGATTCAGAATAAGTTCACTGAGTCCAAAGCAACAAATTTACTTTGTATCTGAGAATGTAAAGTACTTCTGAAGTGAACCTGTTTAATAATATTGAAGTCAGAACCTGTTTGAATATATTGAAGTCAAAACCAGCATTTGAAACTTTTTTCTCTAATACTTTTTTTCTGAATATTTTTAACATCCAGTGCAGGGCACAAACAAGAGTCTGCTGCTTTCTAGCATCGATTTTCCATTCATGCCTGAACCTTTCATTAGTGGTCAGTGTTTCTTCCAAAAGTATCACAAAGAGGAGGTGGCAGAGATGAAAAAATCTGGGTATTCTGTAGCTTGTGGATATCATTGTAAGATGACCCACAATTATGTACCAGTCATTCTTTTCTACTCATCCCTGCGCAGCATTGCAGATGAGTTGCTCCTTCAGATATAATGATTGAATTTTTAAACTATTTTTCTTTTTATTTCAGAAGGAGTCTTTTGGCAACACGACCAAAAAAAGCCAATTTTGCTAAGTCAACACAGCACTGACTTTCAAATGTTTAGGCTTTGAGATATTCTGATTAATCTGGTGTCACTTAATGAAATTGATTTTGCTTTTCTTTAGTTCTAGAACAAACATTTGTAATAGTTTAATCTTTGTGGTTTCCAAGAGTAAGCTAAAAAAATACCATAGATAATAAAGTCAGAAATGTGAAATAGATGGGGTGATTTGAAATTCCCTTAGGAAAAGGACGATTCTATGCCATTTTTTCTTGTGCTGTCAAGCAATTTTCCTTGAGCTTTGTGTGTGAAAGTCAGTGATCAGTTTGTGCTGCATCAGTTAGTGGATGCTCTTGGAATACAAAGATGTAGAAATGTTTAAACAGAGCCAGCAGCTCTGCTGGGGTTTTATTCCTCATTTGTGTGAGCTCTGGACGCCCTTGGTAAGGGGCACCACTTCCTCCCTTCTGTATCTGCTCACTCGAGTATGAACCATTAGCCAGTGCCTCAGCTTCTCCTATTCAAAAGGCAATTGGGTAAATTGCAGAGTGTTTTTTTTCTTTTATTCCTTTAGAGGTGTCTGTATTTCTGAATATTTTTGACAGAAAGTCAAATATTAATAATTGATTATTCTGCAGTTTACTACAAAACAATGAGAACTGTCAGTAGTTGATAGGCAGTTTTTTGTTTCTAGGATTTGCAAATTCAATGTGGAGATGTTGCTATAGGATGCAACTTTTACATTTATGCTGATATACATAAATGTGTGTTTTGCTCCCTGTCCCCACACAATTTTAAATGTTGCTTTAGTAAGTTCCAAAAGGAGAAATCTGTAAGTTACAATTCATAGTAATCTTATGCTAAGTACAAGTGAGGCAGTGTATATCTATATCTGCATGCATATCTCTTTCTTGTGCTTTTTAAATAACCTTAAAATTCAGTTTAATTTCCTCCTCAAAAAGGTGTGCAGTGAATTTGTGCTTTGCAAAATCTAAACTTGTTTTGTTCTTGACAAGTTCAACCACATTCTCTCTAAAAAAAAAAAAAAAGTCAGACTTTTCCAGGAGCCTTGTCCAGAGCTTTCAGCTCTGATTCCCAAACAAACCCTCTAAGAACTTTTATTAAAAATTTACCTCCTGCTTTCATTTTGCACAGCAGCCTCAATATCTTTATTTTCCCCAGCAGTATGACTCTAATGGTGTGTGCTAGAATCTATTGGCCTGAACAGGCAGACTTATTTTCCTCTCTGCAGTGAGCTGTTGTTCACTGTCATGTGCTGCTTAAGTCATAGATCAACATCTGATGTGGGTCTGGGCATGAATGGGAGGGAAAATGTGAATGAAGGAGATGAGAGAAGAGCCAGAACAGGGCTGCTGGGACATTCAGGTGGTGGCCTCTGGTTGTGTCACACACAGTCCACTCTGCCCTCCCAGCCAGTGCCTGTGCAGCTCTGAGTGATGTCCCAGTCTGGAGTGCAGCAGCCAGATGAAGTGCATAATTAATGCCATGCTTGTGGGTCTTGTTGCCACGAATCAGCTTCTGAGGAGGAGCTGTTTACTGGTGTTCCTTGGTTGATCTGAAATCTGAGTGGACAAGTGGTTCCTGCAGTTCCCTGTCTCATTCCCAGTGTCAGCCCATGCTCCAGTTCACACTGGAAAGTGCACAAAACCTGAGTGAAGTGCTTGCAAATACGGAAATGTTCAAGGCCAGGTTGGGCAGGGCTTGGAGCAGCCTGGTCTGGTGGGAAGTGTCCCTGCCCACAGCAGGGGGTTGGAACAAAATGATCTTTAATGTCCTTCCCAACCCAAACCATTCTGTGGTTGTGATTCTGTGAATTACTGCAGTTTTATTCAGTTAAATCCGTGTTTGCATCAGTGCTTCAGGGGCTGCTTGTTAAGGTACCATGTACATTCTGAATTTTATAACATCTTTGGGAGGAAGAAGCAGTTCATTGTGCAGCTAGAAGGACTCTTAGAATGAGAATGCTGCTTGTTTTGTGGAAGACTTCATAGAAAAGTAGTGACTAAAATTGTCAGCTGGGATCAAACATTACTATTGAAAAGAAAGGCATTTTTATGTAGCTATAGCTGCCTTAACAAGAGTGTAACAGCTATACACTGAAGATGACTGTACTGGCTTAAAATAATATTTTTATTCACCTGTCTTTGTATTTGCATAATTTTCAGTAAAATACAGTGATTTTTGTTGTCCATTCCTTAGTTTATATGCCCAGCTCTTGTAATAACACTTCGAATGGTGCAATTCTAGGATGAGCTCTCTGATGTTAGCCAAGCAGGCTCCAAATGTACTACTCCAGCATCCACAGCTGCTTCAGATGTTCCTGTGCTGCCTGCTGAAACCCCTCAAAAGGAAAATGTTGAAGGGCTTGCAAAGGACTCAGAGATGTCAAATGAGAAGCTGGATGTAAGCAAGAATATTGAAGTACAGGCAGCTCAAGAGACAAGAAATATTTGCACTGGTGAGCTGCTTTAACTTCTTAATGTAGGGTTACTGTGGACTTCATATTTGATCACTATTGATTATCTTTTATTGTGCCACAAATAAGAATGGGGTTTTTACTCAGTATTTTAAGGAGTACAGAATATTGGCCGGGGTTGTCTGTTGTTTATTAGTGAATTTAGTCCTTTTTTCTTCAGAATCAGAATTATTTCTGACATTTATTTGGCAGTAGAAAAGGCACAAAGACTTATGAAGTGTTTGACACCTTGGTTTCAGTTACAGAAATAGTAAGAAATAACTGCTGATGGATGATTTGTGTTAAATTCAGGAGAGACTTAGTGTCTGCACTAGAGTATCAAAATCTGTGGCTCTTTTTAATTACTTTGATAAATCTTTGAACAGAAGTGTCCTAAGTTGGTGATTGCTTAAGAACTACTAGATATAGTTAATATGTCATGATGATTTTGTTTATGGACATGTACCACTTGCTTTGCCCCAGGGGGAAATGAAAATGAAGAAAAATCTGAAGTTCAGGCAATCATCGACTCAACTCCAGAGTTGGATATGGATAAAGATCTCAGTGGATATAAGGGTTCCAGGTAAGTTGTGTGTTGTGATTTCAATAAGAAGATAAATTTTAGAAGTTTATTTGAAGATGCTGTGTAAGGGAATTTTCCTTTTTCTTGTCTTTGTTTCATTCTTATGATGAGAAGAATAGAATTACCCTGTATGGTGAATCTGAAGGGTGTAAGAACTTTGTGTGAAAGGAGCCCCTTCTCTGACCAGAGGAATATTTTGACCTCCTACTATTCAGTTCTCTGGCATTCTTGTTGTATTAAATGACTTCCAGTTTAGCTGAGCTGTCTGTTCTTCAGGCATTTGGGCTGACTAAGTCCTGACACAACTGAATTTCTATAGGCCAAAACTTGATATGCTTTAATTTATTAAAATCCTGTCCAGCTCAGTATCAGCAACTGCTTCAAGTTTGAGATCTTGGTGGCAAAGCAGTATTTGAAAATACAGTCTAGAACTTACAAGCTTTTGGGGTTTGAGGGAACGAATGAACTCCTGGTAAAAAATACAGAGAAAGCTTTTCTTTTTGTGGGAGTGTTATCTCCTGCTTTTTCATGTTTTGTTTAATTCTCTGCCCAGCACTCCCACCAAAGGCATCAAGAACAAAGCATTTGACCGTAACACAGAGTCACTCTTTGAGGAGCTGTCATCTGCTGGTTCTGGCCTAATTGGAGATGTGGATGAAGGTGCAGATTTACTGGGTAAGAAAGGTTATTTAAAGATGCTGTATACAGCAATTTTCCTTTTTAGGAAGTGCTTAATTATTATTGCCAGGCTTCATTTGCATTAAAACTGTTTGAGTGGCATCCTAAGGTCATTATTGGAATGCAAAAGAGGAGAAAGTGTTTCTTCTTTCTCTCTGTATAACGATGTTAATCTTTTGGGACACATCCTACACTGTTCTGTTTCTCCCTGTATGTTCTCTTACATAAGGATTTTTATCTCAAGGAAGGATTTTTGTCTTGAACTAGTTTTAAGTAGTTTTATTCAGGTCACGCCTGATCTGTAGTGGCTTGGCTTTATCACCTCCTTAGGGATTTTAACTTTGAAAGAGACTTGCAGCAAAGGAAATGGTGGTAATTTAAGAATCAAACTGTTAATTGGGAGGGGAGGGGAAAACCATATTTCTCCTTCCCCTTAGCAACTTCTATGCTGACTGAAAAAAACTTCAGTTTTGAGCAAGATCAAAAAGATCATCAGAAGAATAATCTTTCAATAAACAATATAGCAAGATATTTCTAGCTATATAATTGTTCAGGCCTCATTTTGAAATAATGAAAGCTGCTCCTATAGAATGTATAAAATGCAGATGCCAGCCTCAGGTGCTTTCAGAATGGGTTGTGTGCAGACAATCAGCAGCTTGTTTGCTTCTGTCCTGTGAGCCTGCAAAAATACAGATTGTTGGGACTGTTAAAACTCCTGTGTGCAATCTGGATTTCTGGTTCAGTGTTCTTTCAGAAACTTACTTTACATCAAACATTTCTGCAGGTATTACTCACTAGAAGTAATGGGCCTATCTCCAGTCTGAGATGGTTTTTCTTTGTTGTCACTCTGAGCAGTGAGGCTCTCCACATCCTTACTGTCATACTCCATCCAAGCTCTTGGATGTCATTCCATTGTCACAGGGACAGCTAATCACACATTCTGCATGCAAAAATACAGATACTGGAGAAGTACTGACATGGAGCAACATGCATCCCTTAGCTGTGATAAACTGATTAAAGAAATCAAGCTATTGTCAGGATGTCCTGTGTTTTTTGTCTTAATCCTTTGTTTTTCATAGACAAAAAAATAATATACTTTTTAGGATAACTTATTAAAGATTTGTCAGTGAGTTTATTACCATTTTCTGTAAATCTGCTGCTGGAAACACCAGCGGGTGCAAACTAAGCCTAGGGTTATACCTGCCTTTGTTATGCAGAATGTGTTGGACTGAAAATTTTATTCTAGAATTGTCATTTCCCTTTGAGGACAGCCATAGTCCAAAACCTGAAAAGCCACACCTGCATCCAGGATAGTGTGTGTTTGAAGCATTTGGAGATGTTCTAAGTGAGCATTAAACTTCAGTATGGAGTTGTGTAAAAATAGTTAATTGGGATTCTCTAATCTGTTTTCTCTTGGGCTGCATACCCAGGGGAATATTCTGGTGTGTATGCTTCTTTTTTCAAAAAATCTTTGAAATCTGTTGCTTCTCCAGTTAGGCATTCTTGGCTGCTGCTCTCATAAAATACATTCTCTGCATTTTTTTCCTGCTTGGTAACTTTTTTTTTGCTGTTGCACTCTGGCTTTCTAGTTTTTGTTCTTGCATTATAAAAAATCCTAAGACCTGTTGGACATGAACCTTCATACTTCTATCTGTGAATACTGAAAATGTTTAAAAAGCAGTAGGAGCTTGCATAAAATATCTTGATGGCTGCAGTACAGGGGATTTCTCCAGATATTGATAATTTAACTATGGCTGATCTAAGTGACTTCAGTAAATGTCATTTATTTTTAATCCAAAATCCAGAGAGAGAAATGTCAGAAGAGTGACCTTTGACTTGCATGTCTGTTTATAGATATCTTTTTTTCTTTGTTATCCAAATATCTTTAAAGTCTTCTGCTGCCAAAGTTGCTTAGAAGATTGTGTTCCTAAAGTGTTTTAAAAGGCCTCCACCATTAAGATACCTTTTTCATTCATTATGTTAATCTTGAATTAACATAATTTCTGCTGTTATCTGTGTGGTAATTATTTTGCTATGCAAAATACAAAATAATTCTTTTTTTCTGAAATTCTGAAAATTATATTAGATATGCAAAAAATAGGGTGAGAAATTAGTTTCCAGAAATTTAAGTAACACTGAAGTAGTTATGAAAAGTTATGTCCGCTTTTTTCCATAATAACATATTAATTGGAAACTTCTGAATGGTTTAGAATTTCTTCCAAGGGCTGTGCTTCTAAATTATTTCACAGAAAATGAGAGACTTTTATTAAGTTACTGATTTTCATAAGAGGCTTAATCAATGGACATGGTTGTGACAAATTTAAATTCTTCAACATCAATCTTTATAAATCCTGCTTCTATTCACATCACATCCCACTTCAGATTTTTGGTGGTGGCTTTGTTTTAGTTGGCTCTTATTTCCTAAGTCTAAATCTCTTACTGCTCCTCGCTCATACTGCACCTCACATGAAATGTTTCTTGTTCTTGTTTTTGCTCTACATGGAATGCATGGGCTTTAAAGACCATAATTTCTTTGGTAAGGTATCATTTGCTCTGGGGAAATCTGCAGGGCTTTCTCAGTCTGAACTTTATTCAGCATGTCTTGTGTCTGTAACTGATACACTTTGGTATCTAACATGGTGTAAAAGACAGTTGAGCATTTTAAACCTAACTTTTTGTGGTCTAATACTTCTGTAACCTGTGCTGTGTTTGGTTTTTGACTTAGTACTGTAACATCTAAATGTACAGAGCAGCAGCACTGGCCTGTGCTTAGTCAGGGATGTCTTTGGGCTTTAGTTGAAGTCAGATTGGGAGAAGGTGGGGGGGAAAGCTTGTTGTAGAAGGTAGGTTGGACCTGAAACTTCAGATAGCTCACTGTTCTTCTGACAAGTTTGTCATTCTTAAAATTCAGTTGACTTTAGACAGTGGCAAAACATCAGTTTTGTAAAAACTTCCATTTTATTTGCTGATTTATTGTGTTTGTTTCCTTTGGAAAGGAATGGGGCGTGAGGTTGAAAACCTTATATTGGAAAACACTCAGCTGCTGGAGACAAAGTAAGTGAGAATATTTATGTAAAAATACTGACTTCCTGTTATTTCATTATATTTTCAATATCCTAATACAGAATTGAAACTATACAAATGTGCTTTCAATTCTAAGTATACTGCATGATTTTGTTTTTCAGTAAGTATTTTGAATTTGTAGGTGTCTGAGTTGGTCTTCTAGAAATTAAGGACCTAAGAAGCAAAATCTGCTGTTATCCTTGTAAGGCTCAAAGAAATCATGCTGTGTCCTGATGAGATCAGCTCCCTATCAGAACACAGCATTTAAGTGCAGAAGCAAATCCACTGGAGGACTGTTGAGGAATTTATTCTAAGCAAACTGATTTATCAGTGTATTTTTCTAATAGATATAAAGTGAATGTATTTGAATGTTGGAGATTTGAGGGGAGATGGTTTGACCTCTAAGAAATCTGTATGTCTTTATAGCAGTTCTGTGTAAAAAAATGTGCAGATATTCAAAAATAAAACAAGGCTGAAGCTGAACTGTGAGACCATGGTCATCCTTTTAACCATGTGTTTTCAATGTTTGTGTAGAAATGCATTGAATGTAGTGAAGAATGATTTAATAGCAAAGGTGGATGAATTGACCTGTGAGAAGGATGTGCTACAAGGTGAATTAGAGGCTGTAAAACAAGCAAAACAAAAGCTTGAAGAGAAGAATAAAGAACTGGAAGAAGAGCTGAGAAAGTAAGTTTAATTCCATGTTTGTGAAAAAAAGAAAGGAAGACCCCTGCTGTGGTATTTAATGCCATTGTTTTTTACTTTGTATTTAGAGCTCGTGCAGAAGCAGAGGAAGCCAGACAGAAGGCTAAGGAGGATGATGATGTAGGTGTATATGTGTGTGTGTAATTCAATGGAACATTAGAAACCCGTGTGTTTAGTGGGTGCTACTTAAACTTACTGCTTAATAAGTAGTGGTAAAGTTCCTCCCTGTGTAGAAATGACAGAAGATCTAAAGAGCACAAGTGATCTTAAATTTACAGTGATTAGTTTGCTTGCTTTCCTCTCTGCCCACTATTACCACACTCTTTTGAAGAGCTGTTTCCATTCACGTTGTATTGCATACAAAGGAAGGGAGGAGAGGAAGGTAAAACTGATTTCCAAATCCCCAAACTATTTGAAATCTGGAATTGTGCCCTAGCCTGACTAGGGCAGCCTCCTGGCTGTTCCCAGGAGCAGAGGGTGGCTCTGCAGAGCCCTGTGGTGCTGCTTTGTCCCTGCCACATTTGTTCCTTGTGCCCAGAGCGACGTCCCCACGGCACAGAGGAAACGCTTCACTCGAGTGGAGATGGCGCGAGTGCTGATGGAGAGGAACCAGTACAAGGAGAGGCTGATGGAGCTGCAGGAGGCTGTGCGATGGACTGAGATGATCAGGTGAACCTTTAACACACAGCCTGGGGATTTTTAGCTGCAGAGTGATCTGCTCAGTAGATTTGTTTTCCTCATGCCCATGAGGAGCGTTGTTTTTAAGTTGTGGGTGTATAATTTGTCAGAATGGTTCTTGGTGAGACCTCAGTGAAGATGTACAGTAACAATAAGG
>VRYO01002184.1:6040079-6065589 GCA_009812075.1 Sialia sialis | reverse complement strand
AGTCGTGAAATTACTGTATTACTTCATACCAGAGACAGAATGGCCTCAGCAGGGCACACAAACCGTGCCCTGTGCCCTCTGGGGAGGGTTTCAAAGCTGCCTCGCTGGTTTGGAAAGGCCATTCCCGGTCTCTCCAGGAGGCTCAGAAGCTCTATTGTCCCAACAAATGGTTCCTCATCCCAGAGCTCCTCTGGGGAATCCTTGGGACTGTTCTTTGTAATACAAAGGAATAACTGCCCCTGGTGTTCTTGGATGGCTTTGGACACCTGTTCACACCTTGCTCAGTCCTGTAGGTTCCACAGTGGGATCCTGGAGAGCTTTCATTCCCCAATCATGATGTGAAATAGGCACATTTTTTCAAGGGATGCTTATTTCTGAATAGTTAAAAAAGTTGGTAATTGTAAATAATGTTAATCTGATGGGCAGTAAAAATTACTCTGTGTGTACACATACCTTGTGATGTCAAAATAAGGATAATGTTGTCTTCAGACTGAGCATAATTCCTTTGGAAGGACTTGGGTTGTTCAGGATAAAACAGTTTGAAGTTCTGCAAGGCGTGTTAAATATAAGCAATAAAGATGGGGATTTGGTCTCATTTGAATCTGTAATGTTCAGTTGTTTGGAAGGTATGGTTTACAAACCTAAGTCTTGTGCCTCAGACCTCAGCCTTGTCCCTGACCACAGGTACCAGAGGCTGTGGTGCTGCCTGCTGGCCATGGACAGCAGTGACATGGAATTGTTCCCATTGTCCTCATGCCTGTGACCCTTTGGGAGGAAACATGCACATTCCCAACAGCCATTGCTTGTTTTCTGTAGCTATTGTCTGCTGGAGAAATCCTCTCCTATCTCTTATCTGTGGCTATGGGAACACTATCAATTATTTACTGATGCATTGAAGATTAATAGGCTTTAAAACAAAAAGCAATGGTTAAAATATTAAATAGGGGGCAGAATAATTTAAAACTGTTTGCTGCTTTCTTTAAGCTTTTTTCATTATGAAGTGTTATGCAGACTTGTCTGTTCTGTCTGAAAAGTTGCCAGTTTTTTGGGATGCAAAGAAATGAGGATGAAGTTTAGGTAACTTTATTTTCTCTAGTGGGAATTTCAATATTGTGCTCTGATCAGTAAAGAAGTCGCAGTCTTTGTTATTTTCAAGATGTTATCCTTTTTTAAAAAATAAGAATTACACACTGTTCCATTCCTTTTCATTTTTTAGTTGTTGCTTACTCAGTAAACTTGGAATTCATTTCTTTTAGAGCATCCAGAGAAAATCCAGCCATGCAAGAGAAGAAAAGATCAAGCATTTGGCAATTGTAAGTATAGAAGCACAACTCACTGGCAGAAATAAAGACTCTAACCAATGAGCTGGCCCATTTGTGTATGTTAGCTAATTATTTTTTGGCAGATGAAGATATCTTAACCGTTGTCCTCTTGTTACCCAGCATGCCAGCTCGGTAAGACTGGTCTGGAAGACAAGATGTATTGTAAGCTGCAGCATGTAGTGAGTGGCTGTGCACTTTGTGACATTAAATGCCAAAGTGCTGGAATTTTTTTTCTTGCTGAATGTGCATCAGGATTTTTGTTCTGAACATTTTTTCTGGATTCATTTTTATGATGAAAAGTAGAAACCTGAATAGTGTGTGTGGATTGCATTTATTTCATCTTCTTTTCCTTCTGGGAAATACAGCTTACTGGTTGTTACGTTCTCCTTGCTGACTTCAAGCTCTTTAAATCTAAACCAGTATTTTTCACAACAAGATATTTGTCAAATAATCCTTTTGATGTTGTGACTTGCTGATAACTGTTTTATCTTGTTGCCTAGAAAATAGTGGGAGTTTTTAAATGCTCTCTGCATGAACTAATGTCCTTCACAGAACTGTCTTCCAGGTGTGATGCTGACATTCTAACAACCTTTTGTTGGTTCCCTGTAGATGCCAATTCAAGATGAAGTTTCCATTGAATTTGATAAATGAGATAATAATCCTTTTTCTTACAGACCTGATGTTTTTGTGCTGTGAGAGTGTTGCTGAGTGTGTGGTGGCTGCTGCTATGTTGGGCTCCAGTTTCTTACTTTAACAGTTTGGAGCAGGCTGGCATATGTGGTGTTTGCATAGTCAAATTTGGATGTATCTGACAAATCTTGACTCTCGTGTTTTTCTCTTCTAGTTTCAGCAGGCTCTTCAGTTCATCCAGCAATACAGCAAAGAAACCAGAACCTCCTGTCAATGTTAAATATAATGCTCCCACCTCACACATTACTCCATCAGTCAAGAAAAGAAGCAGCACCTTATCTCAATTACCCAGTGACAAATCTAAAGCCTTTGAATTCCTCAGTGAAGAGTAAGACATTTTGGTTTTATGCTAGTAGATATGCTCTATCAGGTGTTTACTCTTTTAGTCCTCTGAGATTACTAGCATGCTGCTAAGTGAAATATAATGTTCTCCTGAAGTCAGTGTTGATTCATAGGAGCTATAGATAGTGCAGAGTGAAATGTGCAGCAGTGGCTGAAATATTCTACTTGGTAAATACCACTGTCTTGCAGAAAAGTGCATTTAGACACAGGAGGCAGCACTTGGTACACTTTGATATGCAAATGTTGTAGCTGGGCAATAACTGTACAGGTACTTAAGATTCACTTAAGAGTCAGGCTAACAAGAATCTGCAACTATTTTTTTTCTCCTGTGCTTTATTTTGGCAATATATCCTTGTGAGTTACCACTTTCAAAGCTCCTATGGGGTACACAACCCAAGTTAATTTGTATTAAGGACGCTGGCAGCAGACTTTCTGATTTTGCCTGTTTTTCACCAATCCCTTAAAAATAGCCTACAGGAAACCTGCTGTTTTGATAGGTGAAAAAAACCTATCTTGCTTATTGAGTTTAACAGCAATTCCCATTGCACAAGATACTGTAAAGAGCATAAATGAGCAGTTCCTCTGTCCTGATTGCTGCCCAGAACTGAAGCCAGTTTAGCCTCACGCCGGGAGCAGAAGAGGGAGCAGTACCGCCAGGTGAAGGCTCATGTCCAGAAGGAGGATGGCAGAGTGCAGGCTTTTGGCTGGAGTCTACCTCAGAAGTACAAACAGGTAGGATGTTTGCAGGTGTAATGGTAACAGCTTCATGGTTTGGGATGTTTGAATAGGGGTGGGATTTCACAGCTTGTGTTTGAGTGATCATAGCAGTAAAGAATCTTTCTAAAGGAAACAACCATGCAAAACTCTTAATTGTGTTTAATAAATTCTGAGCAACTGATTCTAAAGATTGTAAACCTCTTTCAAAGGTAAAATTTTTCCTGTTGGTTTTTTACCTAGGTGGCAAATGGTGGACAGGGTGAAAATAAGATGAAGAACTTGCCTGTACCTGTTTACCTGAGACCTTTGGATGAGAAGGATACCTCTATGAAGGTAGGATATTTCCAGTGATGATAGAGACGCATGGGCCAACTGTAGCTTGAATATTTTTGTTTTGGATTAAATTACATTCTTTTCCAAATTAAGTTATTTCTTTTTAAAACACAGTGAAGAAGGACTTGTCTCAGTAAAATGTATGTGACTTTAATTGTAATTAATAACTTAAAATGGACTTGAGTTATATAGTAACGTTGCTATCACTTAGCATATTGAACAATGCTTGTGTCTCTTTTTAGTTTGAAATTCAAATGAAGCATTTCTTTTTTCTCCCAAGCTGTGGTGTGCTGTAGGGGTGAACCTGTCAGGAGGGAAGACACGAGATGGAGGCTCTGTGGTTGGTGCCAGTGTGTTCTACAATGATGTGACTGGTGTGGATGCAGATGGCAACAAGCAGCAAACAGGATCCCAGAGTAGCTTAGATAAACTAGACCAGGAGCTCAAGGTAAGCTCACTGCAAGGCACATTTAGTCAATTGTACAGTTATGCATCTTTACTTTGTAACTGTAGAGTAATAAAGTATTTTCTAATCAGGTTAATTGGTAACAAATAGATTTTTCTTGGTTAGTCATTAGCCCAGGAAATTTGGGTTATTGAATCCAGCTATTGAACGCTTTGATTCTTCCTTGCTGGCAAATCTCAGGAGCAAATTAATTTTACATCAAAATAATGTACTGCTTATACCAGTGCTGCCTCCTTTAAAAACCATTTGTGACAGAACTGTTTATGTTCAAACGGCCATGAATGGAATTCATACTAAGGGCATAAAAGCAAAGTGTTAATTTTGAAGTGCTTTGGGATATCACATTGATCTATGGTGATACTGACTATGGCAGTTGGTGTGTCAGTAATGTTTTTATTTTATACTGGTCTGACTGTATAATTATGCAGTGCAATTATGTTTCATATATTTAATAGAAGTGTGAAATATAAGGGAACTTCGTGCTCCAGATATATAGGGAGCATGTTTTACAATGGCATTGAAGATATTTAAATTCCCACATAATTATATGTAATTCTGTAGGTGAAAATGTAAGACCATAAAAGATCAAAGGTAATAATTCTATTCTTGTCCCTCTTTCTGTTGTTCATTTCTGCCTTTGTTCTCCTTCAGGATCAGCAGAAGGAACTGAAACATCAGGAAGAATTATCCAGTCTAGTTTGGATCTGTACTAGCACACATTCTGCTACAAAAGTTATCATTATTGATGCAAATCAGCCAGGGAATATTCTGGACAGTTTCATTGTTTGCAATTCTCATGTGCTTTGTATTGCCAGTGTGCCAGGTAAACACTTGGGCTGGTTCAGCTCCTGCTTTTTTAACTGTTTCTTATTCAGCTTTCCTTATACCATGAGAACTCCCAGTCTTATTACCAATAAGAAAGCAACAAGAAAGTGTTTAGTTGTACATTAAACTATTGCATTTCTAACCTATTGTTTCATTCTTTAATTGGCTGTTGACCTAAATTTGCCAGAAGTCAGAAAGATGGCAGCAGCCAAGGGGAGCTATTTTGTTTGATGTGCTATAAACTGTGCAACAGTGTCAGTATTTCATGGAAGTGTGAACTTCACAAAAAGAATAATGTGTTAGTTGCTTTTTTGACCTCTTCAGCCACTTCAAGATCAGCAGCAAGTCTTGGAGCTCCCTGCAGAGGGAATCTTGGTTGCATTTGAGTGTGTTTTAAATCTTGAAAGTATAAGAGGATTGAACATGAGAAAAAGGTTTTTTTTCCAGAACAAAGGATCTATTGCCCCTAAATTCTTCATAAATATAGAGATAGGTGCTGTTGCATACATGCACTGTTATGAAATCTTAATTTTAGAGGAAGATATCATTAAAATAGAAATGTTTGGAAAACTGCAGATTGAAATCTAGTGAATGACATTGTAGTGCAGCACATGTCAACTTTGCCTTTGTTTTGTGAGCTTTGTGACAGTGTCCACAAACATGATCCATGTTTTTTGCTGATCATGTTAAAATCTCCTTGTAGATAGAGGCTGTCTGCATGTTTATTCTCAGTTGCTGGAGAGCTCATGCTGTTTGAAGCTTAGTTATGAGACAGAGAAATGATTCAGCTTTATCCCTGTGAAAAACACCCAGTGACAGGGCCCAAGGGAATGGCCTGAAGTTGTGTCAGGGGAGGTTTAAGCTAGATATAAGGAAAAGATTCTTCCCCAGGGAGTGGTGAGGCACTGAAAGGGCTCCCCAGGGCAGTGATCGTGGCAGCGAGAGCTCCAGGAGCTTTGGACAATGCTCTGAGACAAAGGATGTTATTGTTGGGTGTCTGCAGGGCCAGGGGCTGGGCTGGATCTTTGTGGGTCCCCTTGGAGCTCAGCATATTATGTTATTCTAAGTTTAATCTCTTTCAGGAGCGAGGGAAACAGATTACCCTGCAGGAGAAGAAGGGTCCCAGGAAGCAGATTCCAGCCAAGTGGACAAATCCTCCCTGTGTGGCAGCATGACCAGCAACAGCTCTGCTGAGACTGACAGCCTCCTGGGGGGCATCACCGTGGTGGGCTGCACTGCCGAGGGTCTCACAGGGGCTCCTGCTGCCCACGACACCAATGGGGCCTCACCTGTGGCAGAGAAACAGTCAGGTATGAGAGAAACACTGCAGGTGTGTCAGGGTGGCCAAACACTGAGATGAAGCTGGAAATAAGTGTTGCTACTACTGAGGTTAACAGAGTGTAAGCTGTGATAACAAACTCTCTGTACAGCTGTAAATTGGAGCTGAAAACGTGGTGGAGCTGGCATAAAATGGGAATTGGCAGCTGCTTCTTGCAGGTCCTTTTGGGAGAATTCTTGTGCTTGCTCTAGAGAGAGATTTTAATGTAATATTGGAAATGCAGGTCTTCCCAAAGAGTGACTAAAATAAACGCCTTGGATTTTGTCAAGTCTTAATAGAGATTTAAGTGAAACTGATGATTTCATAGACATTCTTACTGTGTTTGGTCATATGGCCTGCAGAGCTGTGTGGTGATATGATTGTCAATGGATATGTGATGATTGGCCTCTTTCCTAATTAATGCTGTCCTAATTAATCATTTAATGGCCAATCTGAGCCATCAGTCTCTGGGCTGATACTCAAAGTGCATTTGACATTTGTTTATACAATGCAACCTGCTAAAATTTGGGCATTTCTGATGTGATGTTTTTTATTCTGATGTGGAAATTTTAACTGTCTGGCTATAAGCTCTTCACTTCAGTTTTAAGTATCAAGTTCTGGCTGTTTTAAACAATTCTAGCACAGTTGTTAAAAAAATTTTCAAATTTGTTTGTTTCATAGATATTGCAACTGAAAATAATTCAGTAGATGAGAACATTCCAACGGCAGAGGAGGCAACAGAAGCAACAGAAGTCAATGCAGGGACAGGAGAAGACACAGCTGATATTGCACAAACTGGAGTCTACACTGAGCATGTCTTTACAGATCCCTTGGGAGTGCAGCATACAGCAGAAGCATCTCCAGTGTATCAGCCTAAGTACCTAGTCTCAGTCTTCATACCTCTTAAAATGTAGTTAAAAAAAGAAATATAATGTTTGTAGGAACATAGCATGCAGACAAAACGACTGCTTTTTTTTCTTCCTTTTTATGTGTGTTGAGGTCTTGTACCAAGATTCTGTTTTATGACTCTCTTCTGCCATTCCCCAGAGATAATAATACTGACAGGCTTGAATGGAACCTGGTTTTCCTTGTAAAAGTAAATGTTCACTTTCAGAAATTCATTGTTATTGAGGTTTTCATCTGTATTGTACTTTCATGTGTGGTTACTGTGTTTTTAAACATCCAGTGTAGGAACTCTCAGTAGTGAAGTAAACACCTGGGTTATAGCTTGAGTAATCTATGCACTCCATTAAATGTATTTTTACTGGTGTTTTTTTCCAGTACTGAGTCAGAGTTATATAAGGATGTTGCAGTTCTGCCAAATGAGCAAGATCTAGTGAGAGAAGAAGCACAGAAAATGAGTAGCCTTTTACCAACTATGTGGCTTGGAGCACAGAATGGATGGTGAGGAAGTGTTCCTCTTGTTACATTTATTTGTAATAATTACTTTACACTTGCTTCTTGTGCCTACAGGCCTGATAACCGTCTCAAGTCAAGAATTAAGCACAGGATGATCTCAAGAGAGCCAAAACCTTGAATGCTTGCTGCATTTTTAGGCATTATGGAATTCAAAGGAAGTATTACCAAGCCCTTTTTTGTTAGATAATGCTTCATCTGCAGAGAAGTTCTTGGGGGTGTTTTTTGTAGTCAAAGAAGTTGTTAGGGTCTATTAATTACATAACTTTCAACATTTCAGCATGCTAGAAAAATGTATTGTAATTTTTGCTGCAGATGGCTCTGCAAGGGAGTTTGTAATGCTTTAGGTCTCTGAAAAAGCCATTCTGCAGTTCATGTAGTTCTTCCTTTCAGTGTGTACATAATTTCCAGTGAAAGATGAAAACTTATTTCCCCTTTGATTGTGGATTTCAGTTTATAAGGGTTTTGCTTGTGGCTGTTTTTGTATGGTAGTGCTTTTAATGCCTCCTGATTTGTCTTTGCAGCCTGTATGTTCATTCATCAGTGGCCCAGTGGAGGAAATGTGTTCATGCCATTAAACTTAAAGATTCTATTCTCAGTATTGTGTAAGTCCTGAAAGAATGTCATGTAAATCATAATAATTTCTGTTAAAATACTTTCCAAAGTAGTTTTCTATTTCCTCCTCAGATATTGGGAATATCAGTTGCCATAACTACCTGCATGCTCTTTGAGGGACAGTGGAAAACTTCTGGGGACTAAGGCAAATAAAAGGAATCCTGTATACATGTTGGAAATACATAGCCCAAACAGTTATAGGTTGCTATCTTTGCTGTTTTCTTCAGGCATTGTAGCCAGATTTATTTCAAGCTCTCTGAACTGGATTTTGACCCCTTATTCCATCCCTTCTCTTGAGCTATACTGTAGAGATCAAAACACTGGGGCTAGCGTGACTGTAAAAAACATGGTGAAATAACAGATTTGAAGCTGCCTTCTGAGCAGAGCAGTCTAACAGAGTGTGTTGTTGTGTCTCCTTTTCCCCAGACATGTCAAAGGAATAGTCTTGGTTGCACTGGCAGATGGGACGCTGGCGATCTTTCACCGGGGAGTTGGTAAGGATTGGGTGGCATCTGCAAACCAGGGAGGTTTTAACAGCAGTCAGGAAAGAAATGTGCCATCTATGTGTTTTGATAATGTATTCCCCAATGACCTTTTTCTGGGTTTCATGAGAAATAGTTATTGTTATTTCAGCTGCAGATTCAAGTGCTGGTTTTGCACTGCTGTGATGCAGTCAGGGAGTATTTTCTTTCTCTGAAATGGAGAATGGGATGGATCTGAGCTAAATAGGGAAAAGCCATCTGAAAGTCCACTTTGATCATCATCTCTTGCTTTTTCATTATCCTCAATAGTCATGTCTTCTGTTTTATTAGTATTAAAAATTCTCTGGGCAAGTCCTTCAATGAGAATTTTGTAAGCATCCATTTGGAATTTCTGCCCAAACTGCTCCTGAACCAGCTCCATTCTTCAGCTTCCAGAAATAGGACCTAGAGGGGAAGCTCTTACTATGAGCAACTGGAACTTATCTATTAGCTTGTTTTTTTACCCTATTCATTTCATCTTTCCCTTGTGATGCTTAAATCCTTGTGCTCAGCATTTAAATAATTTAAAAGGTTGCACAACAGTAATGCAAATACTGGGAAAGATGCATCTGGGATGAAGTTGTTTTTAGTGGTTTGGTTTTCTTGTTTATATTTTAAAAACTCACTGCAGTTGCTTACCAACACCAAGCCTCTCTAGTGAATGTCATTGGTGATCTGTGGCCTTAGTTCAGTCTACAGAAGGATTTTACTTGATGTTGAATGACCAGATTTAGTATGCCTGTAATTATCTTACCTGGGACTCATTTATTTCTATTCTCTAATGAACCGAGCTAGTCAAGTTATGGCCAACCTGCTGATTTAAAAGTGTTTTGCTGGATTTTTAACCTGAATCATTGTACAACTTCATTTTTTAAAAAAAGTAACATTTGGGATGTTAGTTGCTGTTTTTTTAATGAGGAGCCTAGCTTGTACTGACTTACCCAAATTATTACAACACTTCAAAAAAAATCAGACTTTTAAGATAGTTGCTTGTGCTCCTAATTTTTTCTTTAACTAAACACAGGTTCCTATGAGTTTTGCTTTTTGTTTTCCTCCTGTTTTTGCAGATGGTCAGTGGGATTTGAGCAACTATCACCTCTTGGACCTGGGCCGGCCACACCACTCGATCCGGTGCATGACCGTGGTACATGACAAGGTCTGGTGTGGCTACAGGAACAAAATCTATGTTGTTCAGCCAAAGGCCATGAAAATAGAGGTAAGTTCCAATGGTGATTGAAATAGCTAAATGTTGTGTTTTAATACTGCAACTCAGACTCCAGAGTAACTTCAGAAACATATTTTCATCAGTATAGAAACAGGCTACCTAGCAATTTCTTTTTATGCAATAGTTTTTTTTGGGAGACTTAAAGTTTTGATGAGACAGTTCTCACTTATTGAAACCCCTTTTGGGGAGATTTAATTGTCCACTTTTAGCTGGCCAGAAGCTGGAAAGTGTCCTTGTGCAGAGCTTGCAAGGCCAGCTCCCAGCTTATTCTGTGTGCCTCATTTTGTTCTCCACTCACATGCAGAAGTTTGTAAGAGTTTATTTGGGAATACTCTCCTTCCAGTTAGAGAATAGTTTATACAAAGTGTGTAAGCTGATGTTTTATCTGCAGTGTTCAGTCTGTCATCTCAAGAGCAGAAAGGAGCTGAGGTTTCTGCAAGCCTTGAGCAATAGAAGTCCTTCAGCTCCTGCTAACTGGCCTGAGACATGGGCCAGGCCTTGAGGGTGACTGCTCAGCTCTTCTGAAAATATCAATCACCCAATAATAACCTGGTTTTGTGAAGACTAAATATATATGGGGAAACTGAAATGAAGTTCATATAGCAGTGAACTGGATTGTTTTGCTGGTGGATAGTGTGTCTTTTGCACAGGTGGGGTTGTTTATGAGAGTCAGGATGGAACAAGGAAGACAGACACTTTTTGGGCACATCCACCCTGTGCTGTGGCAGCAGCATCTCAGACCGAAAAAAAAGGCTCCAGGTTCAAGGGAGACAGAAGCTGGAGTAGGCTGGGATGAGATGTGTAAATCAAGACAGAGTAGGAGATTACAGCTCTGAGATCACACTCAGGGAAGGGACTCAGAGTGTTGTGATGGTTTAAAACTGAGAGTGAGAATAACAGAGCAACCTTTCTTACTCCTCCCTTTGTTTCTACCTCGTGATTTGAACCCCAACGTTTGCTAGAAGTCCTTTGATGCCCACCCAAGGAGGGAGAGCCAAGTGAGGCAGCTGGCGTGGGTGGGGGACGGGGTGTGGGTGTCCATCCGCCTGGACTCCACGCTGCGCCTCTACCACGCGCACACCTACCAGCACCTGCAGGACGTGGACATCGAGCCCTACGTCAGCAAAATGCTGGGTGAGTCCCCAGGAAACACTGCTGTGCTCCTGCTGGATGCAGCTTGCTTCTCCTGCTGGGGGTCAGGGTGGGTGGAAGAGCTGGTTCACATCGGTTTGTGCAGACTTGAATCTGGAAGTAAAGCCTAAGTCATTCTGTGAAGCATGATGGGGGTGATGGGTCATCCCTTACAGTCTGTTGAGCTTACCAGGTGTGTAAAGTGTCTTTGAAAACTCAGAACTAGTGAGGAAAATGGTGGTTGAGTTGGGCAGGGACCAACAGAGAAACGACAATCTTTCTTTTTTGATGCTGGTAATTTTTTATAGCTAAAAATGGGAAGAATTCATTAACTGGCTGGAAAAATTGCCTCTTTTTTCAAAAAAACCCTAAAAATAGTAAATTTTTATTGCTGTTGAGCCCAGTAAGCTTTCTGTTTTTTTTCATTAATAAGAGCAGTTTGACCACCTACATTACACAACAAATACAGGTAATTAGGCTTTGGGAAATCCTTCACAAGTCACTGCTGTGCATTTCATGTGGCTGGTCAGCCTTTTCCTCCCCTCATCATGCTAATGAATGAGAAATTAATTGTAATGGATGACATACCACTATCTTATATCTGTAAACTCACTTTTTTGTTTTAGAAGCTGGTAAGCCCCAAAAGATAAAGTGCAGCATTAAGGAGCTGTTACATCTTTTTTGCTTTCTCATAGCTAATGTTAGACTCTTGGAATATAGGTTCCCAATTTAATTGCAGTGCTGTAGCCTTCTAGGTTATCTTTACAACTTAAATGTGCTCCTTTATTTTGTTTCTGTGAGAAGTGGGAGGGAATTACTTGTCTGTGTGATTTGGGAGTTCTCTGTTGTAGAACTAAAATTATTCTTGCTCATAATTTTTGATGAAAAGCATCTTTTGTTTTTAGGTACTGGTAAACTGGGATTCTCATTTGTGAGAATCACAGCACTTATGGTGTCTTGTAATCGTTTATGGGTAGGAACAGGAAATGGTGTCATCATCTCCATTCCATTAACAGAAAGTAAGTAAAATATCAATGAATAGCACTGTGCAATATGCTGTAGGCAAAAAAAACCCAAACCAGTATTGAACGCTATTCAGATGCTTGCTAATGACTAGAAAGCTTCACTGCCAGGTCTGACTCTTTCAGGTTTGTAACAGATCAGAACTGTGTGATGTTCAGCACATAAATCTGTGTATGTGGTTACAGTTATTCTGAGAAAATAACACATCTCCAGGATCTCCTGTACTGCTGTTTGAGCAGAGTTGGCTTGAATCAAAGGGGTGCTTTGAAGCCATAGAGGTTTCTGAGCAGTAATATTGATAGAAGTTTATTGCTTATGAGACATCATTAGTTTCTAATTAATGTTATTTTTGATTGCCTTATGATCAAAAAGTGAAATTTGATTTGAGCACATAGAATTTGTTGCTAATACAATTTGATTGGCTTTAGTTCTTAAGAATTCATCACAAAGTGGTATAAAGGACTGGAAGAGAAGTAGCACAGACTGCTTTAATGGACATGTTCAGTTATGGGAGCTGTAAACACATTCTTCAAACAGGGCACTAACATCCAGGTCAAATTCCAGTCATGTCAATCCTGGGTTTTGCTTAATAACAGACCCCAGACTCTTGCCATAGGCTGAAACTAATTGAGGGCAGTTGAATCTCAGGAGAAAAGAACAGCTCAAGGACAAGCCAAACCTTAAATAGGTAAAGCTTGGGAAAAATCTCTGTGTAAACTTACTGCATTTGAGCCTCGTGCCTCAGACTAATGTTAAAACAGGTGGACAGAAGTTTCAGAAAATAAAATGCAGACCTTTGACAGTCCTAACTGTGTTGTTGTTATCTAGAAAATAGTGCAATCTGACAGGTGAGGTTTTAGGGTGATTTAATAGTGAAAACTCTTCATGTTGTATCTGCTTTGTTGAACAGCAAACATTGTTTCTCATATTGTTCCATTGCATTGTCCATCCATTCAGTAACTTTTTTTTGCCTTGCATGAATGTATTAAGGAAGGACAGACTTCCTGTCGTGGATTTTGAGACATTTTAAATCATGCTTTCAAAAATTATGGCTCTTAATTTGCATCAAGCTTACTTTAATGTTTCCAGAGGAGTTTGTTTTAAGCCAGGAATGAACATGAAGAAATCCCTATTAAACCTGTTCAGTTTTATTTCAGTTCTCTTGATTGGTTGTGGGTCAGAACAGCCTTTTTGGGGGTAGCCTGATAGTGGGGCTGAGAACCCTGGTGAGAAATATTAATGGTTTTTAAGAGCAGTCAGATCCTTGCATGAGCAGTGGCATCTCTCAGTCCCTTGGGTCTCAGTAGCACATGATGTTCCAGAAGGGTACTTGAAAACATGAGTAGTTCTATATTATTCTGAAGCCTCCTGCCAAGGAAAGAGAGAAAGGGGAAACGTTGTTAATCAATAATAAACCTAAAAATACGTGACAGTGCTTTTGTGGTCTATTTTATACTGAAACTTCTATATTAAGATGCTGTTCTTTGTGACTTTTTATTGAATCTTCTGTAATTAAATATCTATTGGTTTTTTTTAGGAGCTAAAATTTTAAGCTCTACCTTATCAAAAACCAAAATATGAGTGGTGGGTTCTCATTAATCCTTCTCCTCTACTGTCATACCTATCCATTTCCCCTTTCCTCCTTTCTCACTAGCTGTAATCCTCCACCAGGGACGTTTACTGGGGCTGCGGGGTAAGTGCAGATCCTGAACCAAAACCTATTTTCAGGCTTCTAATAGCCACTTTGAGGCTGTTTCCCACTCTTTATAGATTTACCCTTTGTATGTTCCTAAATGTTTTTCCACTTGCAGTTACTGCATTGCAGCAGTTTTATGTTTGCTAAATGGCCACCAATCTGCTCAGCAGTTTAGCATATCATCCTGTGTTGCAGCTGAACTCTCATATAGACTGTTTTTCTTCCAGCCAATGTGAAACCACATCTTATAACTTTGTCATTAATCCACATCATTTGCTGTCTTGTTACAAATCACTGTTTCTTTCACTACTTTGATAGTCTTTGGAATGGAGATGGCTTGTATGTCTAGCATGAGTACTTCTCTGGTTTCATGTATTTTAAAACTTCTCAGTAAAATCTAGATGTAGAATGATAATAGGGTAGCTCTTTCATGCCCACAGGTGGCTGTTTCTAGAGAATTCTTGCTGGCAAGGGCATACATTCATACATTATGATTAGTTGCAATGAAACTGTATTTAATGACATTTTTAAGTACATGGAATTTGCTCATACTGAAACACATAAGAGGTACTTACTTTCTATGAAAGATACAGTCCTGTCACAAATTATTTTTTCCCAAAAGTAGGATATTGAAATCTGGTGTTTATGCTAGACTAATAAGAATCCTGCTCCATTTTCTGATGTACTTAAAATAACGAAGCATGCAATCTTTTTCTTTCCAGCTCTGTCTTGAATTGGCATTGCTGCCCTCCTGTTTCATTTTTATCTAAGTTGGCTTTAGCTTTTAGATGGTACCATAAGGTTTCTTAACAAATAACCACTTCAGCAATTTGTGTTTTGAAGTAGAAAACATCTCCTCCTCTTTTACAGCCAATAAAGCAGCAGCAGGCTCTGGAAACCGTCCAGGCAGTGTGATCCGTGTGTATGGAGATGAGCACAGTGACAAAGTGACACCAGGGACATTCATCCCCTACTGCTCCATGGCACACGCACAGCTCTGCTTCCACGGCCACAGGGATGCTGTGAAGTTCTTTGTTGCAGTACCAGGTGAGGTTTTGTTCCCATCTTGAAAAGGTTTTTATTTTGTTTGGGTTTTTGTTTGTCGTTGTTTTTTCCTTCATTTGCTTAGTTAAACACAGTGTTGGATAGCAAGAGTATGGATTCATACTTTCAGAAACAATGTACTGTATTTTAATTCCAAGACTTGTGTGACTGCTAAGTGCAGCCCTGTTAAAAGGGAGGAAATGGGATTGATCAGAAGCAAGGACTTTGCCTCCATCTGTGGAAAAGGTGCTGTGCTAAGTGAGCACTTGCCTGGTAAGAAGGCCCTCAACTGCTTTAGGCATTGTCCTGCAATAACCAAGCACAGAAGGCTTTAGTCTGAGGTAAGGCATAAAAAAGTGTTCTGTTTTTCACCCAGGTCAGGTTGTTTGTCCTCAGAGTAGCGGTGGAACAGATCTAACAGCTGATAAACAAGCCCAAGAGTCCTTCAACCAGAGTCCCTTAAAATCAATATTGGTGATAAGCGGTGGAGAAGGATACATTGACTTCAGAATGGGTAAGAAATCTGAGTTTAAATGAGTCATACTTCGTACTGAAAGTGCTGTTGTAATTGCAGTGAGTGCATTTGTGTGGTCAGTATATCCAGTCTTTACCATACACTGCAGGGGTAGACGTGTGTTTATTCTGACACATGCCTCCAGCTTCTCCTCCTCCTCCCAGTAGACTATGACCTTTGGGATGACTGTGTGTAAGAAGGTTTGCTTGGAGTCATGTACCACCTTCCTGTTTATGCTTTCAGTCTTTCTTTGGCAGGTTAATATTCTGTCTCAAACCTCTGGAAAACATGTCCTTAGTTAGTTAAACATGCAGCCTGACTGAAAACAAGTCGTGTTAAGTGAAGAATGCTCAGTGTAAATCTTACTCATTTTTGAGTGGGAAGGCATAAAGTAGATCACTTATCTCTGCATGCTCATAGTATTTGATCACTGCTTTTCTTGGATAGCATTTTTGCATGATCTAGTCCATAAAAGAGTTCTTGTGTAAACATGTATCTTCTTGTTTAATTGAACTCTGTGGGGAAATAGGGAGCTGTTGTGATTCTGTGCTTACAATCTGCAGCTGGAGACCTTTGGTATAAAAAGGTGTCACAACTCTTAGACCTGCTTTTGACCTTTTGCCTAAATCTGTCTGCAATCTTTCAAAACCAACCAACCAGAAAAACAACCCACATAAACCATTACAAAGGAAAACCCAGGAAGGCCATCCCAAGTCCTGTCACCCCACTAATCAGTGACAAGCAGGTTCCTGGGGTGACCCTGTTGGATTTCTGAGGGAGGCAGGGCTGGAGGAAGTTCTGTGCCTCAGTGCAGTGAAGGCTCAAGTGCTGCAGTCACTGCAGGGCAGCTGGAACAGCCACATTCCAAATGCTCATTTTGCTGTCCCTGTGAGCTGAGTGCCAGTGCCACATGAGCCCAGCAAACTGGACAGGAGCAATTTGGGGCTGCCCTGTGTTCAGCTCCCTCAGCCCTCCAAAGGAGTCTAACCAGAACAGCCAGAATTTGATTTGGCACCTTCCTGAAGGTCAGTTCTTGTTTCATCTGATGAAAGTGATCTCCTGGATTGATGGTCATGGCTGGCCATGTGCAGTTCAGTGTCACCTTTGGTCCCAGTCAGCTCCTGTCACCCAGGGTTCAGGAGCAGCTACAAAACTGCTCTTCTTTTGGAATAGCAATAATGGAGAACAGGAGAATATACTCAAGACTGTCTTTGCCACTGTGGGTGGAGTTGTGACAAGCTGGAATAACTGGAACAGGAGGAAGTAGTGGGAAAGGTTGACAATAGACATGAATGTTGTGTTGTCTCACACATGCTCCATTACAGCTCTTGTCCCAGGGCACTTTCTGGTGGCAAAACCATCTCTGTATCTGCCTGATAGTTTGCAGATTAGGTGTCTCTACATTAAAGAGTTATAACTAATGACACATGTGGAATATGGACACTTATGAAACTGCCATTATTTTGTGGGCTGGAAATAAAGAATATGGCCAGCAGTATGCTGGGCTCTGAGATAGTTATGCAACACACTCTGTTTACGCTTACAGACTTCAATATGTTTTTATATCAGCATATGGTAACATTGTCTTTTTAGTGTTTTTCTTGTCTTGGTGCTGTTCTGGTTATTGGCTGCCTCAACCAAAGCTGTTTTTTCCAGGTGATGAAGGAGGAGAATCTGAACTCCTGGGAGAAGCTCTACCACTTGAACCTTCTGTAGCCAAAGCTGAGAGGAGTCACTTGATAGTGTGGCAAGTCATGTGTGGCAGTGAGTGAGACTGTAGGATGCAGTTGGAGACCTTAAAAATGAGGGGAGGAAAAAAAAAAAAAAAAAGCTTCTGCATGTTTTTTTATTTTGTGAACCTGTTTCACTACATGATGTTGAAGCATTTCTTTGCTGTTTAACTTTATATTGCAGACCTGTCATACCTTTAGCTATACAGGAATTAGCTTGTGCTGTTTTACTGCACCCGTGTTGAATGGAACTGTGAGGAAATGAGAAGTTTCTCCAGCTGGTGTGCACACCACAGTGAGCAGCTGAGACAGTTTTACTGTACCACAGCAATCTCATGTGTTCACTTCTTTGGTAGTCTCACTTGAGTTCAGCTTTGTTCCAACTGGGCTTCATTTCACTGTATAATGCATTGGGTAAAACAGCAAAGTTATTCCCAGAGTATGAAAAAATGCACAAATTAGATGGATTAAGACTCATTCAAATACTCAGTGAGGGCTAAAACAAACTGTATATTTCAGCTTTTGTTTTCAAACATGGGGAATCTCACTCATACAGTGTACACGGTTTAATTTGTTACATTCTTCAGAATTTGTTGGGGGGAAAGAGGAGGCTGTATAGGAATTAAAATGAAAATATTTAAATAAAATTGTATTTTCACTATTGAACTTGAAAGTTTGAGAACTGCTGCCCTCAATAACGAGCAATTTCGAGTATCATGTTTTTCCATCTCCCTGACATGGAACAACTCTGTTTCCAAAGGGTATTCTTAGGTTGATATAAATTGGAAAATAACTGTAAAATTCTCAATCAGGGGATATGTTTTGTTCTTTTCTTGTCTTAACTCTTTATGTCCTAAGCACTTAGAATGATCTTCTCTGCCTATCTGGTCAAACTCACAAGGCACTATGTGTGTGATGGTTGGAGACCTCAATTAGAGCATGAGAAAAGACTGAGAGTGTACAGGGAAAAAAAACACATTTTGCTCAAGTGAGATCATAAAGGAAGTGTAGTTCCAGATAATTAGGTAAAAAATGTATTTTTTGTAGCTCCATACCCCAAT
The DNA here is from genome assembly GCA_009812075.1 of Sialia sialis. Classification (NCBI taxonomy): domain Eukaryota; kingdom Metazoa; phylum Chordata; class Aves; order Passeriformes; family Turdidae; genus Sialia; species Sialia sialis. The sequence continues at coordinate 6,047,600 of VRYO01002184.1, read as the reverse complement.
TTATTAAAAAAAAAAAAAAAAAAAAAAAGAGAAATAATTTAGCAACAATATTATCAGGTAACACAAAGAGAAAATTTCCAAAAGTCAGGAGACTAATATTAGGCTGACATTCTGTCTACTCACCATCTATTTTTTTAACCATAAGTGTGAGTTTAAGACTGTCTTCCTTTTACACTGAAATTTCTGCATTATTATCAGACTTAAGTTAAACACATAATGATTTCTGTACTTCAGAAGATTTAAAAGAACAGATTTGCTCTTTAATTTAGTGTCTGGAAAATAAAAGTTTTGAGGGGTATTAACAAACATCCACCATTTATCCCCAAAAGGCTGGAGCTGTTCAGATTAGCAGAGAAACTTGATTGTGAGAGAACTGAACAGTTTCAGAGGAGTGAATATAGAAACACTTTTTTAAAACTGCCTAAACATTTTTATGCAATAGGAGCAGTTCTGGTCTATCAGGCAAACATGTGTTTATATATTTTCTTAATTTTTTTAAATGAACACATTTAGCTGAGGTCTATTGTGTAAATATATATTTAGGCAGCTTTTTCAAATGCATATCATAGCTGATAAACCAGAAAATCTCCATTCAGGTCTATTGGTTAGATTTATATGTATAAATACTTTTTAAGCAACATATTTTGTACACAGCTGTTCCTCTCGTAAATATGTATTTAGGACATGAACTATGTAGTAAAAATCCTTATTAAAGATGTTTAATACCTTGGTAGTATTTTTCTCTTCAGAATGCCAAAAGCAATGAGAGCATGTTGTTCATAATTTGCTTTCCATATTCATCTTGAATGTCACTCTTAAAGTACTTCGGCTTAAATATAAAGTCTGGAAGCTTATTAAAAATTATACAAATACTAATTATACACAAGTAACCTGAGTCAACACTCTTAGACCTATTTTAAACTTACAGGCATGTATGCTGAACATGAAGCACATCAGAATTGACTAATGGGATTGGATGTCTTAAGAAAAATGCTGTTGTGCAGAATCTTCACTGTGAGTGGTGCAGTTTAATTGCTTTTCCTGCCATTTTCTTGAATTTATTTTTTTTTTTCTCTTTGGAAAACACAATCTCCAAAGTTTTTTACTCACTGGTTGATTGTCACATTCTCATGTTCTTAGGGAAAAAAGCGCACAATTCTGTTCCTTGGTTCTGTGTAGGGTTCATTTGTTATTAGAGGCGAGCTGTTTTCTCTGAGTGGTGCAACGTGGCAAGTGTGTAGCTGCTTTTTTGCCAAATGGAGCTGGCCCACCGTGCCATGTTAGTCATTTCAGTGGGCCAGCCCTTGCAGATATTTCAGAGAATGATTGATTGCTTCTGTCCAAAAGTGGGAGGGTTTTAAAGCAGATAGTAGTTGAACTGTGTAGCACTGTGGGTGTAGATAAAGGCATGTGCACTTCTCTGTATTTCTCATTTAAAACATTACCCCTGTCTAGGGTACAGTAGATTGACTGGGTCCCTGTTGCCATCACAGTGTGCTGGGCTCTATAAACTCCCCTTAAGGTCACTTTGAAAGGTGAATCAACCACACAAACCCCAGGCACTGGGATGACAATACACCCTCAACTCCGTCTCAAGAATGTGTTTATGCATTACACTCGTGATTAAAGCATCATATAAATAGGAGCTAATCTCTTGATAGCTACAGCTTGTTAATAGTTTGGAAACATTTCGAGCACAAAATCTGCAGCACATGACTTGCCTGGGTAGGGGTGTTTGCATGGTGAGGGTGAGGCTGCATTGTCCATTCCTTGGGAGGGTCTTCCTGTGCTGGATAGACTGAGCTGACAGAGCGTAGACACTTTATCATAGGCTGCCTTAGTAACAAACAAATGTTAAATCTGTTTTATTATACTAACTGTTCTAAAGAACGTGTGTCTTTAAAAAATGCTGTGTAACTGAATATTTATTTCCATGTGAGTATTATAAAAGTTACCAAAGGATTAAACCTGACTTAGCACTCTGTAAATGGCCCTGTTGAGGTGGGCCTTGTGAAGGCCCCACTCTGTAAAACGAGACACGGTAAACTCAAATACAGTTCTTCTTTAGGGAAATTCAATGTTCTTTTCTAACAGGGTTATGCCATAATGTAACAACCTATATTGCACCTCAAAGCATTTTTCTATACACTAAATGTCTCTCCCACCCTCTAACAAGATTAAGTTTCCTTTATTAATTTTGTTGATGCACATTTCTCGATCTTTTAAACATATATTTTAAACATTTTATGGTCTGTAATTTTTGCAAGTTTTGTCTGTTGGACACTTTACGCTGAATTTTACTTGCCTCTGTAATCTGAGATGGATTCTACAGCGTTAAACTTGCTGTCTGTTAAAACTTGAGGCTTCTTTTCTGTGAGCAGAAGAGCTCATATAGCAGTGTAGTTATTTCAGTATTTATTTCTATTATTGAATCCATGAGGTTCAGAATGTAACTTTGTACATGAAATATATATAAATATGTATATGAAACATGTATTGGGTCAGTGTGTTCTTTGTAATCTCATGTTAATTTTGCAGCGTTCTGGTGCTGTCAGAAGACACATTTTGGGGAATTTTACACTAACACCAAATGTTGTCATTATCAATGATGTGTTTGAGCCAGGACTGGTGTTATCCTGCTCTCTCATAATGGGCCCAGACAAAAGCTGAGAAGAAAAGCTGTGATGTCTGTGCCTCTCTTGAGACACAGATCTGGAGATCTGCTTAATGCAGCCTGGATGAAATAGATGCTGATGCTGAGATTTATTTTTGAAGTTGTTTTAGCACAGATTGATCACAGCTCAAGTGCTCACTGGTTGCTTCCTGCTCAGCAAAGGAAATGATGTGTTTTTAAGGCAGAAGAATGAGGACATGGTGACTGCAGAAACAGAACACTTGCCCAGAGCCAGTGTTTCATGTTTTCCCAGCTCTCCTGCCCCTTTCTGAGCCTGTTTGTCCCAGGTGTGCCCTGATCAGTGTGGCAGGAGTTTCCCCAAGAAACCCTGGCTATTGCCAGGGGCTGGGGGGGTCCTCTTGGTGCAAAAAGCTGTGCTGGGGACACAAAGCCCCCCTGCCCTCCCTGTGAGTGTCACTGCACCTGTTACTGCTGCCCCTGGGCACTGGTGAAAGACCCACATGAAGTTAAAACTTCCGGAACAAAAATGCTGCAGATTTGTTTGCACAAATGCATGTGCAAGCACTGGGCTCATCCTTGAATGAGAAACACCAAATGTCCTGTTAGCACTGTTGTACCACCTTGAAACTTTATAAACCTGGTCCTTAAACCTACCAAAATTCTTCCTTAGTGGAATTTTTCCTGCAAGATTTTTGCCTCTCCAGAAGGATGTGCTGATGCATTTCCCTCTCCTCACAGTGATGTTCTGGGGCCATGGGCATTGCCAGGCAGGTCACACACTGCACTGTGCTGAAACAGAGTGTGTCTGTATTAAAAGGGAAGAAACATCATAAATCTTCACTCTGGAGATGTTTCAGCTCTTCCAGGAGCCCCTCAGGTCTGTGTGGAAGTAATTGAATTTTTCAGATCTGGTGTTGAGAGAGATGTGAGAATAGAGTTGTGAACTGAGCTAAGGTGTTACAAGTGGTGTTTGGAGACAAGCTTGAAGCCATTGGAAATAACAAATGTGTCTGCACTGGGCATGGGATCATGGGGAAAGAACTCACTGTTTCTGAGGCAGATTCTATAAAGTTCTCTCAGTTGTGTCAGTCTCCTACACAGAGAGATGTTCAGGGCAGAATATACACACTGTTAAACTTTTTCAATGCAAATGCTTTTATTGAAAAACACTTTTTTTGCTGGAAATTAAATCTCAAACTTACTGAGGGAGACTATTTCCCTTTTTCTACAGTGGAGTAAATAGTAAACCAAAATCTAGGATTCTTTTTGCCTTCACCTGCCATTTTCAGCATCCTGTCTAAGCAATACAGTCTGGAGCTGGTACTGAACATCCTGGTGATCTCTGATGCACAAATGCCCCTTAATTCTGCTGTGAGTGAGGGGCCTCTGGCCAGGGACCACACTGTGCTTCTGTGTGGTTACACTTCTTTAAAACAAAACCTATTTTGAGTGCAGATAGTTTCCTGCTTTTTAAAACACTTCAGGATGACTTGGGATTGAGCTGATGGGAAGAGATGTGGATTGGTGCTCATGACACTGTGCTTGAGCTTCTGGCCAGGAGCAGGAGCAGTCTGAGTTGTGACGCAAGATGGAGCTCTTACAATTCAAACACAGCGTGGAGGAAACTCATCCTGCTGGAGCCTTCCCTTCTCCTGGCCTCCTGCAGCAGCCAAGCCTCAAGCTGCTCTCCCAGTGAAGCTGCTGTGTCTAAGGAAGGACACAGAACCCGAGCACTTGGTCACTCTGGGCTACAGGAGATGCTCCCCTGCCCTCACCCTGCGAGTGCTCCAGGTGCGATTTGTCTCTGTCTGGAGCTGGGACCTCCAGTCCTAACACTTGGGAAAGGGAAAGCTTTTCCGTCATTAGACAAAAATAAACAAAAATGGACTGCTGGGCACTGGCATGGAGCCAGGCAGGGTGAGGGATGTGAGGTTTCTTGGCACTGCAAGGGCTGAGCAGCTGCTCCCCGGCACTCCCTGCTGCTTCTCCAGCATTCAGGGAAGTTCCAGTTTGCAGGTGGAAGTTAAAAGCTCCCCTCACACATTCCCTACCTGAGAACAGCAGCAGGTGTGGCTGCAGGGCTGAGGGGGCCGATGCTCCTTACCCCTACCCCAGGGGTTTGGGGCATGCTGTGGGGTGCTGCCATCTCCTGTCCTGAATGTTGCTGTGTCCAGGGGCAGAAAACCCCCAAAAATCATATTGGAAACTTTCCCAGACATCCCATCTGCTTTTCACTTCCACCTTTCGGCACAGGGCGCTGAGGTAGGATCAATGTCCTGGTGCCCTGAGGCCCTGCCCTGGCTCAGGGCTGGAGCTGCCACCAGCTAAGCCCTTTGTGGTAGCAATAGCAGAGATTCCCCAAATCCTGGTCTGCAGACACAGATCTGGGGGTCTCCCTTTGAAATTAAATTTGGCTGGCATCTGCTTTGAGTTCAGGGATAGAGGAGAGCTGATGGTGCTGTCCTGGCTGGTGGTGGCTGAAAGCCCCTGGAGGATGGGGAGGTGTCCCACAGGTCACCCTGGATCCTGCTGTGTCTCCAGGCTGCATCAATCAGCTTCTGCCTGTGGAAACAACTGGACTGATGGAAAGTGGTGCAGCTGTATCCCAGCAGGACTAAAAATCAGGAAATCAGAGGTTTGCAAAGGCAGCTGGAATACCCTGTGTACTCTGGCAAAATTTTCTATCGTTCTCATCTACTTTTTGTCCTGCCACTGCACAGGTGCTCCTGAAAGATGCTGTTGCAGGGATGCAGGTGTCCCTTCTTGGGGCATTTGGATTCTGCTCCTGGGATGGCACAGACATATCTGTGGGATGAGCAGCACATGGATCAGATGTGAAGTGTTTCACCTTTTCAGGCCAGACATGGTTTGGGGTGGGTAGCTGCACAAGGAAATGTTAAAGGCTGATTGGGGAAGCTGAATCCAGGGGAAAAGAGGTGCTGGGGACTTTTTTGGCTGCTAATTGATGTGTTCAATGAGAGAACAGCAGGATGTGTGTGTGGGTGGGGAAAATTGAATCCTTGTCAAAATTGCCCAAAAGGTAATGAAAATCCCTGAGATAAGAGAGAGGTGAATTGTGCAGCATCCACAAACCCATTAGAGTCCGGTTGAGTCACTTGCAAATAAACACTGTGTGGGTGCTAGGGAGCTAAAAAAGCTCTTCTGCCCTTTGCAGATGTGCTTGTGTCTCATTTCCCCTGAGAAGGGAGGAAGGATGGATGCTCAGCCAGGATGCTCAGATGTTCAGGGGGTGCAGCACCAGTCTCCCACCTTGGCATTGCAAACTCAGCACCAGACACAAGGTACCCATCCTTGCCTTGCCCAGGGCTGTGCAGATTTCCACATGTGGGATGAGAAAATGTGTAAGGACATTTCCAGAGGGAAGGAAGGCACCAGGAACATCCCGGCACCGTCTGACTGGCAGTACCAGCACTAGAGAACACCAGGACAGAATAAAAGTTTCATGCCAAGGGGGTGAGGAAACAGCTTTAGTGCTTTTTGGGTGATGACCTGCCATCAGCTGGGCACAGCAAGTCAAGGACTGGCTTTTGCAAACATTTTTAATGGTTCTCTGAACTTTCCAGGGTGCTCAGGAGGTTATTTCACCATAGCAACCTGCATCTGCAATAAAGCCCCAAATGTCACCTCTGGGCCAAAGCTGAAGCTGAAGTGCAAGCTGTGAGCAGAGGTGGGTGTGCAGCTCTGGGCACAGGCTGAGGTGGAGTTTGCACCATGATCTCTGTGGGGCTGCTCTACCTGGGGAGTTCCAGCTCTTCACACCCTTCCAGTCCAGGTTCTGCTGCCATCCTGGTGTGCAGGAAGCTCGTTTCTTTGAAATTCCTGCAAAATGGCCTGAAATTGCCTATTCTCAAAATGGTTCATCAGAAGGGCTAGAAGAACAGGAGCCCCACTTGGCTGGCAGCAGGAGAGGGGGTTCCTCACTTCACTCAGCTGGAAATCACACAGATGGGTCAGAAACCTGCAAAAGGAAGCATGGAGGAGACTTTTTGGAGGGTTGAAGAGACTTTAACGAAGCTTTGCTGAGCCACCAGCAGTGTTCTGGACTGACAGCAGCAGCACTGGGGTCTTGAACTGTTCTTGTTTTGTAAGCTGGCTTTGCAAGCAGTGTGAGGTGTGATCTGAAATCAGACATAAGAAGGTGAAATGAGAAAAGGTCCCAAGGAGAGTTTTGAGAAGGCAGCACTGGCAGGGCTGTATCTGCTGATGAATTGGCACTTTCCATGTTCCTCTTATGGGCCAAGCAGACTTTGCTGGGCTCTCTGTGCCTTGAGCAGCTGGGTTGCACAATACCAAGCTGGACTGTGCTTCTCACTGCTCAGAAAGTCAGAAAAGCTGCAGATCAGACTGGAACAAGTCTGGAGGTTCTTCAGGGCTGCTGGTGGTTGCTCCTCCAGCTGCTCTCCACCCAAACACTGGCCTCAGGGCACAGTGTGCAGCACACCTTCCTCCAGGGGAGTTTTGGAGTTTGGACAAGAGACACAGGAGCTTTGCTCCACAGCTGCTGCAATTTCCTTTCCTATTTGTACAGATTCCAGTTTTTAGGTGTATCTCACAGCCTGCTTCTCATCACTTCTCATCACAAACTAAATAAATCACTGATGCTGCAGAACCTTCTTTCTCCTCCAGACATGGATCACCCAGAGATGTTCCCAATGTGTGAAGTTTCTCCAGGGCAGTGGTCACAGCCCCAAAGCTGCTCTCAGGCACAAGAGTGGGATTGTTGGAGTGTGCTGTGCAGGACCAGAAGTTGGTCTTTGATGATCCTTGTGGGTGCCTTCCAACTCAGCATTTTCCATGATTCTGCATTGCTCCTTGTCTTGGGTTACAGTACAGGATGTGATCAAAGGTATCTATTCTATCACCAT
>VRYO01002184.1:5982588-6020684 GCA_009812075.1 Sialia sialis | reverse complement strand
GAGCCAAGTCCCAAATCCAAGAGGAGGCAGCAAGAAAGAGCCTGTGCTGAGATGAATGGTGTGTCTATGCTGGCTGTTCCACAGGGATGAGCAGACCCCTCCCAGCATGGCTGGGCTCTATTTTTGGACATTTTCTGTGTCATTCCATCGCCCCTCAGCTTCATATTAAATCCGACCTTTCCACTGCACTTGACTGGGGAAAGGTAATCACCTGCTTTGCTTTCTTCAGGGTTATACATCATTGAGTGTGACAGGTAGATAAGTGTACCTGGAAAATATGGTTGCATGTGAGACTAGGCAGGAAAAAATATCTGTGGGTAGGTCAGGATCCACTTGAAGACCTGCCAGACCTGCCTGAGTGCAAATATATTTCTCAAGCTGGATGTTTAACTCTTTCTGGCTGCTGTGAAAACTCAACAATTGCAGAAAACCTTTTGCTTTGAACAGTGGAGAGAGACTCCAGTCCCCACTTGCATAGCCCTGAGTGAGCATGAGGAAAGGTTCTGTGACTGATGATGTTGTAAAGAGTTGGAAGTTAGGAAGGAAGAAAAGGAATATTTTAAGTCTCATGCAGTGGCTAGAGATGTATCTAAACACACCATAGTGCAGCTCATGGTCTGGAACTGAGGCTGTGACTTGCACAAAATAAACATCACCCAGAAGGAGCTAAATACCTAGGTGCATCCTCCAGTATCAGGGGAATATTCCCTGGGGATAACAATAACCTCACACAAACAGCTCTGTTAGTGCATTCTTGTAGAAATTCAGAGATCTCTTCAAATTAGTGCAACTACAAAAGGTGCTCATCTAGAGTAGATTTGATTTGTTGGATACTGAAGATAAAACCAAGTCAATACAGAAGCATTATCCAACAAAAACAAAGGCAGTTTAGCTAAAATTGGTTTGATAATACCATTAATTAGGCTGAGGTAAATTTGTATATATGTGGGCTTGCTAACACTCTTTCCCTCCTCTTCCTATCTAAATGGGACTAATTATTTCTCTAATTATGATGTAATTATGTAGCCTTGGGACCATTGATTACAGATGCAGTGCTTGTCTTCTGTTTTGCATGAATCCAAGCAGAAGAGAGGAATGCTCCTCTGGGATGTGCTGCTACTCTTGGCTGCAGCCTTGACCTTAAGAGGGAGGAACAGAAAAAATTGAGTAAGCTGAGCTGTTTATAGCTGAACTAATTATTTTGATGTGCTATGACAGCAGGGTCATAATCTGTTTTCTCTTCACTCAATTAATGGCAATGGAAGAAGCTTTCAATATCCTTTAAAAGTGTTTGTTGGCTGCAATACAAAGCTTTTGTGAACGTCTCAAGATGTAGGATTTTGAAGCACAGGAACAGGGAGCACAAGGTGTGTTTCTGGCCAGCATGAGTAGCACTGAGGAGCTGAAAGGGGGGTGCTGCTGTGAAAGAAAAAATCTATAGTTTGGAGGGAAGTGGGGAGACAGCAAATCTGTGTGAACCCCTGTGCAAAATTCTACAGGTCAAAGCTCAGGTGGCTCCTCATAAGGTGCTTGGGGGAGTTGGAAATACAAAACTTTGCTATTCCCAGCTGGGGAAACTGAGGCAGAGTGCTTCACTTGGCAAAGCAAGGAAATGGCCAGGGAGTGACAGTCTTGTGCATGGTCCCAGAAGGCACTCAGAGAAAGAGGACTCACACTGTGTTTTCCCCTGTCCCTTTTCTGACACTGTGCTGCTCCTGTGCACAGATTCAGTGAGGGGAGACCTGCTGGGCTGCAAATAAACTGGGAAAGGTGGAGGGGACAGAGGGGATGTCTTTGCTGAATTTTTTTCTTGCCCATTACTGAAGATTTCTGCCATAAAAACCTCCCCCTGAGCACTGTGATGTGTTTTCTAGGTCTCTGAGGAAGTTGTTAATAAAAGCTGTTGCTGCTCTCTGTTTTTTGAGCAGGTCAGGATAGACTTTTTCTCGTTCTAACTTTTTGAATTAAAAAAAAAAAGTACATGGAGTGGTTCATTATATTTAACCAAGACGGAATTTGAAATCTTACGTTTTTGTGAGTTATTTCTGGTAGAAAAGCACCGTTGAACCTCAGGTCCTCCTCCCCCTGCAAGGTTTATAAAATAGCTTTTCTTCCCTGCTCCTCTCCACACTCTGGGTGTTCCACAGCTTGTCCCTCTCCGTGACCACAAAACTCCTGCCAGAGGTTTTGCTGCGTTCCCAGGGCTTGCTTCACTGTGGCAAGAGAGGAGGAAAAATATCCGCTCTCTGCTCCTTTTCCAGCTCTGGTTGGGTCCCTGAAATCTGTGCACTTCTCAGATTGCTTTTGGTGACCTTTAAGGCTCTCAGAAAGCAGGTGCTGTTTGTGAAGCCTTTCTGTGACTGTTGCTTTATTTCCCTTTGATTTATCCTTTTAAAACTCCCAGGTCAGGCAGTTGCAGGTACAGTGCAATATTCATGAGAGGCTGATTTATGCAGGCACAAGGCTGTGCAGCAGGATTACAGGGTACTGGATGTTATATGCAGCTTTAATTTCTTTTTATGACCGAAGGACACAGCCAGAGTTTCTCAAATACGGAATTTATGAGAGCCTCATTCATGCAGGGTTTAAAGGGCCCCTGTCTCCGATGGGGAGATTTGGGGAGGTGGGGTGAGCAGTCTGGGCAGCCTCTGCTGAACAAAACTCCATAAAAATACCCAGAGCAGTCAGCTGGACACTGAAATTGCCTCTGCACACAGAGCCCAGGCACTCCTCTGAGTTACAGAAAAACAAATTCTGTGAAATACTTGAGTGAAAAATCTTCCAGGAAGGCATCTTCTGTGCAGTTCAGTGCCAGAGGTTAACTTCAGGGCTTCTAAAACCTGTGACAGTGCAAACCAAGTAACAGAGGGTATTTGTGTTGAGTACAGGCATTTGCTCTCCTCCACCTCCTGTGCTGTGCACCCATAGACACTTTGCTTTTCCCACTTAATCTTGCACCTCCTATCTCACCTGCAAGTCCTTTCCTCTGAGAAGAAGCCTCTCTGCTCACCAGCAGCTCACCAGGCATTGTTATTCACCTGGAATTTGCATAGGAAATTATCAAACAGCCTGGCAGAAAAATTCAAGATACTGAAAGCAATCAGATGGTCCAGGAAGGGAATGTGCATGTCTGCTGGGTGAATTCCCCATCCCTCCTTTGCTTGGAGTGCTACACATCACTTCACATGTGCCTGCACGCCACAGGGCTCTTCTGGGGAGCGAGGTGATTCTTTGGGAAGTCACTAAGGTTTCTGTAGTGGAACTGGAATTGTTTTTATATTCAGTGGGCTCCTGCTGGGAGGTGCCCCTGGCAGCCTGTGAGTGTCCCCAGCTGCAGAGTCCCTGGGGGAGGATGGAGGGACCTGTTCCAGCCTCCACAAGCACAGGGCAGTCATTTCCAAGGCTGGTGTCCCACAACAAGGCTCCTTCTCTCCATGCTGCTCCAGACTGCTCAGTGCATGGTGCTGGCAGTGATCTCCTGACCCTCCTCTCACAGATCTGCAACCACCTCAGAGCCCAGCTGGACAACTGGAAAAATCCCATCTTCAGCTTCCATTTCTGCAGGAGGGGAGCTTTTCTTTCCATCCTCCCTGCCTGCCATGCCATCCAGGAAAACAAAAAGGCACTGCTAACATCTGCTCTTTTCTCCTCCCACGCACAGGCTCTTTCTGGGCTCCCTATTAAACCCTTCCCACGCAGCGGCGTAGGCAGCTCCTTCGTGTACATCTTGGAGTACAATTTTTTCCCCCCCTCCCATCTCCTGGGAGCAGCATTTGCAAGAAGTGCCTGGTGAGGGGTTATTTTTGCTCTTTGCTGAGACTTTTTGGTCAGGGGGCTCCTTGTTCTGCAAGTGCAGCTCAGCCTGGGCTCTGGGGCCAGCCTGGATGCTCTGGAGTCACTGTGGGGCTGGGAAGGGATGCAGAGGGGATGGAGAATGTTCCAATTGCTGAGCTGTGCTCAGGTGCATTTGCTTCTACCAAGAGGGTTACTAAGGAAACAGGGAGATAAATTTCTGGGAAAAACACGCAGACATTCATTCCCATTGAGCGATGAGCGCTCTCCACGTCCTTCAGCTGGGATGTTTGGGGTCTGTTCTTTGGCCTCCTGTCATTTTGTGTCTCATTTTTGAACCTGCCTTCACTCTCTGGCTCCTGGGGCTGTTGCAGGGTGCTGAGCCTCCACCATGGAACACGTAAGCTCTGAGTCACTTCTGCTTCTGGCAAAGGGAACGGGAGAATCCATCTGGGCTCGTTCCATCCTGGAGAACTTGCCACGTTTTGCAATTTGCACTTGGTTTTGTTTTTTGGGGTTTTTTTTGTTTTGTTTTGTTTCTCCTCCAATCAGAGTGGACTGGCTTCTTCTGAAGCTGGCGTGGCTTTTTGTTACAACAGGAAAAAAAAATTCTCATCAAAATAAATTTTTCTGGAAAGTTTAATGTGAGAGATTCAAAGCTGAACAAAGGCGCTGCTGTGCAGGGAGCGGTGCAGAAGATGTTTGGCTTTTTCCCACAGCCCCATTCAATCTCCAATTGTTGCCAATTATCAGGTTATGTGTACCTTGCATTGTTCCCGAGGTTTTCATGGAGGAGAAAGTTCTGTAGGAAATTGCCTGAAGGGTGCAAACTCTAGGCAGAGCACTGGGAGAGGTTGGACTGGCTGTTCTGGTGTCCCCCTGCACAGCTCAGGGGGTGTGAGGCTGGGTTGTGATGCTGGGCCTTGGATTGTGCAGGCAGGAATGGAGAGAGAAACCTGCAACCCCACCAAGACCTGCCAGTCAATGGAAAGGAGTGATTTAGTGCAGCAGAAATAGCAATTATCCTTGGAAATGAAACAAGGTGATTAATTGCATCACAAGATGCAATCTCAAGAGCACCTATTTCGTAACATCAGAACAGAGAGGGTTTTACAGCTAGTGTTACTCTAAAAGGGGGAAAATACATTTTTCAAGTCAAGTAATCGGATGCAAGCACTGAAAACATTTCAGAAAATGCTGTAAAAGGAACATGAATAGGAGTGACATCATTAGAAAAGAACATTTCAGAAGGATTTATAATCCCCAAGTGAAGTTCTTCAGTATAGAAGCAAAGAAGAATAATTATTTGTTTTTAAATTTTAATTGTGTTTCCTGAATAATGTGTTTAGTTTGGGGGGACGTGACACAATTGTGTATTCTCCCACCAGTCAGAAAGTACAATTCAAGTTATCACAATGAACACTTGCTCATTAAAAAAAAGTAATCTAAGCTTCCAAACCTGATGGGTTTTTCAGGTGATTAACTTGGTGGCTTCCAGAGTGTTTAACTCAAACAAAGGGAAAGTTCAAAGAGAATGGTTCTGTTTATCTTACCATATAATTTTATTTTCCTGTGAACACAGAAAATTACAAGTGACAGTTTATGTGGTTTTGATAGATTTACAATGCCATTAGATTGCACCGAGGCCACACTGAAGACATATTCCTGTTAGGCTTTGCTATCCAAAAATTTAAAATGCCAGTTCATTGGAAATTAATTCCAGAAGAAAGAAAGGGAGTTGTTCTTCCCTATTAGCTATTCCTGCTAAGCCTTGTGTGCAAATGGCAGTGGGCATGGGGAGAAAGTGCAGAGTCTTGCAGCAACAGATTAATTTTGCAGCAGGGAAGGGAAGTGTGGAATTTGTTTTGTCTGCCTTGCAACCAGTGACAAACCTGTCTTGTCCAGCTCTGATGGTTTCTAGAGATAGCAAAGGTGGGCATGAAGTGCTTTTCCTATGGGAAATTACAGATTTTACTGTTAATAACTGAAATAACTGCTTTTACTGTTAATAACAGAAAGAACTGTTAATAACTGAAAGAACTGTTAACAACAGTAAGAACTGCTCCATCCAGCCAGATCCTCTGGGCTGATCCAGAGCTGAAATCCATGAAAAATCCCCACAGCAGCTGCAGCTTTGCTTACTCTTGAGAGGAATAAAGTGCTTTACACAACTGTGCTTACCCAAGGGGTTGCACTACTTCAGGGCTCCGTTTCAGACAGAGAATTCTCAAATTCTCAAAAGAAAATTCCCAAGGCAGGCCCCTGGGGGATGTGATCAGCTAACCCCTCCTGGGAAATCCAGAGGTGGCCATGGCACATTGACAGCTGAGTTTGTCCTCACTGTGGTTTTGGGACAGTGCTGGTAGCAAGGACAACAGCGAAAACAAAGGAAGTTTTTTGATTGAGAGTTTCAGAGCTTGTTTCAGTATCCTATATATTGACTTTTGGAAGCATTTTTAAATTACCTGAAATGCAGCTGCACACGATTTCCAGCAGCCACATATCACCTGGGATATCAATATTTTACACTTTTTAATAATGATGCAAAATCCCCAAAGTGAGGATTACACTGAATAATGGTTTAGATTAAATTATTTTGTCTGGTTTTTGTAATATTATTAATATTATGGTGCTGTTTTAAAACCAGAACGGTTGATCCAACAAGCATGGTCACAGCTTCCCGTTGAGCAGATCTCTCATTATCCACCAGGGAAGGGGAAAAAGGGACAATATTTTCCTAAATATTGCTGCCTGATATCTGATCTCTGGGCAGGCATCGCTGAGCTGAGCTTGCTCTGCTTTGGCACCAGCACAAACCCTCTGCACTAGCAGATCTCATGGGGTCACAGGGTGGTCAGGAAGAGCCAATGTTGGAAATATTTTTGGGATGAGCTGGGATTCCCTCTGAGATCCCAAATAGCACAAGCAGTGTTGCTATTTAAAACGGATTTGACATTGCAGAGCACAAACCCATTCAGCCCCCCACAGCCACATTTAACTTCTACCTAAATTTCTACCCACCATTCCACTTCTACCCAAACTTTGCTGGTTTGTATTAAGACATCTTAGAATGTGCAAACCCCTTTATCAAACCTTTTTCATGAAGCCCCTCCTTTTTCCAGGAAAAGTCTCCTGGCAAAGCACCCCGAAGGCACTGACGCCAAATCCAGTTGATCTGTGGTCAGCTGGGATGGGAGCCCAAACCCCAGGGATGCCAGTCTGGGACAGAGGTGTGACTGTGAAAAGTTTGGATTTGCACAGAGCTGGTTTGACAGGGCTGAAGGTCAGGGAGAAAGGGAATATGGGGTTATTTATACACGGGGTGCTGGTGGCTGAGAGCAGCAATGTTTATCAGGGACCTCTCCTGGATGGAACCCTCGGCACCCAGGGACACACACACAGCCTGCCTGTTGCCAGCAGGTTTTCTCCCACCCTCTCCAAAATAACCCACTTTGGGGCAGATGTGTGAGGCTGAACCTGCCTGGCTTGGTGGCAGCACTGATGGCAAGAGCTGGGGGCAAAATCCAAAATTCGGGTCCCTACAGCTGAAGCATCTCTCATCTATGTGCAAATGCTGAACTGGCACAAGGCAAAATTTCTTTTTTTAAAGCCCAGTCCTGGTTTGTGCAGTTTAATTATTTCCTCAGATATCTTTTCAGTTATTTATTTCCACTCTCTAAAGGCTCTTGGCTCTTTAACATTTTTTTAAAGGTATTTTCTGAGTGTGTTCTCAAATTAAATGTTGCTGAAAGCTGCCTTGCTTAAGAGGACGGGGGTTTGCAGAGAACTTGGGCCTGATTCAGCAAAAGCTCTTGATTATCTTCAGTTTAATTTTACAAAGTAGTTAAGCACATGCCTACAGCAAGGTATGTCCTTAAGTCCACCCCTGCTCAGCAAAGTGTTTAAACACGTGCTTTGCTTTAACCCAGAGACAAGGGACTTGGAGCATTTGCTTAAATATTCCTCAAACCTGGAACCTGAGCAGTTCTGGCAGATGATTACCCTCCTGCCTTTCTAGAACTGGCAGATCTGTTGCACTGCTAAAAACACTGAAAAAAAACTAAGCACCTTATAATATGCTATTTCTGGTAAAAGCAAGGGCAGCTCCTCCCCAGTTTGGGGCTGGAGGGACTTTTGTCAGGGCAGGGGAGGGGGTGATGCTCTGGAGTGAGGGAAGCTTTGTGGCTGTGCTGCTGTCTTGCTCTATATTTGGGTGTTGTTGTACAGGCACAGTGCAGGTCCCTGCCTGAAGCCTGTGGGTGTTGCTGAAATACAGATAATAAATGGCTGGTGTGATTTGACAGAAGTCACTTTGCTGTTGCCTTTCCTGGATGTGCTGGCTGTGATGGGAGCTCCCCAGCACCATTTCTGCTCTGAGCTTCAAGTGTGTTGGTGTGTTTAAGGCTGGACCTCGCTGAAGGGAAAGCTCAGCCTGGAGAGGTTCAGCGTTGGGTTTGGCACTTTGTCAAGCAGTCAGCAGAGATGGTCTGAGGCTGAGTTTAGCAAGTTGGGATCAGCAGGGCTTCCCCCAGGATCACCTGTTTGGTTCGTGTGCTGAGTTCCTCTGAAGCCTGGGAGATTGACAGCCCTTTGATTCTCAAATCAAATTATCCTGGAAAGCAGAAAGGCTCCTTGGCTGAGCCAGAACACAGTATTTTCTGGGATTCAGCAAACTGCCTTAAATCACAGCTTTCCTAATCCAAATTTGGAATAAGTGCCATTCAGCTTTTTGCCCCAGTGGTTCACTGTGGTGCCACAAACACAGGACCAGTGGCCAGAAGGGATGGCCCTGTCCTGTGTGCTGCTGCACACATCAGCTGTGGGTAAATAAAGATTTTCATTCTGTATTCAAAATAAAAAATATCTTTAAGAACAGTGAGCTAGCACCAGTCCCAGGTGTTGTCCCCACTGCTCTCTCCAGTGTGACAGGTGAGCACTGGGGGTGCTGCCTCCCATCCTGCACTCAGAAACCAAAGGAACGATGAAACACAGCTGTTACAGCAGCACTTTGGGTTCATTTGCTGGTGATTTGGGTAAAAGTTTCATTTTCCAACATAAGGAGCCTCCTTGTTCCCACTAGAGGTTGATCATGTAGTTCCAGCACCAGGGGAAGGACTGGGAAGAAGAGCAAATGGATAAAAAAATTGGTGTCAGTTTTAAGATGGGGATGATCTAAGCACCATAGGAAAGATCAGATCTATTCCCAGCTGTCCAGCTGAAGCTCATCCTTTGGATGGGACAAAGCAAAAATCTGGATCCAAAGATCTTGATGTAGCTCCTTTCTTGCTTGCCTGGTCCCCCTCGGTACGCCTTGCAAAGTTCTGTCAGTACAGACTCTGCTTACTTTCCCCAAGGCATAGGGGAGATTTAACAAGTCCTCCCTTTTTTTTCATATTTCAGAATATATTCCTACCCTGCAAATCTCTTGGCTATTCCTATCTTCTTAAAAAGTCTTAAAAAAATAAAAAAAGAAGAAAAAAAGAGTTGTTTGTGGTGCTAATGGTATGGAATGAGCTAAAGCTTTATGCCATTTTTAGCACTTTTGGAACAGAGAGAATTGGAGGATCTGAAAATATATGCTTAATCGCCCCCAGGAAAGACTGCCATAATATTTTGGGTTGCATAAGCAAACTAAATTGGATATCTGGAATCTATTCAAGACCTTTTGATCAGAGAGCTTTGCAAGTGCAGAAAAGTAAAAACACAGACAGATGGGGATTAGAGTTGAGCATCAGGAGAATAATTTCCTCTTTTAATTTCAGTTCTGCCAACATATAAAAAGCATGAACAATCCAGTTACGTAACGTGCGTCAGAGCCTGGCTGGACAGGGCAGGAATTCTCGCTGTAATTAAGTCATTACCCAGCCCACGTTTGCTCCATGGAGGTGGGAGTCTCAGGGAAAGACACCTCCCTGGCCCCCCTTCCTCCAAAAATCTGGGCAAATGTCCTGGCCAAAATTAGAAGCAGTTATCGAGGCTAATAGGAGCTGCAGGGGGTTCAGGGAAAATTGAAGCCTGCTCTGAGATACTGCTGGGCTCACAAAATCCAATTGGCAATCACTTGCAAACCCCAATCCACTCTATTTCTCTCTATCTTTGTCACTAAATCAGCTTCAGTGGGGGAAGAGAGATCAGGCTGAAGAGCAAGAGGAGATATTTCTGCTGATTGTTTGATGTTGGGAACAATAGTGCATAATATGCTTGTTGTTCTAATAGTGGGGTCTTTGAGAGAAGGTGCTACAACACCCAAGGACTGGAAAGAGTCCCACAAATTTGAGGCTGCAAAGGCTGGCAGATTTGACTAGATTGCTGTTCTTGCCTGTTTTTCTCTGCTTGGGGCATATTTTTGTGCACAGTGGTTGATGCAGAGTGATGCAGAATAGCACTAAGAGGATGGTCTAAATAGAACCACTTATATTTCAGGATCAACTCACTGGACACGGCTTTTGGACAGATTTTGAAGAGTGTTTGATATTCCTGAGCATCCATATTAAGAATTATTTGACTACTGAGGTCAGCTCCCTAGACTGCTGGTGTCTGCAGCCTGTAGATAAAGTCACTCCTTCCAGGTAGTTGATTTTTTTTTTTTAGATGTTTTTGAGAATTTCTGCATTCAGATTTAACTGCAGTTACTTTTGCTTCACTCTTGTTACATTGAACTTAGAAGGGAGCAGGTGTGAGATTCCATGGACTGGGTCTGTTTTTCTTAATTTCAATTAATATAGGATATAGGAAGAGATCTGTATTTTTGGCATTGCTTTATGAGACTGTGCATGAGTTCAGAGGAGAATTCAGGCAGTCTCTGCAGAAGGAGTAGAGCTGTCCTGGGAGCTTTCCTCTGACCCTAAGAAATCCCACACTGGCCAAGACAAATCCCTGTCCCTACCCATGGCAGGGGTTTGGAACCTGGTGGTCTTCAAGGTCCCTTCCAATCCAAATCTTTCTGTGTTTCCAGGAGCTGCACTGGGGTTTGTGGATACACACCATCACTTTTCACACTGAATTGCTGAGCAAGTGTGAGCCCAACCATTTATCAGACCTGGGGACTGGGATTATTTCTGGAACAAGAAGACCACAACAAGAAGTCATGTGTGAGCCACAATAAATAAATAAAAATAAGAGAGAAGCATTTAAAAATCAGTTGTACACATGACTGGCACATAATTTCATTTCAAATGGGTTATACTGTAGGTGCAGATGAGATCATAGCTGCTATTTAAGGAGGAAACCTCTACTTACATAAATGTCTGATTATGCAACTGTCATGGAAACCACAGATGACAAAGATGTATTAGATTAGCTTGTCCATTCCCTTGGAGTACAGGATTGTTCCTTGTGGTTTATTTTTCACTCAAGATTTTAAGAACTGATTTGTGGCTGCTGGGTGCTGAACTTGAGAAGAAATAATTTATAGCATGAGCTAAGATGTCCCTTTTCTAGAGGTGATTTTCTTTGGAAACTCAGGAATAGAAATTCTTAAAGTCACTGGCTGCATCCAGGGATCCTCACGCCAGTGTCTGGATCATCCTTGTATGTTTGGAGTTTTCTGGATTTCATTCCCTAAAATACAGGCCAGATTCTTAGAGACTTTACCATCCTGCCTGATCTTTCTTTAGAGTCCCCTGACTCTGTTGTCTTTCCAAATAACACTCCATTTTCTCTGGTTTTGCACTCTGCCATTGTGTCCCTTGTGGCTGCTGCTTAGCCAAGCTATACAAATTTAGCTGCTCTTAATCTTTGCTCATAGGTCAGTCTTTTGAGTCACATTCATTTTTGCTGCTGCACAGGGAAATCGGCAGAGATTAGTATTTTAATCTTCTTTCCCTGTTTAAAGAAACCCCAGGACACACACTGAATGGTTTTCCTGTGACTTGAAATTAAAATGTTTCAAAATAAGTGTATTTATATATCTTTTTTAATTTTCACCTCCAGTTCCTCTCAGTCATTGATTTGGCTGCTCTCCTGCCTTAGAAATGATGCTTTTTGGAACAAATTGAACTTCAGTTTGGTTTCTTATCCTGAACAGAGTGACATTATGTCATGAGCTGTATGGTTTAGTCTCAGCCATGTTCATTCAGCAGAATTAACCTGAACTGGTTTTAAACCAAACCCTCTGAGATGTTCAGTCCCACCAGACATGAGATTTGGAAGGAATGCATAGTGAGACAAAGACAAAAAGATTAATGCTAAATACCAGTGATATTTAGCCTAATTTTTGTCAACTGATCCCTCCTTGATGGTGTTTCCTGCTCACTCACCACGTGTTTGATTGATGTTATTTTCCTTAAAAGTGATCTCCTGGTTCTCTCCTAATCCCAATGGTTGCTGAACTCAACCCTGCTCCCCTCACGTCCAATTCAGACAATGATAAACAATTATAATGGGTATTTCTTGTTCTTAAGACCCACTGAGGGCCATGCTTAAAGAGTTTAAAGCAGTTAATGATTTTTATATGTGACAGGACTTTAGCTAGGATCACAGGGCAAATTAAATTCAGGCTCTGTCAGATCCCAGGAAAGAAGCAGGCTGGAGAGTTGGGCTCTCTCCTCTGGTTCCAGAGCCAACCTGTACCTGATCACTGACCATGGATGTCAACAGGGAACCTGCTGCAGGACAAGGGAGAAGCTGACACCAAATTTTGGATTGCATAAATCCAAAATCCAAAACGGCTTCTCTCTGAACCCTTGCATCGGGCTTGCAAGATAAGTCAGGTCTCTCTGCAGCAATCTGAAGAACTCTCAGCGTGGTTCTCACTGCCAAGCACCTCAGCAGTGACCCACAACACTTCCCTATCTCTCCCCAGGGCTATTTTAGCCATGCTGTCAGTGGAACTGAAATGTTCCATTATGTGGTGCCTCTGCAATGTGGAAAAGTGTTCAGGAGAGACCACTCTCTAAATCAGAGGAGTGGCTCAGTCTCCAGGGCCAATTCAGTCATTGATTTTTATTTATTAATTTTTTTATTTTTTCCTGGGGCAGCTGACACAGAGAGCAATTACTGTGGTGGTTTTTCTGTGCTGTTGATCCCAATTGAGTGTGCCGTGGAGGGACCTGTGATTATTTCACATCAAACCTCACTGCATGGCAGAGCTTTCCAGGCTTTACTGCACTGAGACACATCTGACCCTAGAGAAGAACATTTGAATTGCAATGTCTCACCCTGGATATCCTTCCATTAGAGAGAAGACAGTGAAGCACAGTGCTTGTGGGATGATTTAGAAGACAAAAGCGCTCCAACTACTCATTTTAAATCACAGCAACTGGAATATGCACGGCCAAGCCAACTGGTTTTGGAGCAGGTCAGATGAGTTCCAACCTCCTCTACAAGTATATAAGGGAAGTCCTTATCAACAAGAACCTTTGTTGCACTTCTTAAAAGAACAAGTTACTCAAGGGAGAAATTGCTGGGTCCCCCTCCCCATTTTTTTGCAGCAGATGCTCAAGTTGCTGCTGTCCTGCATCACACAGACAGACACATTTCTGTAGGAATGATCCCTGAATTTCATCTAAGAGGGTCTGAGAGCCTTCTAAATAATTGCAGCATGAGCTGTCCTTAGGAAGTTAAAATCAAAGGCACAAGGACCAGCATATTTAATAAGATAGAAATGGCAAAATGAGAACCACATTGAAGAATTTGGGACTTTTCTCCCTGTATGGATTCCAAAAAGGGTCATGGGTTTGCCGTGCTCTGGCAAGCAGAGAGATGCTGTGCATTCAGCACAGGCAGTAATTACATCTCCTCTTTCTAAATTATCAGGAAACATCTATATTGTTCATATGGGTCTGGATTATGCTCTGAGAATAGAATGTTCCCTGCATAAAGAGCACGGCTGGAGTAAATCAGTGAGGATGCACTCAGAAACATCAATTAAAGGTAATACAAGTCTTTAGTGTGCTATCAGGGAGGGAGCAGAGTTTGAAATTCTGATCTTCCCAACCCTGCCTTCCTCTCTAGGAAAGCGACAAAGCAGAACTACTCAGAAATTCATAAGGTTTAAAAATAAAATACTTGTCTCCTCTCATTCTCGTCTTTACTCAGATTTTTACTCAGTGCTGGTTCCCAGCATAGTAGATGAGTGTAATGTTTTTCTTCAGATCTCAAAGTTCTGTTGGGTTAAGGACTTGTCTTTCTGGAAGTGTCACGAGTTGAGTACCTTGGGTTTGCAGTACATGCTGTGGGACACCTGAAATCTGATTGCCTGAGGTGCCAGGAACCCATCAGTGATCCACTGGAAGTCAAGAAAATCGGGTTCCAGGCTCTTTCAGAAACACCTAGAAACTGAGATTTTCAAAGTTAAAAGCGATGTCTGAATACAAAATAACAGCAAAACTGTGATAAAGGTGGGAACAAAAGCGAGACTGCTTTACCTGTCAGTAATACCTGGAGCTCATCTGCAGAGGGGTGAGTAATCTGGTCACCTTTGGACATCATTAGTAAGGGACACGTACGTAAACGTTGTCACCACATTCTTCCCAGATATTTCCTGTTATTGAGGCAAATGAGAAATTAATGTGAATTGTCCTTCAGCCTATTAGCTCTGCATCCCCTTTGCAGGCATTAATTCAAATCCAAAATGCGAGCCTGGGTTTGAGCCTCCCCTGCTCTCCACGCACTTCAGGCACAGGTTCCTGCTCAGGCACATTTGTTACCTACGTGACACTCATTCATCATCAGGATTGTAATTGTGAGGGGTGGAAAATTTTATTCTCGCTACTCGGAAGGAAAAAGGACCCTACAAAGAATTTATAAGCTTCTTCAGCTGAGTTAATTATTCAGGAAAGGGTTTTTTTCACTGCAAGGAGCACTGGCGAGCAGATTCCATTCATAGCTCAAATGCCAAACAACTTTAGCACCTTTGTTTTTAGTGTCTTATTTTATTAATATTAAGGTGGTGGAGCAGGGGGGTTAGTGTTTTGGGTCTTTTTTTTTTTATTTTTTCCCTTTAATGCTTTTCCCCCTTGGGCAGAAAGCTGCTCCCTTTTCGTCACAGCCTGGATAATGAATTGCAGTGTACAAAGCCAGTCATACAATACGCAGCAGTGGCAGCGAGGAGCAAGAATCTTTGGGAAGAGTTTCCATAGAAACATTGACGTCCTCCTGGTGAACAGGACACTGAGTTCCTTCAATGGGAGGTATGGGGTTTTAAAGGAGCAGTGAGGTGGCGGCGAGCCAAGCCAGCAGAGCTATGACTCTGCATCTCCCAGCAGAATAGGGGGTTGGAGCTGGTGGGAGGGGAAGGAAAAAAAAAAAATAAAAAAATTACCCAATTACCCTCGCATTATCCAAACATCAGATTTGATGGCTGCTGCTTGAACGGTACTGTACAGAGCCTGGCAAATAATTAAACTGCTGACCGCAACGTGTGCGAGAGCTGGCAGCCAGAAATCATAAATACTCAAGGCTGTGCTCTGAACTAGCAGCTTCTAAAAAATCTTGTCAGATTTTACCACTGACTTCATCCCCAGAAGCCTTAAATTCAGCACAAATGGGCATGACGCAGGCACAAAGCTCCCAGGGACAAGCAAGGTTGCACTCGAGATGCGCACCCTTTCCCTCCCTGCTTGTCTTGGAATGAGACAAGTGTTTTGCTAATGTTCCAGCTCTGTGTTTTAAATAGCCCTGTGTCTACCCAGCTAAATAGTGGCACAGTAGCCCTGTCTGGAAGAAGGCTGTTTCTAGAAGGAAAACAGTCAGAGGAAATGTTTTTGCTGGAAATCATACAAAATGAAAAGGCAGCACGCAAAAGAATTCGCTGCCGAGCGCTCCCCAGTGTTTCTGTTCAGGCTCACAAAATGTTTTGCTTCAAAGCAATTCCCAGATAAGAATAATGTAGGTGACAGAGTCCCACCTGACACCAGGGGCTGTCCAGAGCCTCCCCTGGTTCTGGTTCTGGTTCTGGTTCTGGTTCTGGTTCTGGTTCTGGTCCTGGTTCCGGTTCTGGTGTGAGCCCACTCAGCCTGAAAAAGCGAGCAGCCAACTGACTCAAAAGGACTCAGCCTTCTTGGTTTCCCCCAGCTCTGACTCTGAGCTGTGCATCTCTAGCACAATTCAGGTGACTCTCTGGGGTATTTGAATGTATTTCAGCATCTCACGTGTGTCACTCTCCCAAACAGACTCACAACATGGCTTGGGCTGGGAGGGACCTTAACACTCACTCATTTCCACCCCACTTCCACCAGACCAGGCTGCTCAGAGCCACATCCAGCCTGGCTTGGAACATTTCCAGGGATGGGGCAGCCACAGCTTCTCTGGCCAACCTGTGCCAGGACATCACCAGCCTCACTGGGAAGAATTTCTTCTTTGTACCTAATTTAACCTGCCCTCTGTCAGCTATAAAAATACCCAATACCCAAATATCTTCTTGGGTGAGTCACATGAGGTGAGGAGCACCCATTGCAGCTCTTCCTCTATTTCTCTCCAGTGCTGATACCTCAGGGGTGACTCACTGTTTACCCAGCAAACCCCTGTGGTGTGGGATTTCCTTTGAGAGGTGAGCTGGTGGGAAGCTGTGCTCCACTGGGACAACGTGGAGCAAGGAGCAAACTGCTCCATGCAGGAGCAGCTGCTGTGGTCTTGAACCAGCCCTGTCCACTCAGCAACACAGCTTCTGTTATTCAAAAGTATCTTGCAGGTTTCCACACATCTGTTTCTTGATCAAATCCCTCCAGAGTGATTACCAAGACATCCACAAGCCCAGCACAGTCGAATGGGAGCCCCAGGTGCCCTGCACCTTCTGTAGTCTGCTCCTGACAGTCTTCAAAAGCCAACCACTGCAGAGTGGCTGCTGACCTTAATCCCTGTCCTCTGCAATGTTCAGACACTGTGGCTATTTATACTGCTCTTATTGCAATGCTGAAAACTGCCGAAAGCTAAATTATTTCAAATCTATATGGGTACGATGCCACATGAAGTTCTGGTTTATAATTTCATAGCAATGACATCCATTTATTCAGTGGGCTCCAGGTAGGGTGTTTGATACAGGATATGGCATTGATCTATTTGCAGAATGTTTGCAAGAAGATCATTTTGGTTCAACCTGTTCAGCAAGATTCACTGTAGATGGAAAAAGACAGAAAAGTCAGTGAATCAGGGGATCTCAAAGACATGTCTTGAGTTCCAGGGACTTATTCAGATTGTTTCACAAGGATGATGGAAGGAGTTGCTTTGAATGGAATAGGAAAAGAGGTTAAAACAGATGCCCTTCCTGAGGAGTATATAACTTTTCTCATCCATTTTTCTCAGTGTTTACCCTGTTTCATGGACACAGAAGACTTAGAAGTAAGGACCCATTTAGAATGAGGGATGTTTTACTTGAGCACTTTGTCCTTACTTGCAACTTAGGGGAATTTGAAGGCTCATTATTCTTTCTTGATTAACATCCCTTTATAAGGTGTTCAGGCTAGCATGACAACGAACTTGATTTAAATATCCAGGTAGCCTGGATTTGCATGTGCCAGGAAAAGACAGAAGGCAAACCAGAACCCCACATCCACCATGACAGGCAAGCTGAGGACAGTGCCTGGAGCTGATCTGGAGGGGCAAGGACTGTGCCCAATCTCTGGCTGACAAACCCAGAGCACATGGGACTCGTGTGCTGGCATGAATCTGCTTGTGCCTACACAGAAAGACAGTGCTCAGTTCCACTGGATTAGGAAGAAACCCAGGTAGAGCAGGGGGATGCTTTGGTGAGACAGCAGCTTGGCCCTCCAAGCCCCTTGGCATGGTATTTTTGGAAGAGCGAGCAATAAGTGAAAATATCTACTTGACTGGTATTAGACCAGTGCACTACAGCAGTCCTGAATTCCCCTGAATCGAATATTATCACAGCACTTCCTTTTCCAGACGTGCTCTCTCTTCTCTCCCAGATGATCCACAGATCTCAGTGCTGTGCTGGGGGGTGTTTTAGGGGAGCCTCAGGCACTGCCCTGACTGAGCTGCTCTCACTCCAGCTGAACAAACCCTCTTCCAAAGACACTCAATAAAGTTAAATTTAAGTCTTATGGAGCCTGATGGCCCCTGATGACCCCCTTGGTGCAGTGCTGAACTGGTGGGCCAGCTCCTCAATGGGAGTGAAGTAATTCCCATTAAAGGCAGATTGATGTGCTGCTGGCAGGACTGTGCACTGTGCCCAAGGGTTTGCAGCAATGCCTGGGTGATTCTCTACTGCCTCATGCTTGGTGGAGAATTCCTGCAAATATCTCTGCATGCTGCTTAAAACTTGTGTTTGGCTAAAAACAGAAGACAGGCAGTTCCCTTTTCATATCTTGTAGCCAAGAGCTGCCAAAGATATGTACAGTAATTTCACGAATATAAGCCGCACCTTTTTCATTGAAGAATCCAGCCTACCCCAGTGGTGCGGCTTATATTCAGGTGCGGCTTATCTATGGACAAATCCCAGTGAAACGCCAACCCGGAAGTGAGAGCCGGCCAAGCAGAGTGGCAAGTGGGAGCCGCCGGGAGCATGGGACTGCCTGGAACAGGGGCTGCAAGTGTGCGGCCCGGCCCCTGTGCCACCGGGAGCCGGTGGGAACGGGGGATGGCTGGGAACGGGGGCTGCGCAAGGGTGAGCCGGCCCCTGCCGCTGGGAAGCCGGGCTGTGTGGGGCCAGGCCAGAGCACCCTGCCCCCTCTGCCGTGTGAGTTAAAAAAAAAAAAAAAGGCGTGGCTTATATTCGGGTGCGGCTTATATATGGACAAATCCCGTGGTCTTCCCAGCTACCCGGAAGTGCGGCTTATATTCAGGTGCGGTTTATAATCATGAAACTACTGTAGATGTTTATATTCAGGCGTTTCTGTTCAGAGGAAGCATCGCTGCCCTGCTCACTGGCTGAATGGGGAAAGTCTCCTTCTGCACCTGAGCCTGCTCCCTTTGGGTGGATCTTCTGGAAAACTGCAGGAGGAACCACAGCCAGCAAACACTTTGCAAATCCACTACCCAGATGCACTGCTGCTCCTGGACTAGAGCCCGTGCAAACAGCAGGGAAATTGTATTTCCTGTGATACATCATTTGAGCTTTCCTTCCAGCAGATCCTGCTTCTTTTTCACATCAGCTCCTCTGCTGAATCTAGGACACAGGAGATGCTCAATCCTGCCTTCTGGGCTCTCCTTCATCAGATTTACAATGTTTTTGTGCTCCAACAGTAATCACAAGCTGCTCACATTAAATGCCACACTATTGGAAACTCTTTCCAAAGGGCTCTGAGACTTGTAATAGCAGAAAACAATGTATTTCTTTCAATAATGAAAAATGAATTCCCACTTTATCCTTCAAAATGGTGGTAGATTTCTGTGCATTAGATTTTATACAAGCCCATTGCAGTGGCCATTTTGAACACCTAAATTTCCTATAAACAGCTGAAACTTCCAAGGTGAGGATCCCATCACTGCAAACACTGCCTTGGAGCATGAGAGCATGTGCTGAAGAATAACAAAAAGGAAGAACAGATTTTTCTAAAGATGAGAATTCAATACCAAAAATTAAGCATGGCCATAACAATTACAGCCATCTAGTGGGCAATTTAAAAAAAAAAAGAAAAATAATATTGATATTCAATTTCAGTAGTAAAACACTTGTAAATAAAAGAGGTCTAGCATATAACCTGAGGAACAGCTTTCACTGTTTTTTGGGGTTTTTTTTAACCTATTCTTCAGGGATACATAAAATCCCAAATATTTTCCTTCCAAATTGTAATCTACAAATATTAGAAAAATTAGATCTCATCTGGTGCTACTGTTTTAGTCAGGGACTTGCTGAGAGTATTCAAGGAAGTGTGTTATTGCTCACACTGCAGCTGAAGGGACAGGACTGAATTTTTTAACAGAGATTTCCCTTCTCCAACTGGTTCATTAAACTTTAAAGTTAGATATATGACAACACAAGCTTTAAGTTAAGTAGTTGGCAACAAATCAACAGGCTTCACAGAGTGATTAAGGATCTCTTTCTGCAGACGCTTTGTACATGTTCTTTTGGCTCTTGATGTCATCAATCATTTCAGGAGCTCCTCGGGCTTCACAGGGTATTTCATGTTGATAGGATCTCTGGTGAATTTCTACTGAAAAAGCAAATTGGAAAGTAAGCATTTCATCTGAATCTTTGCATATCAAAAGGAAGAAAAAGTACATCCTTTCATTTATCTTACTTTTTTTATATGGAGCATATGGGCTGAAACACTGAACTTCAGATCTGAATTCCAAAAACTCCAAAGCATTTTGATTTAGCCCATAATAAAATCTGCACTGGGATTTCATAACAATGCTTTTTAATCCACTTCCAAAGAGGGATAAGATTCTCTGTGAGAGGGTTTGCTCTGTTAGAAGTTTTTGTTTTGTTTTTGTTTTTTTTTCTTCAACCTTACTCATCTGTATTGAAGATTTTAAATACATATTTACAGAACAAACAGACCTTCTCAGAATAATTTCCGCAGGCTTTTGATGGCATGCCTCAGAGTGGAAGAACAGGCTATAGGATCTCTTCACTCTGCGACAAGAAATAACTGGCTGTGAATTTTGGAAATCCTCTCTGGCACGTGTTCAAGCCAATATTAATGCAAACCACCCCATGCCAGTCTCCTGACTCACCCCAAATGCAGTTCCCGACACTCAGCCCATTGCTGCCTTCCCTAGGAAGAAAACAAAGCAGCTCCTCCCTTCCTTCCTGAAACCTCACGTGCCCTAGCTGCTGCTGGACAGGGCATTTCTGTGTTTCAGGGGATTAATTTGGGGAGTGAGGCTGTGCCAGTGGACCTTGAAAGGTAAAATTGCTCTCAGCTGCCCAGTCCCTGGGCACAGAGTGTCCCATGAAAACCTCTTTGCAGCAGGGATGTCAAATTCCCCTTGTGCCTCTGGTGCAACGCTCCTTGAAGACAGATATATGTCAATTATAGCATCATGTTGCATTTCTAAATTCTATATGTATTTATAGGACTCAGTGGTGTTTTCCAACTCAAGATACTCTATGATTCCATGGTATTTGTGTATTAATGTATTATTTACATAGTGTATAAATATCTAAGTAACCCTTATCCAGATGCAGGCAACATTTGCAAACAAATCTGCTGTTTAAATGCCACAGTCCTGCAGAATCTTGTGTGTTAGAGGAAATCTCGTCCCACACTTGTTTGTGCCAGTTCCAGGAGGGTTTTTATTCCTTGTCCTGCAGGCGAGATGTGAGGAGTGAAGGGCAGAGGCAATGATGCTTTAACTATGAATTTCTTGACCCCTGACAGTTTTAGTTTTTTTAATCACAGCCTTTTCTAAGAACAGGCTGTGCAGTATAACTTGCCATATAAAATCCTGGATAGATATGGAGCTGGATTTGTGATGCAGTTACTGGTATTTCATTAACCTTTATCTTGACAAGTGGAAATAACACGCAGTGATTCAGGGGAAATTTTTCACTTGCAGAGAAAAATGGTGCCAAAAGAAAGCAAGTGGGCTACAAATTAATAAATACAAATCTCAACAGCAGGAATCAGCTTCCAGCTGGAATTGGCCACTTGTCTGGGTTTTGGAGGGCTGTTTTGAGGATGCTCTGTGGGGCATGAGCCAGGGCTCAGGAGCCCATGGGTGACCTTAGCCAGCCCCAGGGCCCCTGCAGGCTCTCTCCTCTGTTTTTTGGAGACCTGGGCCTCAAGGATTGTCCATCCCACATGGGCTGTGTTGTTTCTTCAGCCCTGTGGCTCCACTGGGCTCAGCTGCTAAAAGGCTTTTGCTCTGCAAAAGAAAAGGCTAAAATTATCTACTTGCACTCATGGTCCTGTTGATGTGGATATGCAACCACCAACCTTCCAAAATCCCAGGGAGAACCTTTTTTAGGAGGACCTGAGCAAAATACAGCCTCCCTACAGCCTCAAAGGTGGCCAGCAGAGCACCCTGGAGGAGAGCTGGTGAGTAATAAGGAAAAACAATGTTTTTCCAAGTGAAAACCAGCCTGACTCACCTCTGTTTTGTTTCTTTTATTGTTATTTGTATTGCTATGATGCCAGACAGCAGATTTCAGTTATTGAGTCCAGGGTTTTATCACCATGTAACAGGACAAAGTGCCCGCTGAAACGCTGAAATGCTTCCAGACTAAATCAGTAGGAGGCAAAAAAGAAAAGGCCAAGTCACTTGCTCATTGCTGTCCTGTAATTCGGGGCTGCCCTACTCCTCACCAAGCACCTTCACTCACCCAAGGTGGCGTTTTTTCCTGCTGGCCTTGCCTTGCTCTAAGCTGAGGTTCATAAATAGTCAATAGCATTTGTTTTCCAAATAAAAATCCCCTTGGCACACATATTCCAGGACTGTCGTGCTCCAGGGGGAGCACTTGCTGCGGGCAGGGGCTGCTCAGATCTGGAGCTTTTTATGGAGATCCTGATCTGAGGAATCAGGAGAACAAAGTGCAGAGGTGACCCCACGCCATTCACCCTCCAGTGAGCAGCACAGCCCTGTACAATCAGTTCCTCTGCTAGATGAAGTCAGGATCTATTCCTGGCCAGGGATGCCATGGAAAATGTCTCTCTGGAGCTGGTATCTGCCAGGGAGAATGTCTCTCTCAAGCCAATGTCTAGCACAGGGTAAGCCTGAGATACACATCAGCCTCTCAAGGCTTTTTGTGACACTGTGGGTGCTGCTGATGCAGGAGCAGTCGTACCCACCCCTGCACCTGCCATGCACAAGAGATCCCACAGAGTTCAGCAAAATATCAGGGCCTGGATCCATGCATCAACTGAAGCAGAATAATTCCCAGATTCAGAGAGAACAGCTCAAACAAAGAGAACCTAGACATCAAAGAGACAAAAGCTGGCTGGGAAATCAATGCAGAAAAGCTGTCCCCAAGGTCTGAGGTTTAATGAGAGCTGAGTAGGATGGGACTTGGCATAGACAGGAGCTATCAGGAACAGCAGAGAAGAGCAGAATATGCAGATAGTGAGAGGGGAGAACAGCTGGAAGAGGAGGGGGAGGAAAGCAGGTAGAGGGGTGTGAATTTTGCTTTGTGTGTGCCAGCACATCTACAACCCTGCAAGATGTGGTTTAGCACGGGAAGAGCCCGAGGGCTCCAGAGGATCCCTGCAAAGCTGCCTGGCTGCTCTAGGGGGACAGAAGTGGTGTTGGAACTGAGAATGGGCACACTGCTCTCCTGCTGCTCCAAGGCTTTGTCCCAGCCCAAGAGCTGGAGGCAGTTTCTCTGGCTTTCTTTTGGATGGTTTGGTGGGGGTTTTGTTTGTTGGTTTTGATTTTTCTTTTTATTATTGTTGTTGTTTTGAGTGGATTTTGGTGCTTTTTGTTGTCATTTTTTTAAGGCTCCAGATGGGTTCTGCAGTGGCAGCTCTGACTCCTGCCCCAAGTTCCCTGGGCTCTCCAAGCAGCCCAGCATCTGAGAATGACCCTAAAACTGAACTAAGCCTGTGCCCAGTGCCACCTCTGTGACAGTGCCTTGGGCTCACAGAGGTGACAGAGGTGTTGGTGAATCTCTGCTGGTCTGACCCACCGCAGGTGGGCACAGGGGTCAGGGCTTGTTTGCACTGATCTCAGCTCACATCTTGGCTTGGGAAGACATGCCTGGCACTCTGGGTAGTGATGAGTGACTCTTGAAGTAAATAATCAGCCATTCTGGAGGGCTGTGCCCATGTACTAGGACAATCATTGCTTTCTTCCAGCCTCAGCTGTGTAAAAATGCATGGCTTCTCTTTATGAGAAATTCTTATCTCCATCTGTCAGTCATCTTGTCTCAGTGGGAAAAAAAATCCCGAAGCCCTGTCATATCAGAAAATGAGAAAATTATCAATATCTAGAGAGCATGTGAAAAATAGGAGCTCTTTCTCCATTTGGGAGAATGAATCTTGGTTGTAATGTCTTATAAATGTTAGCAGCTTCTCAGACATTCAAAAATGTTAATGATCCTGAGGTACCAAAATAGCTTGCCTTGGAGTTCTCCATATCAAAAAACATTGTCTCGCCCTCTGCAGCCATCTCCCAGTCTGTGAGAGCTGAGTGGTCCTGACGTGGCTTTATGCATTCAGGAAGCACAGGCAGGATTAGTACATTCATGCAAACACAACAGGCCCTGATGTTTTTGCCTGCATATCAAGAGTCAGGATCCAGCTCTGCTGCCTGAGCTCAGCTTAATAAATACTATCAGCTTCCTCTAAGTGTAGGAATAGAAAAAAAATTGTCAATAGCTGCAGCTTTGAATAGGAATCCCGGAGTTAAGGAAATCTCTCTTCTTCAGATTTCCACTGGCTTGGTTCCACTGCCTTGGGGACAGAGGAGGGAGCACAGAGGTGACAGCCCCAAGTGTTACAGCTGGGCTAGGAGGGTCCCAGGGATGATACCCAACCCCTCCCCATCTCAGGGTGTCTGAGCCAGGCTGGGGGTCCTGAAGAGCAGCCCCTGACTCCACCTGCTGCCCCTCCAGGTGCTCAGGTGAGTGGGCTCAGCCTCCCATCCTCCTCTCCCAGAGCCACACACGCATCCCTGTGCTGCCCAGCCTTGTGCTGCTGTTGTCACCTTCCAAAGAGCTGATTCTGGAGCCAGCTCCCCATGGGAAACCTGCACACAGCTCCTTCTCCCCCAGGCTATCTCACACTGCAGCTCCTGTGGCTGCACTCAGCTCTGTCCCCCTGCTTTGGGCTGTCACCCACCAACAGATTCCTTCAGATATATTCCTTCCTGAAGCAGCCAAGGCTGCCACATGCCATCACATCCCCAGGCATGCAGAAGAGTGGTTTAATTCAGATCCAGGCTTTATCAAGGCTACCTGGAACCACAGGTCTGAGTGCTGGCTGCACTGGAGCTGGCTGGGGGCTCGGGTGGGAGAACGTGGCAGAATTTGCACTCCTGTGGTAGGAGTCACAATTACATCTGAAACTGTTCTATTTTCCTTTCCAAATATCTGTCCCTTTTGCTTTTATGAGTCATCAAGTGTTTTATTTCCCTACCAGATTAGATTGTTCCTCTCACTGCAGCTTTGGGCTTTTGCAGGGAATGGGACCCAGGAGACCTGAGCACAGAGCACTGGGACTGAAGACACAGCAGAACATAAAAAGGGCAGCTGGTGCTCAGCACACACCACGAGTCACTTAAAATGTCTTTTGTTTCTTAGCTGTTGTTTGGTTCAGTGTGGTGCCTGCAGCTGGAACAGCAGGCAGAAGCAGGGTATCGCCCTGTGGAGTGCAAGGTGAGGTTTAGTGTGGGAGGCCAGAGGTTTCAGACCACATTTACCCAGAAAATCCTTCCAGGCTGCCCATTAGCTGAGCTCCCAAGGAGCCACAAAAATGATGTTTATTGCATTTCTTTGAGCCTACACTGGGCAGGTTTATTTAAATGATTTGTTGCAGGGAAAAATGGATGTTGGCAGAGCTTTGGGTTCCAGCCATGAGCAGATGGAGCTGTGGAGAGAGGTCCAGGCCACTCACACCGGGCTCCTCTTCCTCCTGCACCAAGGTGTGCTGGGCCCTGAGGAGAGCTTTCCAAAGCTTCTTTCAGTCAGGTAGGTCACTTCTGGGATGCTCAAACTGGAAGCAAATATCCCACTGCCCACTCACACATCAATGTCCCCATAACCTGCTGGGGATAGGTTCCACCCCATCTGGTGTTGTGGTGCCTCTGCTCTTCAGAGAGAAGAAACAGAGTGCTTTCAGACACTTTAGTAACTGTTTTCTCAAAGCTTGTGGTGCTGCTCCAAAGGGAGTTGCTCTTTGCATGCACCAGTCCAGAGCTTTTTGGATGCACCAAGTGAATGAAATGTAAATTCTTTCTTTTTTTTTTTTTTTCTTTCCCATTAAGTTCCTCTGTTCTGAAACTGAATTGAGTTTTCTGATCTAATTGCCCTTCCCTTTTCAAACAAATAGAATGTCTTTGAAAAACTGCATGTACTTTTATACACCCAACATCTGGTTTTGGTAAAAAATCTGTAAGTTTTTAAATACCACTTGCAGCCCAGAGGGAAGGCAGGCTGATATTTAGTAGATGATCTTTGCCCTCATTTTTTAAGAAAAAAACCCCCATCCATTAATTCTGCTGCTGGCAATTGAGAAAGCAGTTGGGCTGAAATTTTAAGTGAACAAACACTTATGGATCTATTTATACCTGCCCTGAAGCAGACTACCATAGGTGGAAATGCTGTAATTATTTCCTCTCCCTGGTTTCCACTGTCCTATAAAGATCTCCTGGAGCAACTTGTTAACAAGTTACTGCTGCACATGGTGAAATTAGAATCAAGTCCTTATTAACAACCAAACCAAATTGACTAAAAATTACTAAAATTGGCAGTAGCAAAGGTGAGAGGAGCTGCTTTGAGACAGCTTTTGTTTCTTAGCCCCATCTATCTAAGAAGGCTGAGAATTACAAATGACAAATGTGGCTGGCAATTGAGCTGGGACAGGGACCTGACAGGGACTGATGGGGACATGCAGCATCAGTTTTTCCTGTGTTCCTTTTTCCATCACTTCATGTTTCCAAATTAATTCCTCTCCCTAAAGAGTCCCTCTCCTTTGTCATCTTCCCACTCTTCTCCCACCTCCTTCTCCCTTGGATTATTTCTCAGAGCAGATGATCTCCACTCACCATCAGGTTGACTCTAGATTCAGTACCAAAGATCACTTAGGCTGAAAATAGCTTTTACTGGGCCCATGTTAAAACCCAGAAATGTCTGGTCACCAGACACCCAGCTGCTCCTCAGACAGGGTTATCCATGTGCCAGCACTCCCAGGTCCATGGTCTAAGCCATTGCACTTCATCACAACTCAGGAGGGTCATGAACTCAGCTACAGATGATTATGAACCACATGGGAGGAGCTGAAGAAACAGGGGGAAAAATCATTAATATTCATCCAGACAGCCTGTTCATTAGAGATTTTTTGTCTTCATATAAGGTTTTTTTTGGTTTTTTAAAATGATATTAAAATGTTACTGCTTTATATTCATTGGGAAATGGCCAGTGGTGTTATTTACTGTTGCCTTCTGGGGTACAGAGTCCAAATGATGGAGTTATGAAAGTAAGCATTATGCTGAGGGCCTTATTCAGAAGTATGAAACGTGGCCCTACAGCTCCAAGCACGAAGTAATGATGCTTCTGGAGCAAGAGGATAAAAATCCTGGTGCTGTGAACTTCTGCCTCCCCTGCAGGACAAGGGAACAGAACCCTGAGCTGTGAACAGGTGGAGGGTCTGGAACAGCCTGGATGGAGTCGGGTGTGTCTGGGTCTTGTGATGCCCTAAATGTCCAAGAGCTTCCTTACTATGGGAAAATCTTTTAAAAAAGCATCTTTGTGCAACTTGCTCTGGGTAAGCCAGCATTAGAAGAGGGTGGGATCAGACATCTCCAGATGTCCCTTCCAGCCCCAACCATTCCATGATCCTGTCATGAAATTAGGAAAAGTTTCTTCACCTAAATGGCTGCCAAGAACTGGAGCAGGCTGCCCAGGGCAGTGGTGGAGTCACAGGGTATCTAACAGACTTGTAGGTGTGGCACTTGGGGACATGGTTTAGTGCTGGGCTTGGCAGTGCTGGGTTACAGCTGGACTTTATGTCACAGATCTTTTCCATCCTAAGGAATCCTGGGATAAGATTCCTCACCCATGGCAGACTGGTGGGGAGAGGGAACAGAGAACTAATGAGTCCCTAAGGTGAAAGTCATAGTAGAGATTTCAAAACCCTCACTTCATTGAAGGAGTAAACAGCATTTTTTGATAGCAGGAGATGCAAAGCAGGTACCAGCTCAGTGCCACTGTACAGCAATATCCTCTGGAAGATTTGCCAGATGGCTGGCAAGCAAGACTTTTAGATTGGCTTTTTTTCCCAGCCAGCCATGTCATCATCCATCAGACAGTCACTTTGGACTGACATTGCAGAGTGTGGCTGTCTCCTTTTTGCCTTGCTCCTGTTTATTTCTAGCAGACTTATTTATATCTGGGATTGATATAAGTGGCACGATTTTTTTCTTTCATTAAAAGATTCCTTATCCAAACTTTAGAAGATTTGTCTTCAGGGAGATATAAGTCAACCCAATGTATGTCTGGCACTCCTAAGGTTTTCTTACATGCCAGTGTTCAGGTAAACCTGGAAAAGACATTTTGTGGCAGAGTAGTAAACTATAGTGACAAGGTTAAAGTGGAGCTGGCCATGAATTTTTGGTTACTAATACATGCCTATCATACAAGCTTCTTAATTATTATTTTCCAAGAGGAGAAACAGTGTTGACAGAGCTTGCACTGGCAGATGCAAGTCAAGGTAAAACCCAGTGCCAACTGCAAGCATGGAAAATTACATCCCACTGCCCAGCAACTCACAGTCAAGCAAGTAAAATATGATTTGCACAGCTGAGCAGAGGCATTGTCAGGGTGCTAACCTAGGAGCCAAGCACTCCTAAACCCCATCTGCCACGACCAGTTCCTTAATCCTGGGAAAACTGCATGCAGATGGTTCCCTAAAAGAGGCTTTTAATTCTAGGTACCTTATTTAATAATTTTGGGGTGTGAATCTTTATGTCCCCTGATTTCTAAACAAACAGTGGCGTGCTGTGACTAGGACAGAGCTGTCTCATTCCTTCCTGTTGCTGGGGAAGGCATTTTCCCCCAGCTTAGCTCAATTATTCCAGGAATCAGCAGGTCTCTGTGCACACCCAAGCCTCTCTGCCTGTTACCTGCCAGTGCCATGGAAAGGATGGGGTGTCTGTGGGTGCTTTGAAGGAGCAAAGCTGAACAGAATTGCTGAGTGTTATTGTGGAGGGTTGGAGTACATCCTGGATATGAATCATCTTGCTCTTTCTGACCTACTGTCCTAATTGAAACTAATTTATTCCTCAGATGCTCGTCACTGCTCGGGTTGTACCTTTTCACAATGAAGCAGCAGCCTGGAGCTGCAGGTGTTTGCCTCACTCCTTCATTACATGACAAATTAGAGGAGATTTAGTAAATAGACATGCTGAATCATGGATCCTCCCCAAATGTGACCCCAAATCGCTGCCCTTTCGTATTGTTGTTTTTTGTGGCAGGGTCAGGCCAGGACATGGCTTTCCCATTGGCTATATGAATTTTACTGCTCTGCATGTTCCAGTAAAATCAAAGGCCTTAGAAAAGGGATTCTGTGGAAGCTTTTTTTTTTGTCAGGGCCTTTACATTCATAGTTTGGAGCACAAGCTGCAGGGCAGGACCAGCAGAGTTGCTCCTGTTTGATTGCACAAGTGCTGCTGCTTCTTCAGGAGCCTCCATCACTTTGTGGATCAGGGATGACAAATGTCCCAGCCTCGTTTTTCCAACACATTTAAGAAGCATGTTCTTCCCTGACCATCTTGTATCTCTATTTATTAAAGGGAGGGCCGACTGCTCCAAGTGACAGCCTTGGCCTCATCCTTTTGAAGAATTTCCATCCAAGGGTTTATCTTTGCTGCAGAATGAGCTGGGACTTCCAGCCAAGGGTGCTCCCTACCCTGCCCACTCCTCCTGGCAGGGTGACAGTAAATAGCTGAGTAACCCAGCAGCTGGTGTAGATGAAGAGGTTAAATGTTGGAGTGGCTGCAGACACTGAATCCATCGCTCCCCTGTCTCTCCCTTGATGTTCCTCCTTGTCATCCAGGCACTTCCCCGATTCAGCTGAACTGGGGACATTAACAATTAATTGTGCCCATTTGGATGTCACTTGGGCAGGCTGCTGTCAAACATTTAGCAAGAACAATCTGGATAGGAATATTGGGCTTTCCAAACACACTTCTGGCAATATAAGTGAGAGAGAGCTGTCAAATGCAGCCTGGGCTGGGAGTAACAACCAACACTAACCTGTCTGGGGAAGCCATGGAAGCTTTTATGGATTTCACTCCTACCTTTGAAGGGTTTAGACAGCAGTTTTTTAAGTCTCAGAATGTGTTGCTTCCTTCACCATTAGAGATTCCTTTTTTTCCCCCATTACATCTTTTAAATGTGTCTTTATTTTGCAAAGGTACAGCCTTTGTGCTGATCGGCCAGAAGAGACCAGATCCTTAACTTTGGCTGGATTCTGACCCAGCTTTGGATCAGCTCTGAATTTTAGATTTACTCCTTGCCATATTGATGGTGTGTTTTTATAGGGCTTGTCTCTGGAAACACATTTCAACCAAATTTCTTTTAATTCTGCAGAAGGAAGCTCTTGGAGAAAATATTATCTAACGCAGAAGAGAACTTCCAAGGAGCAGATCTCCTGGTGTGAAGGAACAATTGCATTATTATCTCTCTGGAGATGGAGATAAATGTGATTTATCCTCTTTGAATCAAAGCATTTATCAGACAACAAAAGTTACAATTCCTGGTAAGGAACAAGGTTGAGCTGTGCAGCGACAAGTGTTCTGGAAATCTAAGCCCAATACATGTGCTGAAGTTATTTTTTATTTTCTGGTATGAAACCAGTCCCACATATGAAGGAAACAAAT
Organism: Sialia sialis; assembly: GCA_009812075.1. Taxonomy (NCBI): domain Eukaryota; kingdom Metazoa; phylum Chordata; class Aves; order Passeriformes; family Turdidae; genus Sialia; species Sialia sialis. The sequence continues at coordinate 5,990,513 of VRYO01002184.1, read as the reverse complement.
TTCAGCCTCTTCCTTACTCGGTTTTCAACAGCTGCTCATGCAATAGTTCAGCCAGCCAGAAAGGAGGTGTTCACAGATAACTGGAAACAAAACCAATTTCTGCCACTTCCATGGCTTTGATTCCCAGATCCTCCAGCTCAGGGCTGGCATCTTTTGCAAAACCTTGTAGGCAAGATTGCTGGTTGATAATTGCTGTAATTCATTTAGGTCATAGACTTCCTTCTGCTCTTTCCTTTCACTACCTGAGGGAGAGCTGAAACAGAGATCACCCAAGGCATGAGTGCTGGTTTGACTTATTGCCACAGTCAGCTAAATCTGAGCTCTCTGCCCAGTATCCATGGCTCAGTTCATCTCAGGTCTCTGGCATTGCTCCTTACAATTGCCCTTCTTATATTTCAAAACCTGAGAATTCTTATGGTTTTAAACATAATCACACAGTTATACCTCCAAATGAGTATGACGTTATTTAAAAAAAAAAATCAATTTCAAATACTTGGGTCTGTATTTTCTTGGTCATGTATACAGGTACTTTTACTAAAAGTCTGTTCTGAACAGTGTCATGTGTGTATGCAGTCTGGGATTGGACTGAAATGAAATTGTAAGAATTTATGGAAAAGCTTTTTGTGAGAAAACATTCTCAGCTATACAGCCTTAGAAACTAGAGAGTTAGAGTTGGAGCTCAAAGAGTTGCTATGAATATGGAGAGCCAGGAGTTGGAATAATCATAAGGGAGGCAACTGCACCAGCCAGGATGAAAGATGAGAGTTTCAGCAGAAAATTGATCAAGATAACGAAGCAGGGGGAAGATGTCTTGTGACAGCAGCTGGATTTGTAGCATCTAGCCTCAAATAGGAGCATGAAACATAAGTTTGCTTGGAGGAGGAAAAAAATCAATCAGGAGATTTCACATAGGATTGTGAGACTATAGAAAGCTCCAAGGCAGCCTGGAACACTCCACCATTTACCCTAATCGGGGGGTGAGTCAGCACTCAATTATGCTCAGGCAATTTTATATTCAATTTTTTATGCGTTGGCGACAAAGCAATTTAGATAATATGGTCACACAGCAGAATCACTTTCTTTACAAATCTGAGTTCCATTAGCTACAATAAAAAGTATGTCACTCCGAGTGCTCATTTCCCAGCATGGAAGATAATCGTCATATGGGATCAAGAAGAAATCTCTTCTTCCCTTTGCCAAACTCAATGTAATTGTGTGCCATGGCTGTTTTATCCCTGCTTCTGAAGATCTTAGTTACAGCCACTCCTGAGACTGCACAGATCCGCTGCTGTGTGCAGAAGCTGCCTGAAGTCTTTGCATTAATAATAGCACATGAGATAATGGCTCCTACTGGGTTGTGTGTTCTGGAGAAAACATTCTGTTCTAATGAAGTGGGTCATATATGTGTAGGTTCACGAGGGTGGCTCAACCTACCCATCACAGGGCAAAGAGCTGTGACCTGTGAAACAGAAGAATCTCTGTGAAACAGAAGAATCTCTGTGAAATTGTGTTATTGGCAAAGCCCCTAAGCACAATCTTGGGGAATTTCAAGGTGTGGCTTCATGCAGCATTTTGACATCAGTTAGGAAAGATGTTATGCTAATATGACCTTCTGCTTAATCTTTTATGGCACTTATTATATTATGTTGGGAATTACACCTTTAGGAATCAGAAGTTGGAGGGGAAATGAGTGATTTACTATTTGAACCGAGTGATCATTTCAATGCCAGTGACAGTCTGAGTCTTCCATGAACTCTTTACATGACCAGGATGCACAAACTGTGTAAAATCCACTTTGTATGTCTCAGGAGCAAACACACAGCTTGAATCTTCATTCCCTTCCATTATTCCTGTCTTTGTGACTCAATGGACTTTAATAGGAGCTGAGTAAGGACCACATCTATAGCACAGCAAGCTCAAAGAGAAATTTCCATCGGCTTTTTTCCCCCATGGATAATACCCTTAAAGATTCAGTGTCAAACCTTCAGCTGTCACATCCTGACATCCTTCCACTCAACCAGCTCTTCATGTCTGCACAAGTACCGGGTTCCTGTTCAGCTGAAAGGAAACACCCTTGTTGGTTTTCGTTTGTTTGTTTGTTTGTTTTAAATGAAGACAGTTTTCATTCTCATGAGGATCATTTTCAGGCTGTATTTATCGAGACACAGAGATTTGAACTCATTTACTTTGAAGTCACCATCACTCACACTGTCACAGTGTGACAGCACAGCAGGTTAACTCAGCATTTCTCAAATCAGACTGCCTCCAGAGTCAGTATCAACACCTCTAACCAGTGCCTTCCCTAAAGGTGATATTATGCCTGTCACCTGGCAGCCACTAATTAAGCTCTCCAAGTCCTGGGATCAGAATAAAGCACTGTTCCTGATGGGAATAGAATGCAGAAAAGCATAAAAAACCCAGTCAACAGCCACATGCTCCAGAGAAAAGGGATTGTCTGAAAGCTTAAAATGTGGATGGCTTTTTACTGAGCTGCACTGTTCTTGGTTTGTTTTTTTTTTTTTAATGCTTAGACAAGAACCAAGGGAGATCTTCTGGGGATGTTAAAATTATATTTTGTTCTGTATTTTATTGCAAAAACTTGAGGTGCCTTCCAATCTCGTTTATACATTGACAGTGCAGGAAAATATCCTTCCTCCCCTTCGCATTCAAGGTGTGTCTACATCACTCTGCTGAACTCTAGAAAATAGTGAAGGCTTCACTGATCCTTCCTAAGAAAACAAAAAGCATTGCTGGGAAACCAAAGGGTGCAGATTTGGCTTAGAGGACACTGTGGTTAGTCAGGAAAGGTGGTATTGGCTGGATCTTTGACTAAATAAAGTTGAGTTTCCATTTATTTCAAAAAGAAACCCCTGGTAATTCTCAGATTATATTTTTGTTACCCTAGCTGATGGTAATCAGAATGTCCAAAAAATAGCAGAATTTTTGTGTTTATTGGACTGTTTTGGTAAACAATCATCCCTCCATTGCTCCTTCCTTCAGTTTAAGCAGACTAAATGAAAGCTCTTTCTTCATACTCATGGGTTTTTTCCATTTATTATCTATTTTATCCCATTAGTATCTATCTTGAATAAGACTGAACAGTTTTCTTGGAATTCCCTTTTCAGGAAAGAAAATAATTACTTGCCTTCCTGGAAAATGCTATGTACACAAAATTCTTAAGTAAATTCCTAGTGAGAAGCTTTCAAGCTACCTTATTCTGCTCAGAAAATGAAAGGGCAAAAGATCAGCTCTTCATCTTCAGTCTTTTTTTTTTTTTACCTCCATGAAAGTACTGACAGTTTAAAAAACAGTTTTCTGTCTCTTTAAAACTGTTTATGAATCATTGTTTAGAATGAGCATAGTAAAGCACTTGAAGCAGATTAACTTAGAAGTTCCATGGCTATCAGCTAGGACAGTCCTCACCTCATAATTTTATCTATTAACAGATACTGCACAAGTAACTGACATTAACCTGGCAGGATCCCAGCGCAAAGGTGAACTCGAGGAAAAAATTATATTGGATTTTAATAAAACTTTCTTCAAAGGTCAACCTCTCTAATGTATGAAATCAATCTTCCTTCCTCCTCCTTCAGCCCATTTATTCACAGCTATAGGAAATTCTGATGCTCATAAAATATTTCCCATTCCCTCCCCCTTCTATTACAGTTTCTATCTGTTGTGACCATTGCTTTTCACAGCAGTTTTGGATTACTTACTCCTCATTTCACTCTTTTGTACTGGCCTTCCCAGAATCTGTACCCTATGATGAAAATGTTGTTTATCAGGCTCCTCCTCTTATACCATCTTCAGGTAAAACAAACAACTCACATTTTTACTTGAAGTTTCATCCTTGAAGGAGGATAAAACTTTGGGAAGAAAAAAGCTTTGATGCATAATCTTTATTTCTCCTGGTTTTATTTCTCCTTCTTACCAAGCAGCTGCTTTCTGTGTCTTGCTCAGGACTCAACTTTTTCCAGGTAAGCTGTAAATATTGATAGCGTTCCACTTAGGAGAGAGTGATGTCCTTGTGAGCTCTGACCTCCTGCAGATCAGTTTCTTCCACTGATGTTGGCCCAGAAAAATTATATATATTCTCTTTTTCATTTTTTTAATTAAGAAGAGTCATAATATCTATGAAAGTACCAACTTGGAATGTTTTTTTCAGTGTACTCCCAACACAAAGCTGTAGACACCCAGATCTGGAACCTGCCTTTCAATCTGTGCGTTCAAGCTTCAGCTCTTGGTAGCCAACTTGCTAAAATCCTGGCATGAGCAGAGACACTAACATCACACACTGTAACAGCAGAGCAAATCCTGTTGCTGCTGTTTGGATTTGCCTGCCCAGCTAAGCTGTGGGGCAGAGCATCCCATGAGAATTGATTCCCAGACTTCCAGGGTTTCCAGGATGGGGTGATCAGCGCTGGGCTGTTCTCAGCCCATCACTACTGTAACCTCTGTCCTAAATTCTCCCCTCTTACTGCAATATTTCCCTCCTTCCACTTCATTTTTCCCCCTTGTCACAACTGTACCTCTGCCCAAGGTCCTGCTGCCTCCATCCCTCCCCTGTATGTTCCCAGGACACTACACTCCTGCTCCTCAGCCCTCTGAGCAGCAGAGGCCAAGCCTGGGCACAGCCTGGGCTGTTTGCCCCGGGGCCAGGAGGCTGCACAGAGCCATGTGCACATCCTGCCATGTGCACTTTCTTGGCAGCTTGAGCTGTGCCAGCCCCTGCCTGCCAGCTGCTCTTCACTGCTGGGACCCAACACATGAACCTCGACAGGATTAGAAACAAGCTTGGGGTTCACCTACAAGGTGACCTGGCTGGTTTGCCCGAATTCTGCTCCTGCTTGTTTTTTACTTCATTGAAACAATGCCACTTACAAGGTGATTTTGTGGTTTCCCACCTCAAAAAAACCTTTGTGGTCAGAGAGCTCTTGGTATTGGGCAACACCTGATAGTCCAGACCCAATTTCTGATCAGTATTTATGGAAAAATCACTGCTGGTAAAGTGAAATGTAAGAGAATCTACATTCCATTTCAAACTCACTGCTAAGATATCTGCTGGAGAGCAGCCAGGCCTGGTTGCTCACACTGATAGATGGTGGGGAAAAGGAACACATGTTAAAATCAGCAAATGGATAAAATTGGGCTAGAGAGGGAGATGAATACAATGGGGAAAGCTTTCCATTTTTTCAAGATCAAAGCCCAGGCTCCCACGCTAAAAGGAGAATTGTGATCCTAAATAAGAAAATGTTAAAAAAGAGACAGCACTCTCTTCGGGAATGTGGGATACAAAGCTCAGTGTCCACCACCAGGATAAAGCTTATACATTCTGTACAGCAACACTCATTGGGCAGAGAAGAGGATTCTATGAAAAGGATGGGTGGTGGAAATTCTGAGCCTGTCTTCCTGCAGCTTTGAAATTCTTGTCCTTGTTGAGATAATTAGTAAAAAATTTCTTGGTTATACATAATTTCTTTAAACAACTTTTAAGATTAACAGTTTGGATTTGGACATTGTTTTGATCAATAAAAAATACTAATTTAGATTTTTAAAGAGTGCTGGTTATTACTTGAGGAACCAAATTTAGATTTCTTTAGCAGAAAAGAAGGTCTCTTTGTCAAGTCTGCGCAGTCTCTGCAAGGTTTTGTGCTAATGTAGTTGTTTTACAATGCAGAGATCTTAGATTTAGAGATTATTCTGCAAAGACCCAGACTGTGGAAATTGTAGGTCAGTTGCTGATGGCAGTCTGCTGACCAGCATTGCAGGATCTGGCTGTGAACAGGTATGTGATCAAACCCTTCTTAATTAATATAGATTAAGAAAGTTTTCTTACTTTCAGTCTCACTCCTGCCTCCTGCCCTGCTCTGAAATACTTGTGTTGATTTTCTCTGCTGGGGAGAAGACCTGTCAAAGTCTCTCAGGAGAGATGAGAATATATAGTTTTTCTTTTCTTTTAAGATTAATCTTCCAGCTGAATAGCACTGGCAACACAAGTAAAATTTTGCTGTTGGAGTTATTTTGTATTGATTGCATTTTTAAAGATTTTTCTAGCAGGGAGGCAGACATTTTGTTATTGCTGTGTATTAATCAAAAGGGCTGAAAGACACTGCAGACCCTACTCTGACCCTTGTGATCAAAAAGCCAGTCAAGGTTTTAAGAATACAAATGATCCTGGATTAAACTCTGGGTTTAGGCATTAATAATTTAACACTACTACAGTTTGGCCTGTACCTACCTCTGACATGCTGTATCTGCACCACACTGTGATCACGGCAGTTTAAAAGTTGTTGTTTTTTTTTTTTTTTCAGACAAAGAAGGACAAATTGAAACTTTCACTAGCACACTAGAAGTAGGATTGATCCTTGAAGAGGTTATTCCCAGGCCAATGTCCTGTCATTAACATTTAGAATCACAGAATGGTTTGGGGTAGGAGGGACCTAAAAATCGGTCTAGTTGGCATTTAACACCAGATTTTTCTACAGCATGGACTGCATGAGAAGCTTCCTTTCCATAAGCCCCAGAAAAAGCACATCCTGATTTTTTACAGCTTTAAAGGATCCCATGTCTGCCTTGATTACCAATGTCTTAGCTCTGTACATTTAATTCAGTTCCTAATGCTTCTCATGTAGCACTAAAGCCATTTAAAAGAAAGTCTCTGCTTTTAAAACCTGGCTTTTTTTAGCAGTTCAGCAGCAATTACTGGGTTTGCAAAGCTCCTTATGAAATCTCACCTGAAAACACTGAGCTGTGGCGCTGTGCAGTTTTTTCTCACTTCAAGGGGAAATGTGCTGCTGCCACCCCAGAGCTGAGCACAGCGAGAGCTGAGCCCTCACTGGTGGCTGATGTCACCTGCCAATGTGTGTTCATTGTTCCACGGAGACTCCTGAGCTCTAATGTCAAACCAAACCAAGACAAAACAACTCCCTCTATTTGTCTTTTCACCTTCTCTGTTTAGGGAGATGTTTCACTTTGTGTCTTTCTGATCAAAACAAATACCCAGGGCTCTGCTGATTCCTGGAGATGCTGCAGCAGTTCCCAGCAGCAGTGCTTGTAATGTTAGAATCTTCACATTTTATTTTCCATTTGGGCTGCATAGTGACAAGTGACTCAGTTTTCACTGAAGGCATGTTCAACCCTCTAGATTTAAAAATGGGTGAGAAATACAGGGAGAAATTGTAAACATTTTGAGTCTTAATCAAGATTTTCAAGTTGTTTACAATACCGCAATCCCAGTATCTGAATAAAAACTGTGTTTTACAAACAATTAAGCCTTCCATCAGAAATGTTAAGCTGTGGAAAATCCTAAATATTATCTTCTTCTTTCCCTAAATATTTCAGCTTTTGTGTTACTGCCTCCCATATACACTCTCATATACACTGAGTTCCAAAAGGTTAAAAGTCCTGGCATTTTTACTGAATGGCATTTCCAAATGCTTTATTATTATACAAACAGAGCAAGAGGCGGAGAAGGGAGAAAAAAAAAAAAAAAGCCCTTCACAATTCGTCCTCCAGAACCGGGTCCTACTGGCGACGTGAGGGAAACCGCCCCAGCGCCAACCCTGAATATCCCGACGAGTGTTTAAGAGCAAGCCCAGGGATGTTTTAAGGGACACTGGGGTGGCTCCCATCCCAAACGGATCGGACGGGATGCACTGCGCTCTACATTCCCCTGGAGCCCCCCAACTAGGGCCAGGCCAGGCCACGCCGCCATTGAGGTGCCGGCCCTTCCCTGCTGCCTCCCTCACCCTTGCTCCCCAAACCCGGCCTAGTCCCGCCCCCCCACTCCACTGACCAATCAGCGGCCGCCACTCGGGCAGGCAGCCAATCGGCGGGCGTTGCTACCTGTGGGGAGTATTTTTAGCTGCCGGCCGCGGTGGCGATGTGAGGGGTTGTCCTGTGCCCCCCTCAGGCAGGAGCGCGGC
>VRYO01002184.1:5968186-5981588 GCA_009812075.1 Sialia sialis | reverse complement strand
CGGGGAAGGGGCTGGGGGACGGAGCAGGGCCGGGCTGTGAGCGGTCGCTGCCTGCGGGCCGCGCTCGGAGCGGGGAGCGGTGCCGGCTCCGGAATGGGCGCTGGGCCGCTCCGGCAGCGCCCTGCGGGACCTGCCCGGCGGAGAGGGGCCCTGCAGCCCACACCGCCCTCCACACACCCCCTTCCTCTTCCTCCTGCGCTCTCTTACGGGCTCAGAAATGCTCTTCCTCCTGCCGCTGCCGCCGGAGCTCCAGGGCTGTGAGCAGAAATCTAATGAGATCCGACTGCCTGGTTATGTAACTCCCGCTGCTTAAGGCTCCTGCCAGGGCGCTGCTGCCGGGCCACGTATGGGCTCGGATCCCGCAGAAATACTTCCATAAATGCATAAAAAGAACAAGCTCGAAACGATCAAGCCGATGTGTTTGATCAGTTGTTTTTGTGGATCCGTTTCGCTTCGAGAAATTTTCAAGCGTCAGCCTGGTGCGCTCTGAAAAGAACATTCTTTTCTTAAAGGACGTGGGGGAAGGGAAACTGCACAGATGGATTAATAAATCATTTTTAAATGCCCCGTTTAACCACCCAATCAGCTTTTCGGCACTGATTGTGCCCCTTTTGTAAATATCTTCTGTTTGCCCTTGATCTTTTCCTTATCCCCACCCGGTGCTGATCCAGCAAACGTTTAAAGGTCGCCTTATCATACAGCCTTTCAAACTATTCCCATACCATGTTGGGGAGAACACGGATGGCTTGGAAATAGGGCTCCAGACTTTAAAAGGAGATTATTTGGAGCAAGAAATAAAAAAGCCGTGTAGTCACACTGTTAATATCAAAATCCTTTAACTCTGATTTCTCTAATCTTTAGTGACAGCATTGCTAAATTTTGTTCTTAGTGATGCAGTGCAGAAAAGGCCACTATTAATTGAAATTCTCTTTGGGCTTTTAACTTGAGCCAAAACCAATCCCCATATTTTGTTTTATTGGAACTTTTTGACAAAGGTGTGTGAACGTTTATACCAAGGTACTGCAGGATTTCCATTAGCAGTTTGTGTGCTAATACCTGATTCTTGTCCCTTCTCGAACTTTAGACACCTAATTTCTCTTTCGTCCTTTGTGAAGGATTGACAACCATGTATTAAATATAAAATGGAGTCATGGAGAAGGAGAAAGGCAATCCAGTTTGAGGCTGTCAAAAGCCCTGTTAGCCCAGGAACTTTTTGAAATCTGAGCTACGGAGAGTGCGATACAATAATGGAGTATATAATTGCAGTATATATCTGAAAATAGAGAATAATTTGTTGAAAGAGAAAAATCAGTGAATTAATCTATGAGTCTTGGCCTCCCTTCTGACAGAACATACATGCAGCTATTATGTGTGTGCTGACTGCATTTCAGTGTGAACTGTTGGATGTGCACAGCGGACATTTTCTCCTCAGTTTGCATCATTCCAACCGTGCAGAGTTTAGGGAGAAGATTTACTTGGACTTAAAAATAAATGTTGCATCATTTTAGCTATTTGTATGAAATCTTCTAAAGCAACTGTTAGCATTTTTATAATTCTGCAGCCTACAGTTGCAGTCAATATGTTTCCAAACTTTAAAGTGATAAACGACCCTTGGACTAAGACCTTTCAGGCTAAACTAATGGTCTGGTACTAAATTTTGCAGCTGAGTACTATAAATCATCCAAATCCGGGTTGGTAATTGATCCGTTGACAGGCTTGGCAGTTCTGTGATGTCTTAAAAATTATCCTTGCTGCTTTGTGATTAACTAAACACCCCGTTCATGTGATTTGGAAGTGCCCCATGCTGTAGATGTAAACACGAGCCCATCCTCTCTAGTGTTGTTTGTAAGTCACGCTGAATGGAGCTGACCTCCTCACCTTCCACAGGCAGGAGCAGAAATAGTTTGATGCACATTTTTTCACTTAAAAAGTAACCTATTTTCTGCAGAAAGTGAAGCAGAAAGAATGGGCCTCAGAGCTTGATCTTAAGCTGTTCTTATTTGGATGTGTTTGCTTTTGTTTTTTCTTAAAGGAACAAGAGCACTCAAGGTGAAGGATAATAATCAACTCGAAGCAGCACTTTGAATGAAATTTTGTTTCCCTGTGGCATCTTCAACACTTTCTTCTTCGGGTTTTGAAACAGACTTATAACTCTGTGGCACAGCAGCTATGCAGCTTGAAATCCAAGTAGCACTCAATTTTATTATTTCATATTTGTACAATAAGCTTCCCAGACGACGTGTCAACATTTTTGGTGAAGAGCTTGAAAGACTTCTGAAAAAGAAGTATGAAGGGCACTGGTATCCAGAAAAGCCATACAAAGGATCAGGGTTTAGATGTATTCATATAGGGGAGAAAGTGGACCCAGTCATAGAACAAGCATCCAAAGAGAGTGGTTTGGACATTGATGATGTTCGTGGCAACTTGCCTCAGGATCTTAGTGTTTGGATTGACCCGTTTGAGGTTTCATACCAAATCGGTGAAAAGGGACCAGTGAAAGTGCTTTATGTGGATGATAATGAAAATGGATGTGAGTTGGATAAGGAAATCAAGAACAGCTTTAACCCCGAGGCCCAGGTGTTCATGCCTATTAGTGACCCAGCCTCTTCAGTGTCTAGTTCTCCTTCTCCTCCCTTTGGTCACTCAGCTGCTGTGAGCCCGACCTTCATGCCCCGCTCCACTCAGCCTTTAACCTTCACCACTGCCACGTTCGCTGCCACCAAGTTTGGCTCAACCAAAATGAAGAATAGCAGCCGTGGCAACAAGGTCGCCCGCACCTCTCCCACCAACCTTGGCTTGAATGTCAATGACCTCTTGAAGCAGAAATCCCTCTCCTCCTCCATGCACTCTCTCTATGGGCTCGGCCTAGGCAGTCAGCAACAGCAACAGCAGAAGACTTCTGCCCTGTCTCCTAACGCAAAGGAGTTCATTTTCCCCAACATGCAGGGTCAAGGTAGTACCAGTAGCATCTTTCCTGGTGACAGCCCCCTTAACCTGAGTCCTCTCCAGTACAGTAATGCCTTTGATATGTTTGCAGCCTATGGAGGTCTAAATGAAAAGTCTTTTGTGGATGGCTTGAATTTTAGTTTAAACAACATGCAGTATTCTAACCAGCAATTCCAGCCAGTTATGGCTAACTAAAAATAAACCGAAAGCGAAATCCAAGTAAATATTATTGTACAAGTTTAAAATGCACGTACCCAAGGGTGTATCTTTTTTTCCACCTCTTGAGATTTTTTTTAAGGCTTGTAGTATGAATACATTCAGGCTTGGTTAGATAAATACGACATGCATCATTTTTTCATTTGCCAACCAAGCACAAAATTATTTTATACTGACTGTACATTACAAAAATATACTCTCAAAAATATGGCCTCTTACAGTATTTAAGATATAGCAAGGAAGTGGCTAATTTTTTCATGTGTGTATATATATATGTGCTCAGGCATATATGTATATATATCAAAAAATTGGCACTAATAGGTGGGTTTATTGGTCTTTTTCTAATTGTATAATTTAATTTAGTACAAAGTTTGTAAAATATCAGAGTATATATATTGTTTCTACAACATGGTATTGCATTTATATCTTTTTACTACAGTGATCTGTGACAGCTGCAGCAGCTTCATGTTGTATTTTTTTTACTGAAATTGTAAGATATCCATCTTAAAGACATCAATTCTAAAAAAAAGTAAAAAAGTTGTGTACAGAATATTCCTTAGTGGTGGAATTAAAATGTATGAAATATTTGCTTTTTTCAAAAGAAACACAAATTGTATTTTCTGTTAAAAGTTTAAAGATTTTTGCTATATATTATGGAAGAAAATGTAATCGTAAATATTAATTTTGTACCTACATTGTGCAATACTTGAAAAAAGGTATAAAAGTATTTTGAGTCAGTGTCTTACATGTTAAGAGGGACTGAAATAGTTTATATTAAGTTTGTATTAAAATTCTTTAAAATTAGCTGGCTGTGTTGGTGTGTGTGTGTTCTTTGTGTCCTGCCGAGCTGAGCGCTGCGTTCCCTGTGCTGGCCCTGCTGGGCATGCACCAGAGCCTGACTCAGCACCACAGGCAAGGGTGGCTCTGGCTGCACCTCATGGGGGGTTCCTCACCCAAAATACCCCACTAGGGGCTTGCCTGCAATTATTTCAACTAATCCCACTCGTTTTTCCTAACTGCAGCTCACTGAAGCCAAAGTGGAATATTATTTTTTTTTTCTTGATAATTAAGACTCTTAAGCTCTGTGAAGGCTGAGTTATGGAGGGATGGGATGTGTTTAGCAGGGACTCAGGTGATTCCTGAGGTAACATCTCCTTTCCATGTCATTGGTTTATTGGAACTGTTCTCTCGGGAGGTCCTAGACCAGCAGATCAGCATTCTGCCTCTGTATTAGGGATTAATAGCTCAGAAACGAAACTGAATAAAAGTGCTGATTAACAGCTTGCTAAACCCATTGTAAACTGGCATTTTATATGCTCTATTAAAAAGAGAAATGTAATGCAACTACACTGTGACATTCTAAGGTATTTATTTTAGCAGATTTTACCGATTTTAACTGAATAGATTCTCAAAATCAAATGGGAGTGGGAGGGGAAAGAATTCAGAGGCTGACAGAACAACTCAGTTTTTCCAGGGCTATTTTGACATTGCATCACTTACTCTTTTCCATCTGCTCAGCAAATAGTGTTCCTTGGTAATGGGCATTGTCAAGGGGAAGAGAAACTGCTTTAATGTGTAAATCTGACAGAGGTGAGCTTATGTTCCGTGACAGCTCCAGCCACACAGACCCAGTGCTAAGTGGATAGTCTTGGTTCTTGGCAGGGAGCTGCGAGCTACAGACAGAGCCCAGGATTAAAATGAGCTGAACTTCAGTGTTGTGACACTGGAATTTGAGACCAAAGGTCAGTGTTTTCCAGTTGGATGATGTGACAAAAGGTGGGATTCCATGCACTGCCCTGTTTGGTGGGAGTGGAGCTGTGGGGGCAGCCGCTTGTGCTTTTCACACCACTGGGAGCTCCCTGTTTTGGGCAAGGCTGGGAAGAGCTGGGAGGCTGACAGTGCTATCCGTGTCCAGTGCCATGACAACCAGTTCAAAAGCAATAATGGAGCAGAGGGGTTTTTGGGCATTCATCTGTCTCTGTTTAACTGGCTCCCTTTTATTGAGTTTGCCATCTGGTTTATCTTTCCACTCACGGCACAGCGCGGACAGCTCTGGCCTTAAAAGCATATCATTGCTTATATCTGAAACCTCATTTGAAGTGGATGATTCTGCTTTTAAGAGGAATTAAAAACATGCTGGATCAATTGCTGGAAAACAGAGAATGCCAGCTCTGTGTATTATTTCTATTTGAATGCCTAGACTTTAAGATTTACTACTGTTTTACTATTTACAGCATGACACTAATACCTAAAGTGCCCAAGAGGTTGAGCAGCTCTGGCAGTGGAGACTCTTCATGTGTTCTGTAATATTTCTGTTCCTGTGATTTAAACTGAGATCATTTATTTAAAGGTCAGTGAGCTTGTCCTCTTCCCAGGCTGATTTGTTCCTTTCCACTGTAACCAGCTCTGTGTCTGAAGGGCCACACAAGGAAAAATCTTTTGGAACATGCATTTTTTGCAGCACCTTTCAATATAAAGATTTGACAAGCAGGGTTTGGTTCTGGTGCTTTGAAAGGAGATGAGGCAGAAAGAGAGCTTCAAGTTCTCTCAATGCAAGTGTGGAGATTTTTTGTTTTAATGATTTTTAACACTTAAGTGTGAATATTTTTTTTAATCTTCTTAGAGGAATGAGAGATGCCTGCTTTGTGTTCAGTCTGCTTCACCCAGTTATTTATCTGCTGAAGTTTGGTGCTGAATTTCTAAGACCAAACATTTACATTGCAACATTCTGTTTTCACCAAGTGTCAGGTCAATCACTGGGGTCATTCGTGCACACCCAGTATTCAGCTGTCAGGAAAATGCACTTGTTTGGATAGAAAGGACAGAAAAACGGGGGAAAGGAAGCATTTGCTCAGGTGTGCAAGTTCTTTTGTGAATGTGCAATTTGCTTCCTTGGAATTGCCAGTGTGAGTTAAACCTTGGAAGGTGACACTAATTTACAGTGAGGGAAAGGGCAGAAATAGAAATATGTGACTCTCTCAACGCTATCACCTCACCCCAGGTCCCACCCAAGCACAAGTTCAAGGTACTTTGGTCTGCAGGGATCACTTAATTCAGCACAAGTCAATAATAACTTTTCAAAATTGCAGTCCAGGATCCCTGAAGCTGCTCAGAGGCTCCAGCGTGGCTGCACAGAGGGTTCAGGGACAGCTAGAGTCTGTGTTCATTCTGTGGGGAGGGAACAGAGCTCTCTCTTGATCAGGAGTCTGTCATGGCCACCAAAACTAAACTGGGCTGGTTATTTCTGCAACTGTGGGTGGAGTTCAGAGAGCAGTGCTCCTTTGAGCCCAGGCCTCAGTACAAGCTCTGCAGTTCTCAGTTTCAGCTGAGCTGATTCACACACATTGGGAATGGGGCTCTGAGCCACCTGATTCACCTGAAGCTGTCTCTGATCATTGCAGGCAGCTGGACTAGGTGAGCTAGCAAGGTCCCTTCCAAACCAAACCATTTGATTGTTCTGTTAGCCACAAAAGAATCATCCTTCCTTGACGATGCAGAACACTGCCTGTCCAATCTCTTGGTGCACAGCCAGGACAGATGATCCCCCAGTGCCTCACTCTCTGCTCCCACAGCATCCCAACCTGCAAAAGCCTGGGGAGAGCAAAAAGCCCAGCTGCATTCTGAACCATCAAGTAACCAAACAACGAGTTGTTAAATCAGCTCTTTGGACTGACATGGGATCAAAGCAGAGTTCATGTACTGATCTGATGCCCCAGACTGTTCTATTAACGTTTCAGGAATAAATACCTCAGGGTTTGTGTTGGTAGTTTTGGAGCAGATGAAGCAAACCGGTGGTTCAGCACTCTTTTTTATATCATCAGCAAGTTGATTTAAATTGAGTGTACAGAGTTGGCTGCATTCCCCTCATGAGTTGCATAAAAAGTTTGCTAAATCGAAGTGCCAGAGCTGTAAAATCCTGCTGAAGGGACTGTTTCCAAAGATCAGTGAGAGGAACAGTTAAACTGTTACCGTGGCAGTGCCTGTGTGACTTTTGTCCTCTTGGCTTTGTTTTAGTGACAGTAGTAAGGAGTTTTGCCTTACAGAAGGGAAAAAGCATTAAGACTCAGGAACATAAACCACATTCCCTTTGGCACTACGAGTTCTCTACCTCATAGACAAAATATGATCAGTGTGTGGAACAAATGGCAGGTGTACAATATTTTTAGAAAAACCTTGGCATGCAGTGCAGACATCCCTCAACCCCCATCCTTTATTCTGTCAGCTTTGGTTTGTTATAAACAACCTGTAGTCTAGATGGCTGCAGTTTTGGTGGAACTTGCATTTGGTGATTTAGCACTTCAGAGGCCTGGAATCAGAGCTCTTTTGCTCTGAGTTTTGGGACAGAGCTGTGTTATATTTACACAGTCTGTCAGCCATGGAGCTCATTGTGCTGCATTCCCTTGTCCCCTTGGCTTCAGGATTACCAAGAGCATAAAAGAAAAGAGGACTCTGGGAATGTAGAGCCTTAATTATTATTGTTTAGTGTCCCTGTGAGCTTCTCTGAGAATTTTTTATCAACTGGCTAACGCCTTTAAAACCAGCCCTGGAAATCCACCTCCTTTCCTTGGCAGAACGTATTCATTCCCTGTTACACCCATAACCATGGCTTTTCTACCTCCCACAGCATCCTCAATAGGGCTGAGATCTGTGTTTCTCCCTTTGTTTAACACCTCTGTGCTGCTCCAGGCTTTCATGCTGCTCCTCTCTTCACCCAGACCCCACTTCAGCCTGAGCTCAGCTCTGAGCTGGAGCTGCTGTGCCAGGGGAGGCTCCACATCCCAGCACCTCCTGCCTCAGGCTCTCCTTGGCTTCACTTTAAAGACTAAAGAGCTGGGGAATGTCACAACACAGGGAAGGGTGGCAGGAGGTGCTCTCAGTCCCAGGGAATGGGTGAATGTGCTGCTTGGGCAGCAACAGCCCCGGAGTTTCCAGCTGTGCTGATGGAAACCAGAGGTGGCAGGTTAGAGAGGAGCATGGTGCCAGAGATAATAGCTCAGACACCTCCAGAGCTGATCTGGAGCCACTGCCCTTCTCTGTGTTGTTCCTGCCTCTGTCTCCATTGAGATCTGCTGTTGGGAAGGTCAGACTTTCCCTGGCTGTTTGCTGGAAGGAACTTCATCCAGTTTGTCTGTGCTACCAGAACATCCTCTGAGGCTGACCTGCCATTCCCTCCTTTTATTGCACCTAGTCTGTGTGGCCTTGGAGTGTCTCCTTTGTTGCACAGTCCTCTTAACCTGGATTAGGTGACCTTTGTGTTTTGAAACAAGGCATGCCTACAGAAGTGAGGCACTGGGTTTTCATTGTCCATGGTATGTGAGTGTGATTCATCCCTGTCAGAGCAGAAGGCCTCTGGAGCGGTGAATTCTCACATCCTGACTATTGTGATTCTCTAAAAGAATGTCTGTGCATGCTTCTGTAGATATAGAAGTATATATTCCTCCAGTACAAATCATGTGAACATTTTACAACAGCCTACCCACTGAAGTTGCTGCTGGTCAAAATTAGATTTGCAGACAGATTCTACAAACTCAAGGAAGTTCCCCTTTGATTTTCATTGGACCCTGATGTTACACATCCCACATGCCAGCAGAGGCAGGGCTGCTGGGCTCTGCCACAGCCATGCTAAGAAGTGTGAGTCTTCCAAAGATGGGCTGGCAAGAGTACATTTGCTGATTTTAAGCCCATATTTGAGCCCTTAAAGCCCTGCTGAGTCTCAGATGTTGTAGGTAACTCCATGTGTTTTGAAGCCCAGGAGTCTGTGTCTTTCAGGGTTAACCAGGCACATACAGCATCTCTGCAACTGAGAGGAAGAGAGCAAAATTCCAATTACTGTTGAAAATATTAACACCTGGAGCAATTACCTGCTTTGCAGGTATATGAATACTACATATTGAATCTCATGTTGTATTTATTAACTGCTTTGAGACACAGCTCATATTTTACTTGAGAAAATTGCTATTTAATTTTTGAGTAACGGGTACAGATGTTCAGCTCTTTTGCCTTCAGACTGTTACTTTGCAGTCCTTAAAGATTCATTTCAGCACTGCTAAACCAAATCACTTGAGAAATTGTGATTCAGTCTTCCAAGAATATTTTAGAAATTATGAGGTAATCATAAATAATAATGCACCTCATATCACATTAATTTATCTTCCGGGTGTAGAGTTAAATAGATTTCAGAGTTTTCTTCTCTCCACAAGTCTACTAAGAACTTACATTTATGTGAAAATGTAGGTTCTTAGGAAATCACAGTTTCCCTGGAACTGTCACTGCACAGGAAACAATATTGAAGGGACAGTGATGAGCTCAGAAGTGCTGGCAATTAACCACAGCTGCTTAATGGAATCAGATTTCTAAGTGACACAGAAGGACTGAGACCTCCCACCACCCTCCTGCCTGTGTGCTTTGCACGACAGATTTGACAGGCTGGTGGCAGCAACTGCAGGCAACCACCTCAAATTAACTTGTACAAACTGATAAGGGACAGAAACACTCAGTGAAGAGATAAACCACTGCATCTCCAGCCTCTCACTCCTGACCTGCTTCACATCTCCAGAACTGCTTCAAATGCCAATCCAAGTACTAAAATTCCTGACTCCAGGATAGAAAATCACATACATATTGATTGCATATTACATTACGGTTTTTGCTGCCACCAGACATTCCTAGGCAATAATTGTTCCTATCTCTCTCACTCTCTCTTTGTGCCATAAATTACATCATCAGCTGTCCTCTGGCTAGCATCCTCCCTTTGATCAACAGGAACCAATCACCCTTTGTCTCAAATGGCCTCATTCATTAATACAATGAAGTTTAACACAGAACAACTAATCTCAACCTGTGTTTAGCTCTAAGGTTATTGCTTCTATTTTGGATCTGAAACAGCCTGATGTGCCTGCTGTCGTTTTTCTGAGTGTGCCCACTGACCTAACAAACAATGTCCCCTGTTCCTGCCTCACTTCCATGGTGCCCTGTCCTCCCTGTGACACCTCTGCTGCACTCAGGGCTTGTTCCTGAGTGTGCCAGGGATGGCAGAGCCTCAAGGAGCTGCTGTGGGAGTTCTGTGCTGGCCCAGTTTGGGGGAAGCTGCTGTGCCTGCACTGCCCAGCCCAGCTGTGTCCCTGCCAGGGGCTGGTGCAGGTGGGAGAAGCTGCTGGTGACACTGCTGGGAGCAAGGCTGGCTGGCTGGATGATCATTTCCTTAGACAGCACTCATTTTGGGGGGGATGAACTTGGTAAAGTTGTCTTTCATGTTTTCTTGATGTCTGTATGGTTTTAAGTATTCAGTGTTCAGAGTCTCTGACCTGCCCAAAGTGAGATACCAGAAGATCTGATTAAATTCAACATCTGGATCTAATCTTTATACATCAGTCCTTTTTCCAGAGTTCTGCTGTACAACGTCTCTCCTACCTTGTTTAGTCCTTGAAATTTCTACATTTCCCCCTCCTGATTTTTCTTTCTGTTTTCCTTCCAGGTCTCCCTTAAAACTTGTTTTTCTCAGTTTCCTTCCCAAAGCAAGCCATTCTCCCCTCCTGCCTGTCTGAGGTCTGTGCCTCACCATGTATAATTTGCAGGGTATTATCTGATGGAGACTGTAATCTCTCCAGGGCAGGGCTGTGTCCTGCCCCGGACTCACAGTTGCCTGTGTTACTCTATGAGGCTGAATAAGAAGGACAGAAATAGAAGAGTACACAGACACTCCCAAATAAACGGTGTTCTGTGATCTGTGTTCCCAGAAACAAATGCAGAACAATTGTTACTGGTACCGTGGTTTAGGCTTGGGAAGAAGTAGATCCTTTAGGCAAAGAAACCTCCTTTACAAAACATTTGTGGAATGTATTTATCTAAAAATACAAGGGCTTATGTTAGAGAACAACTTTCCTCTGCTGATTTATAGTTAACTGTCAATGGCAACACAGGACTAAAACCTTTTAACCAGTCCTGCTGTAGTAATGCCTTAACTTTATCCCTCTCCTTCTCGGCAGCATCCCTTCCATGGCTGATTCCCTTGGTTGCTGCTGCTGGAAGAGTCCCACTCACTTGGCTCTCCCACTGTGGGGGGACCAGAAAAGGAGGATGGATGAGGAGCAGGATGAGGAACACACAGATAAAGGTTGGGGGTGAAACCTCAGGCATGCAGGACAGACTTCTGCCTTTAGAAAACTGAAACCTCCACTGAAACGTCCCTCTGCACGTGTGCTGGGGGTAATGTGTGGCTAATAATGCACTTTAAAATGCATTTTGGCCAGGCATCTCCGGCGAGTTGGACTTTTTGCTGCCTGCACAAATGGGCTCTGCACATGAACATCTCCCTAGTGGAATTTCAGAGTGAGTGATGTGTACGTGGAGGTGAGCATCAGCTGGGAGCCCAACTTGAAAATGCCTCCCTCCAAAAGCCAGACTGGTTACAGAGATAGGATTTTGACTTTTCCTCTTTTCCAGAGAGATCTGGAGCTGTCTGGCCCAACCCTGCTGCTGGGGGCATTGCTGAGAGGTGGCAAGTGTCCTGCTGGCACAAAAGGCTCCTTCTGGCTGTGGCTGGGCTCTCACACTGTCCAGCTCCCAATTGCTTTTTGGAAAGAGCAGTGCTGGAGTGGCCAGTTTGAGCCCTCCTCTGGGGCACTGTCATTTTGGATATTTTGGTCTTTTGTTGTGTATAAGAAGTTATTTGTGTTATTTGCAAGCAGTTAGTCATCTGCTAGCCAGAATGGGTTTGTTTCCCTTGAGGATGTTCAGGATCACATAACTGTTCCAGGCAGAGGGGGAAATGTCTGAAGATGTTGGGATTAGTCATATAACTGCTGCAGTTATCTTCATCCAGAGGCTTTTCTTTCATTCCCTGTTAGAGCTCCTGAACTTGAGGGCTGTATCTGGTCTCCAGCCTTTCCCAGAATGACATTTATCTGGGCAGGCTGGAAGACAGAGGAGCCCAGGCTCTACAACCTCTATCTAGTTATTTCTTTCTTTACATGTTTTTCCTTGTTTGTTCTGTTTGTTTGGGGGTTTTTTTGTTAGTTTGGGTTGGTTTTTTTTTGGTTTTGTTTTGTGTTTTCATAACCACTTGATAAATCATGCCATGAAAAGCTGAGAATGGCAGCATATGACCTGCTCTCCTACTCCAGCCTTCCAGCAGTTCTGGTTTCTCCAGGTTCCCATTCCCCAACAGAACGAGGTGTAACCTCATTTCTGTGTCTTGGAGAGGAGCTCTAAGGTTTCCTTCTTGCCTGAGAGCTCTGGCTGACCCCAGGCTATGACACCACTGCTGTTGTAAATCACCCACGATTTATCCCCAAAATTTCCCCTGTGGCACTGCTTCCCCTGCCGAGGTGAGCCCTGCACTTTGACACCCCTTGGCCCTTTTCTCCCTTGAAATGCTTGATTCCTCCCACGGCAGGGAAAAGGAAAGTGTGATTTGCTTTCCATCCATTCAACATCCTGTGTTTGGTTGGGATGTGCTCAGACTGATTGTGGGGTGTTTCCACGGGAGCTGATGTTGAGTAGAACCAAACAATGTGACAGTCACTGTAAGCAGGGGTGCAAATCCTGTGCTGGGGATCCCCTGGGCTGTGCCCACTGTCAGGATGTCAATGGGTGTTGTCCAACACTCAGTGGCATCCCAGCAGTACAGGGACAAGCCAACTGAGACAAAAATGAAGGAAAATTGGAAATCGGTCACTGTTACTTGTAACTCTTTAGGTCCTTTCAGAAACACACCCCTAAGGGCCACCAAACCCCGATGGATTTAGCTTTATGGTGCTGTAAGGCTGGGCTGAGGGGTCTGTGTTGCATTTGAGTTGTTCACATTCACAGAGGTCAGGTGCTGGGAGGCCACTTGCAGAGCAAATGCCTTTGCTGTGCACTTGTCCTGGTGAACTGGAAGAACCTGCAGGACTGGTGAATGGGGACCTGCTCCTGCCAGCACTCACCTGGGGACTGCTCTTTGCTCAGTCCTTCCAGAAATGAAGTAACTTTTGCTGGGAGGTGCCTTCCCCCGGCAATTGGCCACGAAGATGCGCCGAGGCAGGGCTGGGGCTAGGATGCGCTAAAAATAAAAGTGACAAATGTAAATATTGCCTTTTGCCAGGGTGGGAGGGTGTCTGCAGAGCCGAGCCAGGCACAGCACACAGGGGCACTCGCTCTCTGCCTCTGGGCTCTTTCGGGTTTTTTTTAAAAAGCACTTATTTAAAAGTCTAACAGCTCCACGCGTTACAACTGCGGCTTTTCCCTGACTGTGTCGCAA
>VRYO01002184.1:5872489-5967186 GCA_009812075.1 Sialia sialis | reverse complement strand
AGACTCCAGGGTCGATCCCAAAACTGGCTCCCCCAGGTGAATGAGCAGCACCCACCCAAGCACCTACAAAATAAATAAAAATGCGCTTTCCCCACCTCGTTGACTGTTTGTTTTTCTTGGGGGTTTTTTGTCAGCAGCTTTTTATTTCTGACTCCAGCCATCCCCCATGCGCAGCTCCAGCAGGGAGGGATAAAATTATTGTGTTTCAAGGCACTTCTGCTCCAAAGTATAAAGTTACTCAGCATTTACAGGCCCATGTCTTTAGAGATATTTTTATTCTGTGCCTATTTGCTGTGCCTGAGAGTGATGTATTGTGGATGATTCCAGTTAACAGTGCCTTAATATAAACAATGCTTTACTCTTATTTACAAATAAAGAAGTTTTTTTATTAGTAGTAGTAATGTTTACAAAAACATAATCATGTTCTGATTTTCTTTGTACAGAAATGAAAGTACCTGAACTCCAGGGCGGGGAGGGTTTAGTGAGCCTGGCTGCTCTATGTTATATAAATAAAGTGCTGGTTTTGAAAGCAGACCTAGAGGAGTTTGAAATGCGTTTATTTAGGCCAGGAACCCATCTGTGCCTACCAGTAATGGATGCACAGAGCAATTGTGTGTTTGCTCAGCTCCCGGGCTGGCAGGTTTTACATATGTTACATGATTTGCACCAATCAATACAGAACGTGTGCTCACATCTGGAGCACATGAGCCATGAAGGCAGGGATTGAACAGTGATCTCACTAGCACCTGGCACTGTCTGGGTTTCAGGGTAAAAATACAAATTTTTATTTGTTTATTTTTACTGAGCTGTTAGGTTTCTGAGGCACAGAGTGGCAGTGCCCCTTTCATTGCATGACTGCTGCAGGATGCCACGGAGCAAAGCTGGGAGCTGCCTCCCTCACCTGGCTGGCCAAGAAGGAAAACTCCAAATTCCATGGGAATGTAGCACAGGACAAGGATCACAACACTGGGTCAAGGATCTGCTCACAGCACTGCCAAGAACATGGCAATGCATTTCAATTCTAGCTATGGAAGTAGAGAAAATAAAGCTTTATCCACAAAGAAAAAACCTAGTTCTTTGCATGGGAAATATGAAATGGAAGCAAACCCTGAGGCTGTACCTAGAACACCTTTCTGAGCCCTTCGGGGTGCCCATGGCCCTTGTTCCTGGTTACCTGTCCATGTCTCACAGCTTCCAGAGGCTCCAGAACTGCCCCATCTTTCTGCAAGCAGCATTTTTCCACGGTGCTGGAGAGCACGTGCAGAGCTCCATCTCCGAGGGTCAGGCCAGAGCATTTGCCCCAGAGTCTGATTTAAAGCCCTGAGCTCACCCAGCAAAACCCAGGGCCTGATTAGGCAATACCCTCCCTTGAGCAGACTGGTGAGAAAAGTGGAGGCCAGGAACTTCAATTGTATGACCTTGTAATGCCCAGAGGCTCAAGCCTGTGACTAAAATCTTGCTAAAAAAAAAGGGAAAGGAAAAAAACCCCAACCAACCAAACCTGTTGTCTGTCCAGATTGCTAACTAAATAACTTGCAAGCTGAAATAATTCTGCAGAAGATGCTCTCAGGAGTGTTTTTTACTGTGAAAGTGGTTATAAATAATAACAAAGAAATGCATCTGTGTGTACTTTACAAAGCAAGTAAAAATTTCTTCCTCTTGAAGCCCTTGGTCTGTGAGTAATTTGTGAACAAGAGGAGCAGCTCCATCTATCTTACACGGTGTTTGTTACAAATCATTTGCTCTTGTGTTAATCTTCCTGTCAGGGCAGGAGCAGCAAATCCTCCTCTGGTTTTTGTCTGCTGAAAAACCTGTAGAGATAAACACAAAAAATGTGATTGATAAGTGAAAGGTGCAGGGGTGCATCCTGGGGGTGAGTGTGCTCCTGGAGGGGCTGTGACAGCCTTGACCAGGCAGCTGCTGGGGGAGTTCTGGCTGAGCCACAAGGGCCAGTAATTCTGTAGGAAAACAAAAGCCAGGCCAAGGAAACCATCTCCAAAACCTGCTTTCCTCCCAGGACTCCCACAGCGAGCAGACAAACAGCCAGGACCCAACAGAAAAGCATTCAAAGCAGGAGAAAACTCTTTTGGAGCTCTCAGGAGTCCCTAGGTGGCAACACTGCTCCTCCAGACCCTCCTGGGAGCCCTGTCCTGCAGCACAGCTCCAGCCACAGCTTTGGAGAGACAAACCTTAAACCTTCATTCCCAAAGAAAACTGAGGACAGGAGTATTTGTTTAATGCTGCTGGTGGCAGAGTGTAAACCTGTGATTGCTGGAAGGCTCTGCCATCTGAAGGCAAACAAAAAGAATGACCAAAACCTGACAACAATTAATTTTTAAAAAATAAATAGCAGGAATTTAAAGCAAATTTTGTGATGCTGGGAGATGTGACTAGTGATTTCTAAATACTTTGGGTTGGTATGTCAGGGGAAAAGCACCATCAGAGACCCAACAGATAAAGAGATTTTGGAGTAAGTCCTGCTGATAACACCTGTTAGATTAGCAGATCTGAGAAGGCCATTAACTTTTTCCTTCCAATCTTTGTTTATTTTTTGCTGACTCTCTGTGCTCACTGACTGCTCCATCACCAAAATCCAGATCTCCCAATAAAAGTGGCAGTTCCATCACATCAGATACTTTCACCCACCTTTTGATGAGGTGACCTTTGGAGCTGGCTAGCGCAGCAAAAATTGAGGATTGCAGATATTATAACCAAATACACAATTTGAATTTCATCCCGGGTTCATTACCTGAGTAATTAATCCACATCTGTTAGTGACAATAAATGACAGCAGAAATGGAGAATTTAGTTGCAATGCTACTACAATACTCACTTTTTTGGATGATCTGCTGGTGGAGTATTATCCACTGAAGAGATTCATGAATAATTTTGAATAACTGGACCAATATCTTTAGAGACTGCAATTTGCAAACAGGGAAAGTCTCAAATAAATTATAGATTGTAGCTTTTCCCTGCAGCTCTGGAAATGGATTTAATTGCCTTATCACACTCCCTACCAGATCTTTTTCCCCCTGATAAACACAAAAATCTCTCCTCCTGTTTGGCTAACAAGAAAGTGATGAAATCAGTGAAGTCACTGTGGCTCTGTCACTCGATTTGTGCTGCCACTGCAGGATGGAGAGCCCGGCCCTGCCTGCACAGGGAGGTGGAGGATGCTCCATCCCTGGGAACATCCCAGCTCAGGTGGGACGGGACTGGAGCAGCCTGGGCTGGTGAAAGGGCATGGCAGGGCATGGAAAGAGAAGGGTTTTAAAGGTCCCTTCCAACCCAAACCCTTTGATGATTGTACAGTTCTAGTTCTAGTTCTAGTTCTAGTTCTAGTTCTAGTTCTAGTTCTAGTTCCCTCAGCTCCCCTGGAATATCCTGGGTGCACTTTGCTCTCTCTTCAGGGATGGAGGGATTTGGCCAAGGCCACCTTGGAGGCATTTCCAGAAGGAGCTTTGTGATTTCCACATCTTCTCCAAGCACCAGAGGTGCAGGAATTGTGGGGACCTTCTGAAGAGACTCAGGGCTCCAGAACTGGGTTTGGGTCCCTGTTTTGTCGCTCGTGCAGCAGGGGCTGCCCGTGGGGCAGTGCAGGTGAGGTGCCTGTTTCAGCCAGAGCTGGCATCGTGGGGCTGGGATGTGCTGGGGTTACCTGGTGATCTCAGGAGCACTGGCAGCAAGGAGCATTCTCTCAGCAGAGCCTGTCCAGCCTGAGCACGTGCCAGTGCTGCTGGATTTTGAGATGTCCACGGGCTTTTGTGCCTGCTAATGGGGATGTTGCAGGTCATCAAGCTGCTGTTTTGAGATGTGTGAGGTGGAGGATCTGCTGCACAGAAGAACCAGGCTGGAGCCCCTGGTCAGACCCATCTGTAGATTATCCAGGTCTGGAATGGGAGCAGCTTGCTTGAGTTGTCATAGAGCCAGGACTCGATTTCCCCATGTACATTAATCAATATCACATTTCATTTGCTATTTTATCATCCTGTCACTTGGGATTACTGCAGCTCCTCGCAGCCAGCCCTGAATAACTTGATCTCAACAACAACCTTCAATGTCCTACCCGTCCCATCACTGTCCCAGACCATCTCCACTTTCCCTGGGACAGTGCTGATGACCTCTCTTCACACTGAACACTGACCTTCTGGTCTCACCCTTTCTTTCTGATGTTCCAAGCAGCTGTTGGCTCAGCAGGCTGTCATACCTCTCCCAGACTCAGGACAGCTAAATGACTTTAAAATCCTCATGCGAGAGAGCTGGGCCTTGATGCAAGTCAACTCCCTGAGCTTGACCATCCCTGTCCTTGTGATTGCTCCAAATGAAGTGTCACAGAGCATCACTTCCCTCTGCTGAAGTACACACACTCTTCCTCCTCACGTCCTATTTACCACCCAGCTGTGAGTTTTAGCCTCTCTTACAATTTCTACCAGACTTGCTGGGTTTTCATCCCCAGCCCTTGGGAGCCCTCCTCCAAAATTAGCCCCATGTTTGTTACCTTCTGTGCTCTGGTCCTGCCATGCACTGAAGCAAAGGTTATCGACTGCAGTTAATGGTTAAGCAATGTTTTATGTAAGTACTTTTACCCTTGGGTGAAAACCATCTGATCCTGGAGATTTATTACTGTTGTTTTCCTGTTTATTTTGAGCACTGGAGGAAGCAATGTCCTTTACACGTGTTACATTCCCCCCTTGGCTCAGGGATGTGAGGAGCAGAGCAAAGGAGAAAGAGCAGCACAAAGCCCTTTCTGGCAGTTCTTTTTATGCCTGGTGATCTAGATCAGCTGATGTAAGACCAGTTTAAGGTGAAAAAATGCTCTCTCCTCTGGAGGAATCTTTCCCTCTTTCTCTTGTCTCCAGCCTTCTCCTTCCCTCTTGCACATCTGGGATGCATGAGAGGAGTTAGGAACTGCCAGGTGGGACAAGCCCAGTGGCCCTTTCCATGCTATGGTCACCAGTCTCCTGGCCCAGGGGACAGCACCAGGGGGCTGGGGAGGCTTGTCCCCACCCCACAGTGTCCCTGTAATTCTGAAACATGGACATTTAACTCTCATTGCCTTTGTCAGAACTGGTCCAGTGTCCACCAATGAGATCCCCAACACCCTTTGGCTGGGCTAGCACCAGGGACAGCTGGGTGGGAAGAAAGGTGGATGCAGAGAAAAATACTGGATTTAGAGAGTTTCCTCACCAAAACCTGACCCACCTATCAGCAAGACTTTCCATTTGCTTTCTAAACTCTGAGGCCTAAATGTCACATAATTTGCCCAGCCATAAATAGCTGAGAATCAAACAGACTGTGCTGTTTTTTTGCCTAATAGATACGTCCTCTAGTGCTGCAACCTTATCTTCAAATCCCACTGCTGTTTGCATTGGAGATCAGGATCTCAAGCTGACTTTTTCTTTCCAAGATTTAAAGTGCTGGCAGAACATTCATTCAGTTGTGCAATCTCCATTCAGAGGTTCTCAGGTCTTGGGCATGGGGCTAATTTTTTGCCCTTTGACAGCTGCTGCAAATCAATACAGCAGCTGGAGGTCACTTGTAGTCAATCAGTAACCAGTCCTGGCAGAGGGGAAAACACTAAATACTTGGTATTAAAACAGGCTCTAAACTGGATGCTCTTGCTCAGGCTGACATTTTCACAGCTGTGCCTTTAAAATCTGGCTCCATCCAGCCTCACTGGAGGTACCATGAGCTTTTCCTGGTCATTATCCACAGGGAGAATTTCCCAGCACGTGCACATGCACAAATTACAGCCAACTGGGGCACAAGGTGCTCCAGGTGGAGGAAGTGGCTCCTGTGGTACAGGTCTCATTTGGTGCCAGCTGAATGAATCCTCCTTTTCACAGGAAATCATTTGCTGCTGGCTGAAGCTGTGTATGACCTTCATCACAACCACCTCCTTCAGGAACTGAGACCCATGGCCAGGGGGGAATTCTTGCAGGGGTCCCTAATTTCTTTTAAAACAAGTGGAAACCAAGCTCTTAAATACCTTTTCTGTCTGAATCATATTCCAGTGGCCTCATCACTGCTGTTTGCTCCTTGTTTGGAGCTGGTTGCCCATGAGCTCTTCTGCCTGACCTCATCTGGAGCAATGAGAACATGCTCAATTGCCTCTTTCCTCTGAGCTCAGCAGCTCTGGGTGCTGTGGCTGATGCAGGATCTGCCTCTGAGTAATTGCACCATGCCAGGCCTGGGTTGTAGGGCTGGGTGTTGGCTCGGAACAGTCGGCAAAAGTCCAAGGGTGGTGAATAAAAAGAGATATGGGGACAATCGGGTGACCCAAAAATAAAATAGGCTGTAATGTGTAAAGCATCAAATTTCACAGAAAGGGATGTCAGTATGGGGTGAAACAGTAACTTATATAGGGTAGGTTATGGGCAGAGTCTGAGGGAAGGGCTCCAGTCATGGGGTTAGGAATATTAAAATTACTGCCCCAAACATGAACCAATGACAACTGGGGAAACGAAGAACTTTCTAGCAGCATTAACATGAGGACTCCCAGGAGGCAATGAGCGTGAGCTGCTGCTCACCACAACTACGGTGATTTTTCCCATGGCTTTAGGCAAAAGCCTTCATCCTGTTCCACCCCAACAAGCCACCCAGCCAGCTCTCAGTGCGTGCAGCTCCTCATGCCCTTGTGCCCTGCCCTGTGACACCAGCCCTGGCTGGCACCAGCCCTGGGTGGCACCAGCCCCAGGCACAACCCATGTGCAGCAGCCACACACCATTCCTTTGCTGCTGCTGTTTGTCCCCTGTTAACAGAGTGAGACACTCATGACTCCTGCTGGGATCCAGGTGCTGCTGAATGGTGTCTGTCCATCTGAAAGGTCTGCACATCTGAGGTTGCACTTCTCATCCTCACTCCAGGTGGGGAGTGAGGGAGGTGGGCTGGTTCAGGGCTGTCAAGTATCCCTCAGATCCATCCCTGAGCCCTGGGGAACTCCTGCAGCTCTCAGACCCAGCCAGTGTGGGTCTGTTCCCAGCTTTTTGGTGTGACTCAGTGATCTTAGGAGGTATTTTCCAGCCTTAATGATTCTGTGGTGCCTCCTGAGCCAGTGTCTGTGGGGAATGCTGTTTCCCTCCTGTCTGCATGTGCAGGAAAGCTCTGGCATCAGTCACTGGCCACAGCTATGTGGCTTTGGAGGTGCCATCAATCCCCCAGCTGCTCCCTGGAGCCTCACGCAGGCACTGGTTCTCCTTCTGAGCCCATAGCCATGTAGGAAAAGGACTCAAGGAGGCTTTTTCCTTTATCTCTCTCCTCTTATACATTTTATATAAACTTTAAATATTGGCATTTCCTTCCAGCTTAGGACCCCAGAGAGCAGGATGCAACTTGAGCTCATGAGCAACAAACACAAGAGGGATTTCCTGGTGAGGAGCCCCAAGCACATGCCCATTAGTCCTGAAAGGTGGAGCAACATCCTCCAGCACTGGCCCCATGCAGCAGCATCCCTGGGCTGCTGGACTGGTCAGTCTCGAATTTTAGGCTTCTTAAGAGTTTAATAAGAGGCTGAACTAAAGTATTAGCTTTGAATACAGAGCTGAATTCTTCAGGGTCAGAAGGTGGAGAGGCTTGGGGTTGGGGTCAGTCCCATGCCACGGGGAGGTGTGGTGCTCCCAGCACTGCCAGGAATGTTTTTTTTCCCTAGTGAGCAGGTGAGGGATGCCTGTGGCACTGCTCCTTCTGCCTGAGGGTACCTGTGGTGGTTCTGTGCAGAGCCAGGGGCTCACAGGACCTGATCATGTCTGCAGGTTTGGGCAGGAGCTGTGAGAGTGGCTGTGCTGTGTTAGAGAGTTGGGCTGGTCTGTTCAGTGTCCATCTCACCCCACCACGTTGGAAAACTGACCCAGCGTGTCCCCCAGGGTCCCCTGTGCAGGAAAACCTCGCACACCAGGGCTGTGTGCCCCAAGGGGGGTGGCAGACACCTCACACATCACACAGCCCTGCTCTCGGTGCCTCAGAGCACTTGCACACTGCACGTCTTAAGTGCCTGCTGCCTGCCCAGGGGATTCACCAGGAGGGAAAGCCAGAAAAGCACTTTAGAACCAAGGCTTCAGCACTGCACTGTGCTGGCTGGAGAAGCAATGAATCCTCTGCTTTCTGCTCCCAGCTGCATCTGAATCCCAGCTCTTCTGAACAACCAGCTCCATGCCTCCTGAATCATTCCAACACTCCCGAGTCACTTCAACACTCCCACACTTGCAAAATCCCCTTACTTTAGGAAAAAAGGAGCCATACAAACCCTGTCTTTATTAAATCTTCATCTTCCAAAACCTTTGTGTTAGCTGGCCAAGAACAAGCTACTTCCTACAGGTTGCTCAAAAAATGGCAGATGAGCCGTGGTCAGTGGTGGCTGCCACAGCCAGGGAGGATCCAGTGGATGTGCTGGCTGCTCCAGAGGGCAGCAGGGACAGCATCTCCCATCTGCAGAAAATGGTCTCCACAAGTACATACACAAACATGATGGGCCTTTAATTGGAGGGTTTTTTTCACTTTTACACTTAGGAAAGGTACAACAAAAAACCCAGCAGGTATCTTCTTAGTCAGAAAAGCCTGGTCCAGACTCCTCTCTCTCCCTCCCACGCAACTTCTTGCAAAATTATCCAAATAACTGGAGATTTAGATCCATTCCTGTTTCAGGAACATTTCAGAAATAACCCAAACCACTGGGAGAGGAGCCCAGTTTTCCATCCTGCAGTGGTCTCTACCTGTGCCTTGAGTGCTGGTGCAGTGTGGAATCAGGGGAAGCAGAGCTGGGCTCACATCCACGATGCTGTTTCTCTCACCGTGACTTCTCCTCCCTGCAACTGCCACGTGCACAGGCTTTGGGGGGTGCAGATGTCCAATATCTGCCTGTTTAATTTGCTTCCCCAGCTCTTGCCATCCCCAGCCCCAACTCATGCCTGCAGCATGTGTGTGTGCCCTCTGCCAGCCTCGGCCACCCTGCAGCGAGCCCGTTAGATGGCACCATGGGGCAGCGCTGCCTGCACCTTCCTGCCTCCCTTCCTCCCTTCCTTCTTCTCACCCAGACATGTCCTGACACTGCTCCAGTCCTGAGCTGGCTCTTTGTGCAGGGCAGCAAGCTCTGAGCTGTGCCACAGTCACTTGCCTGAGCCCACAGAACAAGGAGCAGGGCCATGCTCGCCCCTCTTCCCTGCAATCACAGTCCTCAGCGAGGCAGGATGTTTGCAGGATCAGCCTTTTCTTTATTGAAGGATTCTGTATAGGCGAATGTTACATTTTTTGGCACGCACAAATGTTAAAATGATTGATCCTATGTGTACTCACCTGCTCCCACCCACAGCCCATGCTGGCTGTCTGAGGGAATTCATTCATACACCTATATACAGTGGCCTGGTGGAAAGTGTATTCTGAGGTTTGAAAGACTCTAAAAAGGCTCTCAAAGAGTGACACTGATAAAAGCCTTCAAAGCCTTTGTCTGCTTGTGTTTGTGCAGTTCAGATTCTGGAGCTTTGTGTCTGTCTAATGCAAGTTTGCAGACTGTGAATTGCACTTTCCTAGGTTGAATTTTGTTCTGACTCCTCTTACTTTGCTCTCTCATCTGTAAAAGCAGGATTGCTACTGGAAACAAGCAATAAATTGCTGTGTATGCTCAGGTGTAAAGGCTTTTCAAAAGCAAGACAGCTGGCAGCACACTGCTGTCCTTCTGGCTTGGACTTTTTGTGATAGACAATATATTGATTGAAACTTAAATAGGGAACGAGGGTGTTTGCTGACCTTGTTCTGGTGACAGAAATGTCATTTCAGGGTGAGATTGTGCCTTGAGCTTTTACAGGGACCTGTTGTCCTGGGCATAGGATCAAGAGAGTTTCTCCTCCAGTAAGGATTGCAAGATAGGTAGTAGTTGCCATTTAAAATGAGGTTTTTAAAAGGAAAAAAAAAAGGAAAATTGCAATTAAAAGAAGCAAACTCATAATGCATAGGTTGGTTAAATGTGCACAATTATAAATGTAGACAATAATTTACAGGCTTATCTCTTCAAATATTAGTGCTGCTATAAGAAGCCAAGCATGTGCCTTAAAACAATGAACCAGACTGAAAATGAGACAGGTTAAATTGACATTATATATTTCTTAGCTATGTACCAACTAGCCAAACAAATGCTATGAATTCTGTCATATATGATGGAAGCTAGATAAAAATTTTATAATTGCTGAAGTGAGTCACCTAGTTAAATGGCACTCCTATATGGACAAATTGATTTCAATGCAAGATTAATGGCCTTTTGCTCCTGGTTTACATGCCTGCCAAAGACCAAACTATGTTGTTGCTAAGCATCATTAATGGATTAAAATAGGGGTTCTGCATAATTCCTACAGTGAATCTTCAAACAGCGTGTTTAGTTTGGCACTAGCCTATCACTTGTTAGCCCTACTAACACATGGATGGGGTGGCTCACACGTGTGAGGGAGGTTAATGCAATCCCAGGAACTCTTTCAAAAGCTCACAAGTTTTCTTGTGGATGACTTCGCGGAGCTTGCGCACGCGCCGGATGCTGGAGGTGCCCACAAAGCTGTCTGGCTGCAGGACGGCCATGCCATTGTGGACATCTCCCATGATGATGAGCTGGCCATCCACTGTGGTCATGTTGGGACATGGGCAGCTCCAGTCCATGTTCAAAAGCGTGATTTCTAGTGGTTCCTTCCCCAGGAATTTTAATCCCATTTTTTCATCCTTGAGAATCTCCTCCACCGTCACCAGGGCGTGCCCTGAGTCTTGGTCTTCGGTCAGCTCCGTGATGCGGCCCAGGATGACAAAGTCACTTTTGCAGAAGCTGGTCACCAGCTTCTGGCGGGGTTTGCAGGCCTTGCAGTGCGTGTTCTTGGGGAAGGGACACATCTCCTCGCAGGCCTCCCTGCTCTCAAAGTTGTTCTCGTTGCCCCCACAGCCGCCGTAGATGAAGGACTGGCACTGCTTTGTCAGGCTGTTGTAGGCCCACCGGGGCTCGTAGGCCTTGCAGTGCCCTTGAAGGGCTGGCAGGTTGCAGATGTTGATGGGGCCATTCATGCACGTTAGCATGCAACTCTCGTAGGTCTCAAAGTGGTTGAGGTTGCTGTTGCAGTTCCCATAGATGAAAGTAAAGCAGTTGTTTTTCTTGGCATCGTAGTACCAGCGGGTCTGCTCCTCCCCACAGTCTTCACTGTCCGGCTGCTTCAGGCACTCGTCGGTCGGAAAATGTGTTTTGTTCTGGGAAGCTTCCTTGGATGTGGGCTCTCCTCTGAGGACTGACAAAGGGAAATCTGCCCGCAGGAGGCCACCGCTATTCTGGGCAGTGCAGGTGTAGATTCCTGCATCCTGCAGCTGCGTGTTGTAGATGACCAGCTGGGCGATGTTGGTGACCACGACGTTCCCTCTGACGTGGTTTGGCCTCATGATGACTTTGTCCTTCCCATCCACCTGCTTCTCCCACGTGATTTCTGGCTTGGGTCTCCCAGTGACGTCACAGAGGAAGCTGACGGTCTCTCCCACGTAGACAGACTGATGGACAGGGTTGTTCACCAGCGCAGGGGGCAGGATATCAACCACTGTTGTCTCGGAGTAGGCGGTGGTGGGGCGAGCTGTGGTTTCGGGGGGGATGGGGCTGGTGTTTGGCCAGGTGAGATGGTACCTACAGGTGACCACATTCAGTGTAATGCCTTTGATGCAGGCCTCTGCATCCATGTAGCACTTGTTGTAGTAGGTGAGCCCGTCGGAGGCGCAGGTGAAGCTTGGCTCCTTCTCACATCTGTCCTTGCACTTGCAGACGGGCTGCCCGTCCCAGATGTCGCACTCGGAGCCTTGCTGGATGCACATGAAGCGGTCACAGGTGGCCTCTTTGGGCATCCCCACGGGCCCCTTTTTGCCCTTGATGTCCATGTAGCGAGCGGCCACGCAGCTCTTGGTTCCACAGACATTGGGGCAGCACTTCTCAAAGGTCTCGCACTCCTGCAGGGAAGGAAATTTCTCTAATCATTACTGGGAACAGAGAAAAGGTCTTTTTGGACACTGGGCAAGCAGAGAGCCCAGAAACTCAGCTCTGCCACAGATATCTCTGGTCTGAAACTCAGTGCCCTGCTGTCAGTGAGTAGAAACATCCCCTCAGCATTTCCCAGGGGGTTCTGAAGTGCTGAAGGAGAGACTCTTGGAAAGGAAAATGTATTTCTGTTCCTTAAACACAAACCTCCTCATAAGTCTTTACCCCAGAGTCACATGGACTGCTTGACTATGAACCAAGTCCCCCCTTCCACACTCTCTAATATGCCTGAAGACAAGCCCTGAGAAAAAAAGAGCAGATGGAAAGTCTTATCATATGGCTGTAGGCAGTAATCCTTCTTATTTTCCACAGAAGTATGTAAAGTATTATTTGAATTCCCTGAGACTAACAGCCGGCTCTTGGAGGTGAAACTGCCAAGGATTTGTAATTGTTCACATTGTAGAAGAAATAATAGAATATCTCAAAAGTAAGGCAATATGTGCTCCAAAAATAATTTTTCTATGGTATTTAGAAAAACAAACCCCAAACAGCTCATTATGGCTTCTCTGTCCTATTTTAGTCCTATTTTCAAGAGCAGCATCGCTCTTCTAGTGATTTATTACACCCCGCCTTGGCTATAGTCAGCTCTAAATTGTGGTTAATTTTAGCAGAATTTTCATCTTCCGCACAGAAAAGGTATTTGATACATGTGATCAGGGTTGCAGGGTGGTTATGGATTACTTCAAAGGACCAGGAAAACTGCTACCATGTGCCCAACAGGTCACATTTCCCCCATGAGTTAAATCTCTACAAGCCTCCTAAAATCCATCAGCTTTCTCCGTAAGTGAGAACAAAATGGTTATTAAGCTACCAAGCTAAACAGCTTCTCCTGAGTCCAGTATCCTTTCCTTATTGGGAAAAAGATGACCTAATACCAAAACTCTTTCCCCATTTCCAGCTGCCCATTACTAGGTTTCAGAAGCAAAGCTAGAAACCAGGACTGGGGAGTTTTTCAGCTGGGGTCAAGAAGTGTGGCTTGGCAGGGTCCGTGGTTGCCTGCAGTGCACTCACTCCATCCAAAGTCCCAGGACTCTGTGCTGCCACTAGGCAAAAGGAATATTTGCAGCCAGTGGCTTTTGGCTTCCATGTTTTGACCAGTCAATTATTAAAACATCATCATCTGCTGCTGCTGCTGCTGCTGCTGCTGGGGTTTTGGAAGTGTTTTAGCGTTCATTGCTGCACCTGGTAGTTGGAACAGAGGCAGCTTATTTGGGAATGGCAAAAGTAGAAAGAGCACCTTCATTCCTAACACATGGGATCCATCTGAGCAAATGTCTTTGTTTACTTATGGCCAGAATTTTTGTCTGTTTCCCCCTGCTTTTTAGCATTGCAGAAACAACATACAGAGCACAAACCCAAACACTTTTTTTTCCAGCACAGTAAATATTCCTGTCAGCCAGGTTTGGGCTGCAGAAGCATTGTCATGGGACATGATGTAAGAGGTAGGACAAGCAGGTATTTTCAGATGCCAGCTTGAGCTGAGCAGCGCTGACAGGTTGAAAAATGAATTTTATAGTGGTAAGCTAAACACATTTTGAGCTGGAGCATCCCACAGAACATCTGCCTGGTCATTTTAGCCATGCCCTGTTCTGCACCCCAAGCAAACTCTGTGCTTCAAATGCAGCAAAAGCTGATGATTTACGTGTTAAATTAAACTATTTCATACAGGATTCCTCTCAGGAACATAAAACATTGATGATGGCCACAACAAAGATAAATCCTACAGATTGGCCCCAGGGCATGCTGAGTTCTGGAGTATCAAATTCAGACGTTTCTTTTGACATGGAAACAAGGAAAAGGATCAAACAGAGTAAGCGCTATACCCACACCAGCAAAAGTGACAGCTGGCACACACCTCCCCTCCTAACTGATAACTCCCCAAACCTTTCCTGTGATATTTAGGTCACTTCAAGTCCATACATTCGCTGTCTGCAGGGGGTCCTGCCTGGTGGCAGTGCCTCTCCATGGGGCAGAAGGCTCCCCCCAGACCCCCCGAGAGCCGCGGCAGCGCCCGTGACGCAGAGACACAGAAATGTGCATCACTCACCAGGTCAGCCTCGCACTCCCTTTTGCAAGTGCTCTGCGCGTCGACCCACAGGTTGGGGTTCATGTCATTGGGGCATATCCCAGCGTGCGAGTAGCGGATTGGAGGTAGGGCTCTCCCCTTCAGAGACACCTCCAGAAGCAAGAGGACACTGCTCTTCCCCAGCAAGATCCACATCCACCGAGTGAACAGCACCAACAACATCTCAGAACTTCTCCAGGGCAGTGGCAGTGTCTGAGCTGGAAGTAGTTCTTGTTTGCTTGGGGCTGCTTTTTTCTTTTTTTTTTTTTTCTTTTTTTTTTTTTTTTTTTTTGTGGTAAGCCTTAAGTTTTTGAGGAACCCAGATGCACCTGACTTCAGTAAAAATTTCAGCAAGCTCCTCTGCTGCCTCTGTCGATAGTGCAGTTTGGTCTGGACCTCATTGGATTAAAGGTCCTAGGAAGTTCACCCCCTTATTTTAAGAGAAATGCTACTTGTGCGAGCAGAGTTAGGTCTATTTATACCCTGCCTCTGTTAACAAGTCAGAAAAAGTAAACTTGATTTCTTTGACAGGCACACGCTTCCTATGTCCTGGTGGCAGTCAGACAGATTTGTTGCAAGAAAAAAAAGCTGGAAAGAGTTCAAAAGGCTGGAACTGGCATGGTGGGACCCCTGCATGTTTCTGAATGCAGGGAGGCCTTCTTAACCCCTTTAGACCTAAAGTACTTCCCTATGCTAAGAATGGCATTTACTTCTGAAAGGGGACTTGTCTAAGTAACACGGACCCGCAGTCAGGGGATTTCCCCACGGCAAGGGGCTACACAATCACTTGCTAAAAGGAACAAATAATAGGATTGAAGCAATTAAAGCCAGAATATAGTATTTTAACAAAGGGAGCAGGGAAGAAATAACTTGTTTAAACTTAGGATCGACAAAGCAGAATGTCTTCGTAACTTCTCCCAGCGCTCCTCCGGGCTTTTTTCTTCTCTTTGGTTGGGAGATTTCCATGATGTTAAGTTTAATGCTGCCTTCCAGTCCCACCAGGAAGACGTTAAAAGTGTCCCTGAATTCCTCCATATTTCCTGACAGCCAGATCCCATTGTACAGTGCATTGCTGACCCCTTTAACAGCAACAACAAAAAAATAGTAGAAGTTAAACTCTATGGAAACCTGCATAAAGGAATGTACAGCATTTTTGCATTGGGGGCTGGGAGGGAAACTCAGTCAAGCTGAGTTCCTCATTCCCTGATTATTACAGCAAGGGGCTGATCCTGCTCGTGCTGAACACGTGCCAAAATCCAGAGATGAGTGGCAGAAGTCCGAGTTGCTCAGCACCTTCCAGGATGGGGGCCTCTGGGCTGAGTTTTGGGCTAGCTTGGATGGATCCTGCATGTTGGTAAGAGCCTCCTGGGAGGATGGGGTAAGTTTGCATCCCACGTGGAGGTTCTGCAGGGCTGGACCAGCAGCGCTGTGCCTGGGTAGGAGGGAAGGGTGAGCATCCACCCCATGCCCAGTGCTGAGAGCTGCAAAGCCAGCCAGACTCAGCCCTAACTTTTTATCCACTGCATTAATAAATCCTGGGTTGTTTTCAGGCTGAGTTTGGACCTGATTCTGCCCTGAGCGATGGTGGCTGCAAACCAGCACAAGCAGCAGTGAACTGGGTCACCATGGGGCTCCTGCTCGTCCCCTGGGCCCGGCAGCAGAGCACAGTGACCTGCTGGTGTTTCCCAGGATCACCAAAGGGACAAAGGGAGGGCAACCTGGAGCCGACCTGCCCCAGGATGTGGCATTTCTGTAGCAGCCCGGTTTAGAAAAGGGGCTGTTGCAGCTCTGATTTGTGTGCCTGCATTAACCATATGCACAGTATTTGAATTTCATGGGACGTGCAGAGCGAAGTTGTCCAAATTAGCTATTTATAAGGAGCGAAGTCAACTGCCAGGCAGCAGTTTGCACTTGATTTATTCACTCTGAAACTTTAGAAACCTGCATGACACTTGTACAAAGTGCGGCTGTGTGCGAAATGTTTTATTCAATACTTGTTTACAAAGACAAACGCAGCACCCTGTGATGCCTAAAAAAGCCAACCAAAAATGACACATTCCCAAAAGGTACTTAAAATTCTTACAGCTCTATTAACAACAAAATCACATGTATGAGTGGCTCTGTTGCCTAAACAAAGACACTTTATATTGTAAGACTGACTAGAGATAAGCTTTGAAAGGAGCTGTATGTGGGTCTTGAGGAGTGCTGGGGAAGTTGCCTTGTTGACCTCAACAGCCACTGCACATTCAGGGAGTTTTCCCTCCATCCATGGTATTACCACAGAGTAGCCACGGATATGATTTTTCCCTGCCAGCTTTAATCTTTTATGGCTGTTTTACCCCCATACCTGCTGGGCCAGAGGTGGATCTCACAGCCCATGGGCCAGAGGTGGATCTCACAGCCCCCACCTCCTCTCCTGCTGCCAGACAGCCACGTCCCGGCTAGCTCTGCTGAGTGAGAGACACACTAATGTGGGCCACCGTAGGTGGAACTCTGTTCCAAACAGGAAAAACAGCACTATCTTATTTTTAACTGTCCCTAACCAGGGATCCCTTGCTCAGAGGCACATGGAGCTGTGGGGGAGCAGAGTGGGGCTCTGAGAAATCAGACACTGGTTTGCATCAGACAGACAGTGCAGCCTTCTGCTTTGCTGTCCTTCTCCATCCACAGGGATATTCTGCAGCGACAGGTAAATCCCATTGCAGCTTTCAGCTCTGGGAGATCATGTTCCTGGATCAGCCCTTTGGCCACTTGAGCTCAGCCAGGAGAGAGGAAAACATTGCCATAAATCTCCCTGTGAATGTGGGCAGACAGCTCTAGAGGGCAGGGGAAGCAGTGAGGGCTCCAAACAAGCCTCGACAGCTGCCCCATTCCTGCCAGGACATCCCAGAGATGCTGTTACCCAGCCTGAGCAGCACATCCAGGGAAACCACTCAACAGGCTGCCTCGGGTTGGCTCAGGGACAGTGGGGATCCTCAGTGTCCCAGCATGGACAGCCAAGCTCTGACTAATGCACTCACTGTCTCCTGGGTTTCATTGAGGGCTGTTTACTTGCCTGGTTTAAGTTAATTTAACTCCAGTGACCTCAGTGGATCTGACTGGACGCTCCAAAAAACAACCAGTTAATGCCCAAATGTGAACTGGGGTCTCTGTCAAGGTCCCTCAGTCCAGTTTTTCTGTTCTTCCTTGTGTATAAAGCACAGTGCATTTTTTCTTTAATATAAGCAATAAAGTAATCCCCATTCTCCACTGCTATGAACAATTCATTGTGAAAGCTGATTTTATGGCTTATCTTATCTCAGCCATGTCAGATATTGATGTGATAAAGGTCTTCCCAAAAGAGATCAAGCCTTAGAAACAACTCTATTACTACCCCAAAATACCCTTTCTGCTCAAGATGCTGGAATGAGTCTGCTGGATGGGAACTGGGATGAACTTCTCTGGATCTCAGATGACAAATCTGAGCTCTGATGGCACAAAGCAACATCCTGGTTCTGCTCCCAGCAGTGGACACATCAGTGTGTGATCAGCCCCAGTCCTGAAAAGCTCTCCTAGGGTGCCCAAGGCCCTGGTTAGAGTTGTTAATCTAGAACTGGCTTAACTGTTGTTGGGGTTTTTGTAAATTATAATATTTTTGTCCTTTTTCCTGCCCTCCTCTTCTATGCCAGTGTTGACCCAATGTGTGGTGTGACACCTTTGAACTGAAGATGGAAACAAGATTCTCCGGTGCTCAGAAAAAGTATAATTTTATTTGGGTATTTTTCCTTAAGCCACTGCTAAAGGAGCAGCAAACTGTTGATCAGATTTCCTAAGCCAGCAGTCCTCATCTGGAGTTACTCAGTGGAGGGTGGATTGATTTGCTGGTTTTATTGTGGACGGCTCTTGGCAGGAACCGTCACCCTGCGATGTTAAAACCCCAACTCCCATTGATCTCTTCCTCAGCACAGGGGCCCTTCCAGCCCCAGCCTCTCGTGCTCCCCGGGCCCGCTGCCACTGGCAGCCGGGTTTGCCAACACAAACAGGAGCCACCCCCTCTCCAGACAGGCTGTGACTCCTCTCTGCCGGTGGCATTTTGCTGCCTGAGCCATCAGACCCTACCAGAGGGCTCCTGGCTGGAGCAGAGTGCCATGGATGTCCCCAGCACAGGCTGCAGATTAAGGCCGGGGGTGAAGTTTGGATGCTGGACCTGCTCTGCCTCTGAGAGCAGCATAAAGCAAAGACTCTGTCTGCTCCTTGAGGCTGCCCTCCTCCTCCTCTCACAGGACAGCTGGTGACAGCAGGGTCTGGTGCCAACTCCCTGCACTGCCCACAGTGTCAATCAGCCCCTTCCTCCAAATGGGACCCCCAAATCTGCCCTGCCCACAGGGACCCTGGCCATGCAGGCAGCTCCAAGGACATGCTCTTCCCAGCCCCACCATCACCATGCACCTCTCTAGGCAGCTCCTTGTCCACGCACAGCTGAAAATATGATGCCTGTACTCTAAAAACCCTGTTTCATTTATACGGTAATGAAGTTCCTGGCTGTATATAAAGCTTGCTGCACTTAAAGCTGATAGCCAGACATTTAAAAGGGAACGTCACTGCCAGATCCATTTTGGTGCACGGCTGGCAACTGCTTGTCTGAAGCAGGAACGTTGCTTCCACAGAGAAATACAGATAATGCCTTGGGACCTCAGCTTTATCTTGCTTTGGACTGCAAAGAGTCAAACCTTCCCCTCTGAGTGATATCCTGAACCTCAGCAGGTTCAGGGGATGGCCAGGGATCGGAGCTTGGATGCCTTTCCTCAGAAGACCACACGTCTCCTGCAGGCTGGATGGCTGGCTGAGCGAGGAGGATTTTTGGCAGCATGAGATGCACCTCCGAACATCAAAGC
Organism: Sialia sialis; assembly: GCA_009812075.1. Lineage (NCBI taxonomy): Eukaryota > Metazoa > Chordata > Aves > Passeriformes > Turdidae > Sialia > Sialia sialis. The sequence continues at coordinate 5,948,212 of VRYO01002184.1, read as the reverse complement.
ACAGGCAAAGGCTGCTGTGCTGGCCACATGCTTTGGGACATATGCACATGGGCCAGGCAGATTTGGGCTGAAGGTGTGCAATGGGAGCAGCCTGTCTGGGTCCTATTTCAGCTCTCTTCACATGCAGAATTAGCAGCAGAGGCATATTTCAGTTTTCCCCAAGATAGAAGTATCCCTGTAAGCATGCAGAACTAACAAGTGCTGTTTTGACTTCTGAAATAAGATATCTGAGCAGATCCCAGGGAGCAGGGAAGGCTCAGTAGGCACATTTGGCATGGTGATTGCTCACCCAGAGGAGCTGCTGTTGATGTGCACACTGCCTCACGTGCAGCTGCTTGGTAAGCAGGAGTTAATGTGGTTAGACAAAAGGGCTCAGTTTGGGGGGAAAAATCAATAATGTCAGGGAGTTTATTACAGGGTTATGGGCCACCTGCTAGAACTCAGCATTAGGTCTGTGTTGCATTGTGTTTCGGGAAGAGCTGATGGCACTGCACTCAGACAAGGCTAGTGCTAGAATTATTATTTTATGCCTCAGCAGATGGCTTCTGCTCAGGGGTTTTATCTTTGAGTGCAGACACACGACTAATCATCATTTGCTTTCTGTTTCTCTGCTAACGTAAGCTGGGCAGGAAGCAATTGCCAGTCAGATGATGGTTCATTATTGTTTGGTTTATTCTGTCTGAAACAGCACAGCAAGAGGCACCAAGGATACAATGGAAGATAATCAAGGAGATATCCGTTATCAGTGAGATATGGGGAAAAGCTGAGCTCAGAAGCTTGTCTTTCACCAGCCTATCTCTTTCTGTCTCTGTCTCAGAGACAAAGCCTAAGATGTCCCATAGAAAATTTGGAGAGGTCATGTTGGTATCTTTGGATTGTCAAGACTGCGAAGATGAAATGTTTGGAATGGGTTCATCCTGCCTTAGAGCAGGATGATCTACATCACTTCCTAAAGTCCCTTCCAGCTCTGTTCTCTGTCACTGTCAATGCTGAGCGAGACTCGCTCCATCAATTAAGCTTTGAGTTAGGGAAATCTGAGGTCTGTAATGCAATCTGGAATATCAAGAAACAGAAATCACAGCCACAGTGGCATCAGTGCAGGGCCAGCACTTTCCATGTGAGGCCCTCTCAGCTACCCGGTGTAGAGGCTGGACCAGGTCCTGTCACTGCTGAGTGTGGCAAATACAGGTGCCATGGACACACAGAGCCTTGAGCACCTTGTTTTGCTGCAGGTTTTAGGAATTCATAGTTTCATGGCAAGCTTGAATAACAGCTCTTTAGAGAACTGGCACCAAACCTGTAGTGTGCAAATGGAAATGTTGCCATGGCTTGCAGCACTGCTAGGGCTGTGTGAGCCATAGCATAAAATCCTTGGGATTTAACTGGTACATTCGTTGTTCTTTATGACTTCCATGTGTTTTGCTTGGTTCCAGCTCGGTTTGAATCAAAGTTCAGAATAAAAGTTAGGTGAGTCCTCAGCACATCTTTCACCAGAGCTGGTGGTGTTTCTTCAGGAATGTAAGTTAATTTAGCTGCCCTGTGTAGAACTAATGACTATTGCTGAACCCACTGCACAGATTCACTTCAGTCTGCAAATGACCCCAATTTAACCTCCCATATTTGCTTTTAGGAATTTAAAGCTGGGAGGCAATCACTTGCTGAGTATCACACAGCAACAGCCACAAAAGGTTGGAGTCCCAAGACCCTGCTTCCAACCCCATGGGCACCATTTCCTTCTCAGAATGTAGGTTCGATACAGAAAAGTCACATTGCTTTTGTTTGTGATGTGATCCAAATTATATAAACAGTAAGGTTTTAACCTGCTGAATTAACTTAATTTAACCCCAAGCCTTAATTCCCTGTGACTTCAGCATGAAGGAACCATCTCTTTGTCACTTGGGGCTGATCTTTTCTAGAAAGATTATGAACCTTTCAGTGGAGGAGAGTTTGTGAGGTGAGATTAAACTGCTGCAGATTTGCATGATTTTGTGCTCCATTGTGAGACTTCACCAAACCCTTGAATCTGTGGAAGTTTGGAACCCTCCTTGTGGCTGGGAGCCTCTCCAGGCAATGCGGAGCAGCTCCCAGTGACTGGGCTTTTCATCAGGCAATGAATGTTGGCTTCTCCAGACACTCTGGAAGTTCCAAAGCTCCTCTGAGGGTTCGGTATCCAAAACTTCGCTATAAACAAGCTAATTTCCACAAAATGGAACTATTTCCATTTCTGCAGATACCATGAAATCCCTTTAGCAACAATTCTGTCTTCTTGGAATTTAAATTTAAATTATGACAAAATTCCTTTTTAACTGAGGAGCTCTTGCCCTGGTTTGGCTTTGCTGGCTGTTAGCAGCCCTGGCTGTTACACAGCACATCCTCTGCCCGTGCCCAGAGGGTGACCTCTGCCAAGAGCACTCCCTGCCTTCTAAGCTAGGCACATTAAGAGTCTTTCCAAGAGGTGAACTATTTTGTTTTTGTATGCCCTGTGTGCCACCAGACACAGGGCATTACCCAGTCTGCACCAGCTGGACCCAGACAGCAGCAAACAGACGCAGATAGGGCAGCTCTCTGGGGCTGCTGCTGCCTTACTGGAAGCACCCAAGGCAGCCAAAGTGCAGGTGTGGTTTGTAAAGGGGTTCCTCTCCTGCTTTCATTCAGCAGCACATCTGAACAGAGGCTGGAGGAGCGAGTGATGTCTGCAAACCAGTGATGACCCATTTCCATTGATTTTTGAGCAGCTAGCCCTGGCAATGGGATGTTTGTCTGCATTTAATAATTTTTTTCCACCACTGGTCTTTCTGATTCCAGCTAATTCAACATACATTCTTATTTTGATCTTTTATTTTTTTTCAGAGTCCACCTGCAGCCCACAGCACAGTAGGGTCTGCTGAGATGCAGCACTTTCTTTTTGGAGATAACTCCTGCCTGACCCGATGGTGGTTGGCACAGTGATCCTAGGTTTAAGATTCACGTGGTTCATTCGTTCCAACTTCCCTGTGCCTTTAGGGCCAGCACTCTGGGCTCAGTGCTGTGTCTCACCAATTGCTGGGATTGTGTTTCATGACAGACGCAGCAGACGTCTTTGAGCTGCGGGTACAAAGGAACCAGAGCATCATTAGCAGTGAGTGTTTCAAACGCTCTCTAATGGCCTGATTTTTCTCCAGTTGAAGTCGATGTAAATATTCTGCCGACTTCAAAGGGGAATGGGGTGAGGTTACGGCCAAGTACTCTTGGAAATCCCACCCAGTGCTTGATTTTTCTTGACCTGAATGGCAGTTCAGTCAGCTCTGTTTCCACAAAGGAGCTTTCAGGAGTGCTGGAAAAGCCACCGGAGCGCTTTTAGCCCCGGGTTCACATAGCAGCAGCATGTGAATTGCAGCAAGGCTAGAGGCCGGTTTAGCCCTCCCAAGTTCTGACTCCACTTCTGCAGATGTCTGGCTGGCACTGCTCTTGCTCTCTCCTCGCTGCCTGTGGGGGAGTTCAGGGCAATGGGATTCCCACGGAGGCACTTCAGCTTGGTGGGGTGAACCTGCAGCACAATGTGGGGAACCTTCACAAGACCTTTGGCTTGGCTGTGCATCAGCCAAGAGAACAAGATGGTCAAAATGTCTGGAAAATCTTTACAATGTGACATGAGTTGTGCCTTTGTCTCTTCCCAGCACAGAGAAAACGGCCTTGAATTCTTTTTCTCCTTTTTCTCCTTTTTTTTTTTTTTTCTGGGGAGAGATGTTTTTTCTTTCATAATTTTACACATTTTCTTTTGTGTTTGTGTAACATTATACTTGAAAAACTCTATGAGAGTGCAAAATAAGACTTTTCTAAACATTTCCAAATATTTCCATTGACTAATTTCCTTTTGAAGTCAATCAGATTTGGAGTTATCTCCACAGGAACTGTTCCTGTCTCTGTCACTGACTTTGTGAGCCTAGACCTCTTGCTCTCCGCACTACAGCTTTCACCTCCCTGAAGGGGACTGTGAGACTCTCAAGTGGGTCAAGTGACATCAATTCATCTTTGAAATCCCAACTTCTCACCATTTTACAGAGCTGAGTGTGAGTGTGAGGTGTGATTTGCTGCAATTGCAAAACTGTAGGGAAAAAACGGCAAATGCAAAAATTTCATCTCCAGACATTTGTTCACATCTCTTAAGATGAAGTTTAAGCACAGTCCTTTCTAATGCACACACACACATTCACAAACATTTTTTTAAACTTTGCCATGGCCAGAACTCTAATGCTGTAATTGTTTCAGGACATATATTTGTACTTTCTCAGCTCCTGTTTGGTTTGTCTGAGGAATCTGGTGTACCCACGACCATAAAAACCAGGTTAGTGCACAGTAGAGGCTTTCATGGCCACTAATCTTGATGACAAAACTATTCAAACAAACACTTCTTGTGTCACTGATATATATTATGTAAAACCTTGTGACTTTGATTATGTGTCTATAATACAGATTAGTCTGTTTGGGTGTTTGGTGCTGACCTCCAATAAGCTCCTAAAGTATTAGCAAGAATTTGCAAGTGACAGGCAGGCAGAGGTGCTGTTCTGCCTAATCCCATTCTCAAAACTCTGGCTATATATGTCTGAACACTTTCTGCTGCTTTCCTTGAGGCAACAACCAGGTTCTTTCTTTCTCAGCCCCCTCCCAGCCACCTTTGTCCTTCTTTCCACTGTTGTAATGTGTCACAAATGTTGGAAAATTTCACTATCCGTATGGATTACAGCCAGGGAAACAGTGAGAACAAATTTAGAATAGGAGGCAGAGAATGTACCAGCTGGGAGGTGATGCTGTCAATCTCCATGGAGACCTCTTTAGTTACAGCTTTGCTAATTACTCTGATGAATTGTATAGTGCCTGGTTGAAAGCCTGGCCAGCTCAATGGAGAGTTCCAAACTGGCTGGCTGTGCCTTGTGCTCATGAGGGATGCACAGGGCACAGCCCCTCAGGGTTACCAGTTATGATTTGCACTGGGGCCTTCTCCTTGAAGGCCAAAACACAGCCTAAGGAGAATCAAAACACCTTCATCTGATCTTCTGCAGGACACCAGCTTCTTCTAAAGAAAAGAGCTCTGGAGAAATAAATGTATATCTTGTCTCAGCAAAAGAATTTTTTCCTCAGGCATGCAAGTAAAAATCATTGTCATCTTGTGAACTTTCCACAGGAATCAGCTCCTACAGGAGATGAAGTGGGACAAGATCCACAGAAGCCTTTTGATTCCAAATGCCTAGATAGGACATGCCTCTGTGCAGGATTCAGGCAACTAGTTCTATTTGCCCCTTGTCCCCAGGAAGAAAGTGTTCCATGGATTAGTAGAGCAAAGGGAGGGACTACAGACATGGGCAGAGAGGAAGGCAGCCAAAAGTCTGGTGAAAAAGCAAAGGCAGTCCCTTTTCTGCACAGTTTTCTAGGTTAGGATGTCTCTGAGCTCAGAAGGGCTGACACCTGGGGACACAATCCCAACAGAAGCAACAACCATCCTCAGGGGAGACATTTGGCTCCAAGGCACTGCAGCTCAGGCTTGTTGTTAGTTGAAGCCAAACTGGTGTTAGGCACTAATCCACTGAATAATTTCCAGTTGTTATCAAAATCTATTGGACTTCTAAGCCACGAGTCCCTGAGCTGATGTATCACACCCCTCAGGTTCCAGCTCCCTGATTTGTTTGTTCAGAAATTATTTATTTGTTCTACAAATAGAAACAATGTTAAATTAACAACTGAGGGGAAAAAAAAAAAGATCAGCCTCACAACATGCCCGATTTCTGAAGGGATTTGGCTGCCTGAGCAGATTTTTCCCTTGCAGATCACCATTACCCCAAATATAAATGCCATTTTCCAACCCCTTGCTGTCAAATTTCCCTCCATGCTGCAGACATGTGCAGCTGTGTGCATGAGTGTGTGCCACACCTGCTTGAATGTCCCTCTTTAGACACTCAGCTCCCCTTGAGCCCCTGCAGGATGCTCAGCAGGGCTGAAAATCCATGACATGGCTGGTTGCTGGTAATTCAGGGATGCTCCAGGGTGCTACAACCTGTCCTGAATCCCAGTCGTCCGTATCACTATCAGTGCAGCAATTCCTGCTGGGTGATTTAGTGAAAAAGCTGTCATTTATGGTCAAAAGAAAAATGATGGGTGAGTTCCCTGCAATTCTGGAATTCACTGGAAGAATATTTTTTTTTATCTCACCAAAAAATAGAGGAAGAATTCTTAAGTAAAGCCCTATCTGCCCTGCCTCAGGTGCTCATCTTGCCTGGCAGCTGGCAGCTGGAAACTTTTTGGTTCAAAGTTCATTCTCTTTTGGATCTTTTGGCAGAGGGCAGAACACAAGGGGCATCTCCAGAGGATGGTTTGGCTGTGCTGTTTTAGGTCCTTGCCCTGGGAGGAGATGAATCTGCCTCTGTGCTGCATGTTTCCTCCCATGAAGTGAGTCTTGGTGATACAGGCTCAGACTTGATAACATGGAGGCTTGAATTTAAAATAATTCACCTATAGGTTCTCACAGGGGGCTTCCATGGGGTCAGCACAAAAACTGGTATGGCATAAACTGCTTCTCATGTGACTTTCACTTCCTCCTTTGAAATTGTCTCCTCTGCCTTCAAACTCTCATTGAAAGGCCCAGTGTGAGCAGCACAGATTAATTTAAATCCAAGTGAATATTGGGCTTGACTTTTAATTCCATCTTTATTCTCCACCAGTCCTTCCATTTCCCTGAGCTTTAATCCCATAACAGCTTTAAATGTGTGTGTGTGCATTAAGTACCACATTTAAGGTTTCTGACTATCCCTAAATCTTATTTCTCACAAGTCCACAACTATAGTGTTGGTTTCAATTGCCAGAAACACTATTTTGGTGGGTTGGGTGGGGATGGAGTGTTTCAAATATGATTGTACAGCTGTCAGTATCACACTGTAACTGGGAATTAAGCCTTTAAAAAGATGTTTAATCATAACTTTCAGTGACTAAGAAGTTGATTTAATAGAGAGGAATGGAGTTATGTGGGGAATGAAACCTCAAATGGAAAGGGAATAAAAAACTTCACAAGCCTTAAAAAAACCTGGAAGAAATAGCAAACAGACAGACCATGGTTTCTCCAAAAAAGCAGAAAAGAACCAATCCAGGAGATCAGGCACAGTCAGAAGTTTGCACAAAGACAGATACTAACACTTAACCAATAAAATGTGGATAACTGCTGTGGGGACAGCGACTGGCCCAAGCCTCCCCTGTGGTTGCTGCAAGGCTGTGACAGCGAGGCGCTGCCTCTGCCAGGTGATGCTCTGGGCTCAGGGCTACACCCAGGCTGCTGAACAGGGAGCCCTGAGCACCTGTAAATCAAAAAGAAAACAGAACATCACTGATGTGGGCTGACACAGGCTCAGAGCTCAGCTCTGAAGCTCACTGAAGTCCAGTCATTTGAGAAGCAAAGTGGCTGCTCCAGCCACGAGCACCATGTGCAATTCCCAGCAGCTTCCAAGGTGACAGCCAGTGCTCAGGCAGCACCTGCCCCATGCCTCCAGATCCTGCTGTCAGCAGAGAGGTGAGTGCATGTGTGCCCTGCACAGGTACAGCCACAAAGCCAGCTGTCCCATGAGCAAGGAGCAGGGAAAGGACAGGCTCTTGGCTCTGCTGGGAGATGGTGAGTGTGGCAGCAGTGCCAATAAACAGGGAGGGGACACACGAGGGGGTCTGAGGCTCCATGTGTGGGGCACGAGCAGGAGGGTCATGGAGGCGCTGGGGAACTCGCTGCTAATCCTCTTCCACACAGCCTTCCTTGGGGGAGGAGATCTCATGACTCCAGGGAGAAGTACATTGTGTAACTAAGCAATGGTGAACCCAAGCTCCATTTAACAGGGTTTGGCACAGGTGCAACAGAGTAGGATACTCATCCCAAGAGAGCGTGAGAGAGAGCATCCCAGTGCATCACCCGCCGCCTTCGAGTCCTTAAAAGCCCTGTGTGGCTTTGGGAGAACAGCTCAAGCAGAGGAAAAAAAAAAAAAAAAATAAGAAAGAAAGAAAAAAGCCCATAAGCCCCCAGACAGCAGCTCCCTGCACTGGGTTTCCCTGCACTTGTGTGGAAATGTTGCATAATGTCCCTTTGCACCACACGGAGCTCTGAAATCTGCAGGATCAAAGCTGTATGAAGACACTATGGCTGTGCCAAGACAAATTTAAAGGCATTTCACAATTACAGAAAGCACAAAGCCACACTCCGGGCTCCTCTTGCTGTTCCACTGTGACATCTAGTGGCAGTGGCACTGGAGAACACCACAGGAATGGTGCTCCTGATTTTAGGCCTGTCCCTGCACTTGCCTTCTGAGTAGATTTTCCCCATCCATCTGAGAGTAGTCTCGTATTATTTTGCAAAAAGATCTTTTGCCACTAATCCTACTGGATTTTTATGGATGTAAAAAATCGGGATTTAAAGATTTCACAGCATGCAGGAGGGCATTCTGCTTTTTAGAGCATATCACTAGGTCTCCACTTGTGGGTGCCTTGTCTTTGGATGCAGCTTCATGGCACAGACACTGAAAAAAGACAAAAGGAACCACGGGTTAAAGAGTGATAATTTAAGATGCATTTACTGAAAAAGAAAATTAGCTAAAACACAAATATTCAGGTCACAGCAGTGTCCAGTTAAGGCCTGGTCTTCCAGGTCTCAGGTTTGAATTTGCAGTTGTCATCAGGTAACTCTTGTTTGCAAAATATTCTCCATATCCAGTTGTTTTTCATACAGTTTGTTGTGTCTTTTGGCAGCAGCTGGGCAAAATTTTTGTCCAATCTGCTGCGTGGGATCAAAAGCATGTGATCTGGTGTGAAAAACTTACCACTAAGTCACCGTGTAACCTTTGCCATAGCAGTTAAAAATGTCACTGCTTGGTCCTCGCTCCTGCTTTCATGAAGGTGGTTTGCAGGGCTGCTTCTCTCCTAGAGAAATATTTGGCCTGTGGGCCTCTGCCTCTCCTGTCTGATTAAAAGGAAGGTAAGTGTTTGTGCTTTGAAGCTTCATTTATATAGAGAAATATTCAGGAACTGTTTAGATGGTAATGCTGCAGGCATTGTCTTCACCTAATAGCCACAACTACTAGAGAAGGAACAGCAGAGCAAAGCAACAGCAACCCAAGTCTTAAATTAAATGGTAGTTTAAAATAATGTTGCTAATAAGAAAAGCAAGCAATAAAAGAGAGGCAATGAAATAAAAAAGCAGCTTAGTGAAAATTTCTCCTTGGTGGCAGACACTGATGCCAAGACAGAAAGCCTGGAGTTAAATCAGCTCCCCAACACATGCCGCAGTGATTTAATTAAGAGTCTGGAGAAGTAAGGGCTGGGAACTGGGGGTGCCAGGGCTGGAAGTGTCTGGCAAACCCATGGATTTGTACCCATCCTTGTGGTCCTTTCCCAGCCCACGGCAGCCTCAAAGCTCGAAGGCAGAAGCCAGGCTGCTGGTTAAAAAACACATCCAAAAAGGGCAAGGCCACTATGGTAGATTATGGGTTGGACTCAAAGACCTTGGAGGTCTTTTCCGACCTAAATAATTATATGACACAATTCTTGTTGGCAGGCAGTTTTAATCTGCATCTTTTACCCTTTTCCCAGGAGCTCTCTCCCCCTAGCCCCCAGCCAGGGCTCAGGATGTCAGGTGAGGGTAGGATGAACCCACCGGAGGAAACACTCCAGTCTTGGATTTTAACCCTATCCAGCCCCATCTCAGCGCCTGGGGGAAGGGGGCACAGAATCACAGAATCTTTGGGATTGTGAAAGACCTGTGGAGATCGCCCAGTCCAACCCTCTGCTAAGGCAGGGTCTCCAGGAATGTGTTCAGGTGAGTTTGGAATGTCTCCACAGATGGACACTCCACAACCTCCCTGGGCAGCTGTTCCAGGCCTCTATCACCCTTTATGTAAAGGAGTTCTTCCTAGTGTTGAGGTGGAACATTTTGTGTTTACGATCACTGCCCCATGTCTTAACGCTGAGCACCAACGGAAAGAACCTGACAGCATCCAGTGACACTCCTTGGATACAGGGAGTATTTAAATTGCATTGATGAGATCTCCTCTCAGTCTTCTCCAGACCAAACAGGCCCAGTTCCCGCAGTGTCTGTGCATCAGAGAGATGCTCCAGACTCTTCATCATCTTTGCGGCCTTCGCTGGACCCTCTTCAGCATCTCCTTGTTTTTCCTGTGCTGAGGAGCGCAGAACCGGACACACAAGTCCAGGCCAAGGCCGTTCCCTGCCCGCGGCACCGCCAGCGCTCCCCGCCCGCCCCGGGCTCAAGATGGCGGCAGCCGTGAGGGATGGAACTGGGCCCCGGGGCGGGAAGGGCCCGGCTCCGCCGCGCTGAGGTCGCCCGGCCCCTCCCGACGGGCTCCGGAGCGGCGGGGAGGGGCCGCAGCCGGACCCTGCCATGAGCGGCGTGGCGGAGGCGCGGGAGCTGGAGGAGCGGCTGCGGGAGGCGGCGGCCCTGGGGGACGTGGCGGAGGTGCGGCGGCTGCTGGGCGCGGGGGTGGACATCGACTCCCGCAACGAGATCAACGGCTGGTGAGGGGCGGCGGCGGCGCGCGGGGTCCCGGCGCTGCGGGGCGAGGGGCGGGCCGGGGGCGCTGCGGGGCCCGGCTCCTCCCCCCCTGCCCTTCTCGGCGGCGGCGTTCGGGGTGGCTGCGCTCAGGGCTCCCCTTAACCCATTTATCAGGCGCGGGGTGAGGGAGTTGCTTTGGAGACGTAGCTCTTGTGTTGAAGTCTTAGTTTTCCCATTTGCAGATACAGAAAAGCTAATCTCGGGAGGCTCGGAGATTTAGTGCTAAAGAGGATCACGATAAAAGCAGGTCGCCCTCCGTTCACCTGTCACTGCGTGTTTGCTCAGGTCCCATCCAGTCGTTTGTATGGGACAGTAGTGGGAGTCCAGCTGCAAGGCAAAGGAGTGCCCTGCCCTGCGCAACATAGAGCTTCAGAACTTTAGAAAGTGCCGCAGTGAAGGAAACTTTATTGCCAGTTACCACTTTAGGCATAACTCGGGTTAGTAGGACGGGGCTGGTGAGGAGGAGCCGGGGCGATGCATCCCAACCCTTGTGCTTCTTCCCGCAGGACCTGCCTGCACTGGGCCTGCAAGCGGAACCATGCCCAGGTGGTGTCCTGCCTGCTGGAGGCTGGCGCTGACAAGCACATCCTCACTGCTAAGGGAGAGCTGGCGGCACAGCTAACATCGAAACCAGACATCCGCAGGATTTTAGGAGGTTCCCATCTTAAAAAGTCATCTAGAATTCTTGGTTGAAACACTAGAACTTTTTAATGCTTATATCTGAGGCAGCAATTGGCAAAACCTTGGCTAGGACCATTGTATTTCATTAGACAGCTCTGATTTGTAAATGGAATTCATATTTGGGCAAATAGACCTGGGGATTTCAGGTAGAGAGGCTTTGTGTTCTGAGTTGTATCACGAGGAAGTGGTGGTGTGACCATGATCAATATGACAAATCCCCTCAAAACAACCTTATCACTCAGGAAGATATGCCTTCTGAGCGCCTTGTTACAGTATGACTTGCTGGTATGGTTAATTTTTGCCATGTAATTCTGCCATCTTACACTTTTCATATGCACAGCAAAGCCAGTTAGATGTGTGTGACACTCCTGAACAAGAGCAAGTGCCTTCGGCATTTAGGTACTGTGCTCCAGATTAAAATTCTAAAGTGCTTTATCTTTGGAAATGTGCTGTCTTCTGCAGTTGCACTTAATTTGCTCTCTACAATGATCTGCTCTTACATCAACAGTGCAGGGTCATCCTTCACAAAGCTGCAGCTAAATCATGACCCAGGTTCCAAGTTACACCTGAAGACTCAATAGTTTTGCTTTCTTTTGGGCAAGGTGCTCATCTCTTGGGCTTAATTTGTGAACTACTTACCTGTTTTTAACGTTTAAACTGTCAAGCACATGTGGATAAACCCTGTTCATAAATGTCTTATTTTTCCGTTAAGCTTTCATGTGTTTACTGGGGAATAAACACGTATCACCTTCTCTCCTAGTTTTTATTCTGGGAGTGTGGTATCATTGAACGGATCACTCTGAACTGCTTTGACATCACTGTTTATGTTCTGTAATCCTCAGGCAGGAATGTCACTTACTGCAGTGCTTTTAAGCAAGAGTTGAGTTTGTTTGGGTATTACAGTAAGTAGTCACTTCCCTGAAAAAACACTGGGTTGAATTTGCTGGCCTAGGTCGTAATAAACTATTTACAGCAGTGCTATTAAAAGCATTTTAAAATGAGATTCAGTAAAGGACTACTAGTCATCCAATTAATTTGAAAGCACTGGAATAACATGGTAGAAATGATGTGTCTTTCAAAGGTTATTTTTTTCCCCCACTTTATTTAAAAAAAAACCAGATACACTGGAGACATTTATAGGTTTTTCGTTCACTTTACAGCTACTGGCCTCAAGTATTATATGCTTCTGGAACATTAGTGTCATTCTGTGGTGACCTTGGAATGTGATGTAGTTTAAAGACACAATAGCAAAACTAACTATATTCAAAATGAGAAAGAGCTATCCAGAAATATGATGGGTTTTTTTCTCTCTCCATCCCCTACCCCTCACTTTTGAACTTCATCAGTAGAGGAACACACTGAATGTCAAGGAGCGAAGGATTTAAATTTACCCATTGTTGCGAACTACTTGGCCAAGCCACCATTCCCTAACGTTTACAGCGAAGAGAGCATTCCAGGCAGCTTGGCAGAATCCCAGAATGAAAGTGCTTCCATCTCTTCTGCTTCCCAGAGCAAAACCAGCCCCAGTCCATCAGCACCTCAGGCTGAAAGCACCTGCACCCCCACGTCGTGCAGCAGCGATGAGACCTGCCCAGCAGCGAGCCCTGCAGCCAGGCCAGCCCCAGTGCCCATCCCCACCACAGCCTCGGGGTGTGCCAGCCCTGGGGTGCCCCACAGCCCTGGCTGCCCCCCAGCCAGGCCCCCCAGCCTGGGGCTCTGCTCCCCAGCAGTGTCTGGCCAGGCTGTGCCCCTGCAGCCCAACAGCTCTCCCAGCGGCCCTGCATCTGCCTTCCAGCCCTTCTTCTTCTCTGGAACATTCCCCTACAACATGCAAGGTAAATGTCTGAGTTACTGAGTGAACCATGAAGTGAAGTGATCATTTCACTTCAGACTCTAGTAGAGTAGAGGCAGAGATGTTGCTTTCTGTGGCCAAAGGTGCCCTGAACTTTCTTCTGCTCAGTTGTCTGTATACTGTCTACTTCATACTGTATTTTAACCATGGTAATACTTTGCAAAACAATGGAATGATCAGTCCATGGAACATGAAAATTTCAATTCTGCACTACATTTGCATCAAACGCAGCTCTGGTATTTTGGTAACAACTGTGACTGGATGGATCAGTTTCTCAACAGTGTTAACATGGTTCTCCTGTGTATTTTTGCTGGAAGCTTCTGTTAACTGCACAGTGTTTCTCAATGAGATCACAGAGATTGTATTAAAAAACCTCAATTCAGAAGATAATGGTAAATACTGTAGTGTTAGGTTTGAGTTGGTTGTCTGTTTTGTTGTTAACCTTTTAATTGTTTCTCTGTCAGAACTTGTGCTGAAGGTCAGAGTCCAGAACCTGAGAGACAATGACTTCATTGAGATTGAACTGGACAGACAAGAACTGACCTATCAAGATCTGCTCAGAGTGAGCTGCTGTGAACTGGGCATTAATCCAGAGCACGTAGAGAAGATCAGAAAACTACCCAACACACTTGTAAGAAAGGTAGGAATGGAAATGAGAGATTAACTTGACTTTGCGCTTTGCTGACATCAGAGAAGGTATTCTTGCAAAAAGATTGGCAAAATGTCACCTTTGTTAAATAAAAACTGACTTAAACTGACAGATTCAAAGGGACACTGGACCTTTCTTAAAACTTCAGCATAATTGGAACTACTGCAGCTTGACTTTTAAAAAATGTATCAGAAATGGTGCATTTAGGTGCTTTTAACGTAATTGCCAAGTATACGTCACTGTCTGCTTCCCTAAAAAGACTAAACAGTAAGGGGAAAAACCTCCACAAACTGGCATATGAACAATTTAAAGAGAGGCTGGTAAAAAATAAACCTGCCCTTCTGTTCCAAAAATATATATTTTGGAGGTCTGTAAATGAAAGTGGTCACAACTCTTGGTTAAGTGACTGCACAAATACAGCCAAATCACAATGAGATTAAAGGAGAAAAAGGTTTAAGGAGAAAAATCAAACAAGCAAACCTGCTACACTTTTAATGAGTGTGTGTGTGTGTGTATATATATATATCTAAGGATTTATTTTTTTCATTCTTTATTGCTATTACTGTGTTTGTTGTCCCTGGAATTTTTGTTTATAAAATAACTATAGGAAGTATAAATAACCACCAGCTTTGTTTAAGAGTGTCATGTTGTCCTGTCTGTTCCTTACAAGGACAAGGATGTTGCCAGACTCCAGGACTTCCAGGAGCTGGAGCTGGTGCTCATGAGGAGTGACAGCTCTCCGTTCCGGAACGCTGCGGCCGTGTTGCCAGAACAGCCGTGCTACAACAGCAGAGCATCCAAACTCACCTACTGACCCTGGGGGTCCCTGCACTGCCAACACCTGGCACTGACACCTGCTGCCTCTGCAAGGCTGCAGCTTCAGTGTGTGTAAAACCTTAAGTTATTGTTAGGGTTACTATTTTAACTACTATTTTATATTTAATACCCTGCTTGCTTTTGTTTTTTACTTGATACTGTATTCAGCCAAGGGATACCTCATTTGTCTGGTAAAATCATGTGCTTCCAATGTATTTCAAGGAAGTCTATTGGTTGTATCTGGCAGCAGGGGGGCACAAAAGACATAATTATTGATATGAAAATTATGTTAAGTACACTCACTCTGACCAAGACTTGTGGAAAGATTCAGGAAATTTTGTGTCTCTATGTGTATATATATGTATTTTAAACCTCCTCATTAAATTAAACAAGAGACACACAATTAATAGTTGCTTTCTAAAAATGCAAGTCCTTAACCTCTTGCCCCTCACAAAAAACAAGAGAGATTATCTAGAGATACTTAATGCTCAGAAGTGGCAGGAGAAATCATTCTACTGGGGAATAAGCTTGCCCATATTTAAATGTTTATTGCCCCTTTGAGAATATTGTACCTCCACCAAAAAATACAAAAGCCTCTTGAAAATGTTGGGCTGAAGTGCCCTATCAAGAGAAAGCCCTTGTTTCAGGAGATGGGGAACCCCCAGTCTTTCTGACTGATGTGAGCCTGTGCATTACTCACACCAGGTGTCAGTATTGGCAAGACAGGAAAAGCTGTGTGGCCCTCCCTGGTACACCAGTTCCAATGGGGGTAGTGGTTTCTGCACAGCAGTGTCCTCATGGGGGATCACAGCTGCAAGGAACAGAGCATGCTTTTATGAGCCACTAGATGGGAAACATAGCATGAGCAAGTAACCTGTAACTTTACATCATGCACTGTCACTATACAGAGCCTTGTTTTAGCCAGGTTGAGTACTGAAAACTGCCTCCAGGCCCTTTCAACTTATTTTTTTTTTCCCCCACTTCATTGTCAGGAATGAGAAAGACACAACTCTGGTTAAGCTACAGACCATTTAACTTGCCTTTAAGCAAGTCAGTAATCAAAAATTCACCTGGAGGTTGAAGTACTAAGTCACAGCATTGCTAGAGTATAAACAGCCTGAAGCTTTTCCGATTACCACGACAGCCTGGAAACTTTTGGAGGCTGTTTTTTTTTTTACCAAAAAGTATGATGCTGACCTTTGCACCAAAACCCTTAATTGGGTCTTGAGGTGGGTGGAGGAGTGAGGGACTTCCTTTTTCTGCTTGAGCTGCTTTTTCTCCCCTCTGTTCCCCCTCCTCCCCCCACTCCAAACTGTATTGATTTTCCTTCCAGCTCTGCAGAGCTGCTGCACAGCTGGTGCTGTGTTTGCTGTTGATCTGGACTGCAGTGTTGACAGTCAAACTATAAATAGCACAGCACCATGTTCTGGTCAAAGCAGCATGGCTGCCACCCTCCCTGTGTGCTGCACACCAAGAGAAGATACAAACCCCTTCTGCCAGCAGAGGAGATGCTTGACTCTGGGCTCAGGACTTCACCAAGTTACTTAGGCTTAAAATTCTTGCTCACTGCAGTGAAAATAATTCTCATCCTTTCCTCTATGTTCCACACACATCACCTCAATCCTGCTAACTTCACATTCTCAGTCCTGGTTTTTTTCTAGGCAGGAGCTGAGCTACTTTAATGCCAGATTCAACTCCTGGGAAGCTCAAGACTGTGACACAGTATGAAGTAAAACTTCTTAACTAAGGTTCCTGCTTTGTTTTTCTTGTAGGACAGGAAAGAAGATTTTAACAGTTGTTTATTTATCTTTCCAGCATAGCTGGAAGCTAGCTCAGATTATGTGCAGTAACTGTCTGAAAAACAGTAGTGGCTAAATGGCTCAAAATTAATAAGAGTATCTAATTCCTATACAGTTCCTTTATTTGGGAAGTCAGTGTAATGACTATCTCCACTAATTACTGAGCATTCTACTAGAGGGCAGCTGGTTTAAAATTTTTTTCTCTAGTTTCCACCAAGAATAACAGTTAATGTGTTAAATCTTAACCTCTACTCATAATCTGACTGTAATAACAGTAAATCTATGCATTCAGAGAAATATTTTTGTATGTTTTATGTAGTTTGATAAACTCTAAGGCACACTAGTTATGTTAACTGGTTTTTGTTGGGCTTTTTCCTTGAACAATAAACTGTTGGAATGACAACTGAGATTAAGTTTACAAAACTTACTGTTCTTCCAAGGACGACTTTTGTTTGCACTACAAACTTGTACTGAACTGACATTGCTACTCTTCACTTATATTAAAGAATCAGCCATTTCAAGTGCCTTGATCTCTTCCTTTTTCAGGGTGGGGAGCAGAAGGATGTGAAGAAGATCACTCTAGAGTGGACAGGACACTAAAATTTTAATGCAACTTTGAAAAATCATAGGTAATTTTTAACACCTAATTAAAGACTGCCAGGCTGTCAGAACCAGTATGGAGAAAGCATGTAAGCAGTGCTTAGTGAAATCAGCTACTTGCCTTTTGCCTAGCATTCCTAGAAAATCTGGGATGCTGTTTATCCTGGGCTCAAGCTCTGAAGCTACTTCTCACAATGATGAATCTCTGTACAGATGTTTGTGCAGTCAAACCTGGAGGCAGAAAGGCACTGTGTTTCCTATGCTCTGCAAAACAGAATTTTCCTTCATCTTCAAAGCATTAAAGACTCCCCTATGAGACATGTCAGAATCTGAATCCCAGACTAATCTACTACAAGGTACCTCATTTTATCATTTTTGCTTTTGCAAAGGGGAAATGCAAATCAGCAAATAAGTGCAGTCAGTGGAAGATGGAAGACAAACATTTTCACCACTGAAAGAAGCAACACATCCAGGAAGAGGCTGAAGTTTCAAAATGAAGAGGTTCATCCAATGTCTCCAAGTAGAATTTAGCTATAATTTCACCTGCTCCCCTACCTCCTCCCTGTTTTCCAAAAACACCACCACACTCATTCTCCATCTCCTGTACTCCTGGTGCCTGCTTCAGAATAATAGAAGTCAAAAAGGAACATGGCTGTCTGCATGAGGGATCAAACCTAGCACTACCAAGCAGAGGGACTAAGGTGCAGATTCCTGCCAAGTGCACTTCCACACACAGAGCACACAAATCAGCACCAGTTATAGTGGTGTTCTGTCCATGCCTGACTCTGCTTACATACATAGGCAAGGCCTGAATACTAATGGTAAAGATAATGCTCTTTTTGAAGAATGTGAATTCACTGCCTTACAGCCACAGCACTGACTAGTACACATTGCAGTTCTTCTCCAACAAGAATCACTCCTGTCTGCACTGCAGCTTCACACGGAAGCACGAGGCACATCTCCCTGCCCGTGTGTCTGTTCTGACAAACTGCATGGGATGTTAATCAATATCCCAAACCAATCCTGCAATGCAAATATGAGGCAGTCTGAATGACAGTCTCAGCACTGGCCTCTCTCTAAGCATGCAGGTGAAGTTAAACCATTTTATATTGTAGGATTTCTGTGATTTCTTAACCAGCTGCAGCAAAAATAAGCCTCAAATTAAATCCTGATGGCACCAAAAACCTCAAACCCCACAAACAGCACAGAATAACTAAGCATCCAAATTAATGAACTAAGCTTGAAGACATCAGTAATTTATTAGGAAAGAAGCTTATTTAATATTAAATGTTCAAGGACAGAGACAATCAAGTTTGTAACAGAAATTCAAAGATACTTTATTTCCATTTCTCGTATATCAAGAAGCTAGGAATTGCTTAGTTGTAAAAATGGGATTCATTTTAGTTTGATTCACACAAATACTAAACATTTATTCTTGTGTTTTAAAGTCCAAGAATGAAAACTTGCAATTAAACACTGAGCAAGCCATGTGTTCAGGTTATGTTTGTTTCTTATCTTAAAAAGCCTTAAAGAAAAAAAAGGATACAGGACTTATATTCTCAGTAGCATATGTGCTATTATCAACACATCTTTCTGAACTCTGGGAGGAAACACCAGTCCTGAATTAAATTTTATAAAAAAAAATTTCTAACTCAACTTTATATTTTTCTACGCCACTACAGCTTTCTTTCACCTCATTTTAAAGCAGATCTTCAGTTTAAGCTGTCTTCCACTGTCTTCGCAGACTCTTCATGTAGTAGTCCTATAATGCAAAATTTTGGGAGAGCAGACGATTAGACAGCATTAGGAGCATTTTGTTTACCATTCTCTACACTCGCCCAGTTGTTAGCTGTCATCTTAACTCTACAAAAACATCACCATTGAACATGACTGGCTTTAGAAGCAATGATGTAGCATTAATGGTTTAATATCAACATTAAATGTTTAAGAGTTCTTAGCATACATAATGCAACTACAGTAACAAATTATGTTGCAAGAAGCTCATTTATCAGCTGTCATCTCCACTGTTAGTTCCTTATTGCAGGAATACAACTAAAGACCTTCTGTAAGAAAGCTATGTCAAGAGTGGGAAAAAAACTTCAAGTTGTCCTTTCAATACAGTATTGTAATTGCCTATTGCTTAGCTGCTTCATTTCCCACAAACAATTTCCAGCATACATTCCTGCCATCAACACTGTCATCATTTGGTGGCATCTGTCTCTGCATTTACATCTGCCTTACAAGCCTGTTACCAGGCATTCCACTGTTCTGTGCTATGGCTGACTGCAAAGTCTCCTACACAGTAGGAAATATTAAGCACATACCTCTTAAAGACTTGAATTGCATTGAAAGTAACAAGGCGAATATTATGTAGTGTTTATTGCATTTTAAACTCTTTAAAGATATCTAATTCTGGGCAGCACTGCATCCCTACACACAGTTGAAAGAAAATTCCATTCTGTTAACATCAGATTTACAGTATTCACACAATACACAAAAAGTCCTTTTCACTAGCTTCAAAATCAAAAAACACAACAGTAAGCTTAAAGATTACAGGCAACAGCATTCAAACATGGATGTGGGTAGAGAAAGGAGTACCTGGCATGAGTACCTGCTTAGTTTGACTGAATCCTTGATTTTTAATTTGGCTTTTCATGGGCCGCTCACAACACCAACGCTGTGTGAGGTATGGTAGTCAGCTGCAATAATTCATAAACCCTACACTTCCATCAATCCAATGCTACTGGCTCTCGAGTTACAGAACAAACTGCATTAGAATGCAAGGCAATAAAGCAAAAAAACTAGAAACATCCTTGACAAAGAAATACTAGCAGTTTATATGAAAACAAAGTAGTCCAACATGTGCCTCAAATATTAAGTATTTAAGCAAAAGTTTCTGCTGATGTACCAACACAATATGGACTTAAATACAAAACCAGTTCAACCTTTTTTAAAAAAAGATAACAAAATCCCTAAAAATAAAAAAAGGATAATTAATTTTTCTATGGTGACTATATTACAAATATGTCCCAAAGAGGCACACTAATGGGGGCACGAGTCTGCTACAAAATAGCTGAGACAAAACAATGTACCTCAAAATGTTTTGCAGGACTACACTGTCATTTCCTTCAGAAGGTGCTTTAGTTTGTCTTCTTACTTGACTTAGTTCCATCTTCATCTGTGCATACTTACGCTGCACTGTTAAACAGTAACAAAAAGCCCTAATCAAAGTTTGAAATAATGCACTTACCTCTGTCTGATCTGAGGTCTTATCAGATCAGTTTTAATTGGACTGAGTGTCACCTTCAGATTTAATGTCTTCATTGGTCCCATTGACCTCATTCTTAGTCTCACTCTCCTTCGAGTCTGTATTTGTGTCTTCACTCTGTTTTTCTCGACTACTGGACTTCACACTACTTTTTTTATCATCAGATCCCCTCTTTTCTGCCATGAAAGAAGACATTGACCATGGATTTCAAAGTAAAAACAAACATTGCACATGTGAGATATATATTGCATACAACATGGGACAATTACTTTCAACAGCAATAACAGTAATACTCAAAAAGTTACAGAAATAAGCTTCAGACTACCATGCTAGAATGGAGAGGGGACAAAATAAAGGCAGCAGGGGACAGTACAGGGTGGGGGAAGAGGAGAAAGGTCAGACCTCCTAACAGAGGCAGCTACTCAGCTCTCTGTCAAAATGAACAAACTGGGGGTAAAGAGGTTAGGCAAATGTGTAATTATAGTGCATGGCTTCCTTACTTATTATGGGACTCTGCTGGTCCCCAAGTTGTGATTTCTGATTGTGTACAGCTTGCTTTGGTTTATAATTCTCATTAATTATGGTTCATGAAAGAGAATCAGGAAAGAGTGGTGGGACAATGCTTGACTGCACAATCAAAGAAATTGATACTTGCCAATTAAAAAGTAGCAATCTCAAACTATCAAATACTTTGGAAAACAATATTAAGCACTGACGGCTTTGAAGGTGGAGATCAGTGACAACCAAAATTCAATTTGAAGCTGCACATTTGTCAGCGTTAATTCTCAACTTTATAAAAACAGCAGTCATCTATAATCAACTCATTAAAAGGGCTTGGGGAGACAGCTTGGAAGATATATAAAAAGCAATTTTTTTCCAAAGGCAAAGAAACAGCAAGATGTGGGGGAAGGAACCCACAATTTCATCATTAATAGGGAAGCTCACTGAACCATTTGCTACACTAAAAACTCAATCTTTAAAGAAGGAAGGAAGCCAGAAGTAAAAATATTTCCATGGGAAGAAAAACATTCAGTATTAGAGCTGCGTGCCTCATCTGTAAATTCAGTATTTGCAAATTTAATAAAAATACCAATTCCTGCTGTATTATTTCACACCGTAATATTCAACTCTTGATCAGTAAAGACACTCTGGAGAGAAAAAAAAAAAAATCCAAAAAACCAACCTCTCAGATGTCATCATACAGACCAACATTCATGCTCTTTTTTCTGATTATTCCCTGCTATCCGAGCAATCAAAATAAATAACATAAATAGACAGATATATCCCCAGCACAGGAACACACAGATTGAGCACTCTGAAAAAGCTATTTTAAATAACATTAGACCTAGACTGGCATACCACACTTTTATAATCCAGGAGACAAAGCAAGAAATTAAGCTTTAAAAGAGCAGCGACATCCCAACTTGTTTGTTTTATAACACACTACCAATGGAGAGGGTAAAGCCCTCCCAGAAAAATGAGGGCAAACTGCCTAATGCCACCAGTAGTGAGGATTCACCTGCAGCAGCACATCCAGTGCAGTGTGCCTGGAGAAAGCACATGGCAACATCACCCAGCTCACTGAAGGACTGAGTCACTCGGGGTCTGTGTGCCCTCGATTTGCCAACTCCGCAGGTAGATTGCACTCTAACTAACCTTGTTAAAAAGTCTTCTTTTTGTGTCTTAAAGGTATCTCCGGTGCACACGTGGATCCACTGAGGAATAGTAGTCTTGTTTCCCCGCAGAGGACTAGTAGTCAGTCCAATAATCTTATCTTCTGTCCTATGTAGATATGGTAGATCTTAATAGCCCTATGGATGTGCAGTGTGCAGGGTTTTGTTCTGTCTTGTTTGTGTCTTGAATGTGGTCAGGAAGGATAGTTTTGTTTAAGGTTAAAAAAAAAATCTAATAAATTGTGGTATGAAAGATCAAACTCTTCTAAAAAATTCAGTATTAAATAGGTTTACCATAGCAAACCTCCAGTTTGCCAAGCAGAACTGAAAAAGTGTATTCAACAAATAGCCCGGTAACTTTTCAACCCCTAGAGTATCTGCAAGAAGTTTCTCCACTGTACTTTTGATCAGTAAGAGAGAAAGCACATAAAATTAGTTTGCTGTTGAAACTGGTGTATTATTTCAGCTGTGATCTATTAGGTATAATCACATAATACTGACTTTGCTTCCTGATTAAACACATGCACATTTTTCTGATTGAGTTTGTGTGGGCAACTGAGATGTGTTCTGTGGCAATTCTTATCACGACAAAGGGAATTGCTTTACTTCCAAAAACCAAACATAATATCCAGTATTACTGAGGTGTTCTGGCACTACCTGCTGAGGTTTAATCACTAACATTAAAACATGATCATAATTATTTTTATATAATTATCAGAATCCAGATTAGATAAGAGAGAGCCAAACCAAAGTGGTCTACAGGCCCATTCCAGTACTAACTCTTCATAAAATGAAGGTACTTGGAAAATAATTTTTCTTTTATTAAAACCCCCTATTTATGCCATCTGCTCTGAAGTTTAACTTGAACAGTAAGTGCATTCTGCTGGTTTATGTTAAGCTAATGCTCAGCTGGTGTTTGTGGCTGGTGGCTCCTTCTTCAGCAAAGGTGTCCCTGACTGTGAATTCTGAATCACAGATCAGTGCCCCCAGTTTTACACACACTTTTTTCTTATAACCTTGGTTGCTGTCTTCTACAGTACCTTAGTGAACAAGAAGCCAGGACTTCTGAATTTTCAAAGTGTGGCACTAATTTAATGTGCAATTGTACACAAGTCTTGGGCACCTGTTCCTTGGGGTTTTTTGGTGTTAATATTCATGTTTATAAAGCAGTCTGAGATTTCCAGATGAAAGGAACTACCATGGGTAGCTACAACCTTTGCTGCTTACTTTTACAACTGAAGATCAGGGAGGGCTATAAAGACAAGTAGATTGTGAAGCCAAGATTCCCAACGTAGTAAGTTAAGATTTTAAATTACTACTTTGCAACAGCCACACACTTCAAATATTAGAATCTCTAAAATTTTGTTCTTAACTACCCACCTAGAGTGCCACATTGCAAATATGAGGATGCAATGATGCTTACAGTACAGAAATTCAATGTTGCCTTATTAACTACTATTGGGTTGGTTCTTTCCTTCCTGCCCTCCTCTTTTATATTTTTTTTCTATTAAAAGATTTTCCCAGCAAAGGGAAAATCACAAACTTCTTTAGCATTACAGTCCTGTTCTAAGGCCTATTTGTGTTTTTACAAATGTTAGGACGGCACAGTCAAAAAATGTAATTGATTTTCCCAGGTGGGATTTTCATCGCAGCTCATAGCATCACCTCACTGTTCCCATTTCTGGTGGAAGAAAGTAGCAAGCAGCAAATAAAACAGCCAGCAAGGAAATCAGTCAAGTTAAAACTAAAAATACTTGAGATGCTGAAGAAAGTTCGCTAGCTCCTCTGTTTATGGAAAGATTAAGGAAAGAACTGAAAAGCTCAAAACCAGACCAAATTTGAATAAATAAGAAAACAGTTATTTATATGCATAGATACACACATTCAGGAGAACAGGACATTCTTGACCAAGTACCAGAAATCTGTTCATAAAGCAGGCAAAAAAGGCACAGCATCAGGTAGAAACAGTAATACATGGAGAGATATAGGCTACAACACTGAATCCAAGTTTAAAGCCTGCACATCATTTCCACTGCCAATGAGCAAGCAACAAAACCCACTCTCTTACATGGCAAAGGAAAATGAGAGAAGAATCAATACTAAAGGTGCCCCACAGTATAAACCATATAATTGAAACAGTCCAAGGAAGTCAGGGAAGAGAAATACATGAAGCATTACCAATATTTTGGCAACCAATCCACTAGAGAAATATGGAGAAGGGTGAAGCAGACAGGCCTATGCAACCCAGACACATGCACAGAGCACCTTTCATTCCAGAGAGCCTCAGAAGTACCTTAGAAACACAATTGTTTCATCCATTACTGATGATCAGCCCTTGAAGTGGGGTGGCTGTTTCGGACTGGCCGTTAGTCAGCTCCCCACCAGAGCCAGAAGTTTTAGGTTCCTACAGAAGTTCCAAAAGACTTTTAAAGGGGGAAATTTAGCAGTAACAGTGAATTAGTATCTTCTCACAAAATGAACATCTACAGTGTTCTCACTGTAGCTCTTTGTAATCCTAAAGTTTGTGAGCTGCAGCCCCTGGTGAAGCAGTGAGTCACCATGAACACTGTGGTACATGGCATGTACAGAGCTGTTCCAAGGACTAACACAGCTTTCTGTTGAGACTCACCTGAGTACTGACAAAGCAAAACTCACTTTGTTTAAACAACAAACAAACAAAAAAAAAAGTGAGAAAGGGGAAGAGCAGGAGACTCGGGAGAAGGCATAAATTGTCATTTAGAGCATCACAGAAATTTTGCAGTATTTATCTTGGACTGCATTTATAGATCAGGGTTAAAAGGGTAATAAAGCAAACATGATAGTGTTGAGAAGTAATAGATGGTACAGGTGAAAAGCCAGGTACCAATCTCCCACAAAACATGTACCTGCAAAGGGTAACTGCAAATATCCACTAAGAGTAGGAATACAAGACATTCATTAGGAAATTATTACAGGCTTATGATTTTCTAAAGGTAAAGAGGTCTTAAAATATATAAAAATCCTTGCACACTTCATCTGCAGACAAAGTATAACAGGTAAGAGAAGGACACTGGGGTGTAGGTATGCACACACGTGCAGCAATGGTAACTGGAAAGAACAAAATGCTTCCAATTGCTTCCAGCAACACACAGCTTTCAGAACCAGCTCTGATTTGGTACTAGCAACTTTCAGTCATTGAAAAGCTAACAGCTTTTGAGACTCTAAGCAAAGATTCGTTTCAGAACTGCTAAGAACTCAGTCTTTACACAAACATACCTTTTTCTTTAGACTTCCTGTCTTGTTCTCTCTCTCTGCTTTTGCTTCTGTGCTTGTAGGATTTCCGATCCCGGCTTTTTGACCGTCTCCTGTCCCTACTCCGAGACCTGTGTTTCCTTTCTGATCTATCATGGCTTCTGCTTCTCCTCCGGTCACGACTCCTTAACATTCAGAGAGAATTTCAAAAATGTCTATCTCAGCTGCTGTTTGCTAACTCAGAATATAAAACAGTACAACAGTAGCACTTTTAAATACAGTGATTATCTGTAGAAACCAAGTCTTAACATATTGCATATAAATATTTCTCAGAGCTGGTTTCATATTGCCCTCTTCATTTACTGAAACACTTAACTACACAGCTTAAAAGGATCTACCAGCATGAAATAAAGACCAACTGAAGGAAGAAACAAGATCCTACTTTTTAGGAGCATTCTTTGTCTGCTGAAAGCTCCCTCATAAAGCCACTTCCAGCACTACAGTGCCATCTTCCAAAACTGGAGAGATGACACTGCCACTCAGCAAAAATTTGCTTGTTTTTACAACCAGTAAGGTATGTCTTTGCTTAAGATGCAAGACCTAAGTGAAGCTAGCAAATCAGTGATGCGACTCGGGCTGACAGATCAAGTCCTCACAAGAATTTTACCTTTTGCAGAGTTACAGGAAATTACTTAAGGGACACACAGACACACACAGGTACCTGCTCCGCCTTCTTTCTCTGCTTCTGGACCTTTTGTGGTCTCGTGAGCGGCTGCACCTCCTGTCAGAGGTCCGGCTGGAATGCCTGCTCCGTGAGCGGCTCCTTTTACGCCTCTCTCTGTCACGAGCCCTCTCCTTCTCCTTCTCCTCCTCCTCACGCCGCCTCTTCCTTTCCCGCTCTTCTCTTTCCCTCTCCCTCTCTTTCTCTCTCTCTTCCCGTTCTAGCTTCTCTTTTTTCAACCTTTCATCACGGTCGGGCTCTTCTGTTCTTTTTCGTAATTTTTCCTTAAAAAACAAGTTCACAGGAAGAAATTAAGATTTCTCAAGATACTTAAGCTTATATATTCTGAGTTTATAGATTCTAATCTTAACTGTTAAAACAGTTCAGTGTTATTTTCCAAACAAAGGACAGTGCTTCCTAAAATCCCTGAAATCCTTTGTCTTGCAGAACTTATTTTTGCTTGTCACTCTCAAGAACAGAGGCCATACTACATTTCTTTAAAAAGGCCACGAAAATCCCCACCTGAATTGACATCTTTGCTTGTGTCTAATGTCACAACAAATTATATCAGTGAAAGCACAGTACAGGATTCCATTTCTTGGAGTGTTTCACTCTCTTGAGAAAACCCACTGGACAGCCTTTTACACACATCAGGAAGCCTCCAAGCATTTTTCATTTCAATAACTGGAAGAAATACTTACTTTTAAATCTTCTACAGTGGCTTTTATTTTGGCATAACCCATGTGCTGCTTTCCCATCAAGTGGTCATCTACCCTGGACTGTGCATCTCCTACAATTAAAAAGGCTCCACAAACTTCACAAACTTCCATTTGTTTTTCCTGGGCTGCAAAGCTCTCAATTGTCTGAAAAAGAAGAATATTTGATAAGGCAAAAGAAAAGTTTTAGTCAGTGAAGGGGTTTAGAACTTCATGTTACTGTTGTCAAATCCCAGGCTATACTGAAAGCTGAAATCACATCTGCCTGCTTTGGAGCACTGCACCCATCACAGCAAACAGGGAGAAAAGAGGTCACCCTATGCCCATCCCCACATGGAAGGGGTCCATGAGAAACCACAGAACCACTACTCACTGTACTAACATGTACACAGTCATATCTGCAGCTCCCTTGCAATATCAGAAAAATTGAAGAAGTTTTTCTTTTACAGTTTTAAGATTTCTTTGGCATCAACTGAAATGTCAGGAGCTGCAGAACTAGCATGGAATGTACCTCAAGGAATCAAAAGGCTAGAACACCCCACGAAGAAAAACAAAAATACATACTGGCTTCTTTTTAAAAGTATGGTGGTTAAACCACTGTTTCAACAGACATATGAGAAATACACTGAAATTTCAACGTAAACCCAGGTGATTATTGCTGTGCAATGTTCATGAATCATACCACATGGATATAAACACACTGGGTGCAACATTTAAGAGCTCTTAAAAAATAAAACAAGAATCTCAATTTGAGCATTTCATTAAATGCCAAAATAAAATCTTTAAACTTAACCTCCTTTTTATTAACAAGAACTTGATAATTAATACATTCCCTCTGGCTTCTGTAGCTCTCTTAAAGTCAGACAGTTGGCTGTCTCCAGTCAGAAGAATTATAGTACAGAAGAATTATATTGCAGAGGCTACAGGGCAAAGTGTAACTGGCACCTAAACTAGAGAAGGTGCAAGCTCTCCTCCAGGACTGCTGGGTGAATAATGTCACAATGTGTGTGCAGGAAGCCCACTCTCAAGGCAGAATGTCTGATCAACACACTGGATTAACACAGCCAAATGTCTTGTTACTATATAATAAATCCAGCAGAGACCTTGCATGCCTTCAGCAGAAGGACAAGGTTGTTCAGAATGTACTGTGCACCAAATTTTGCTATGTCTCAGAACTGTGAACACATTACTTACTGAAGTCGTAGACCTCAGCAGTTCTCTCTCTTCCTTTAGCTGTTCAACAAGTTTCATCATTCCTTGTGCTTCTTCCACCTTTCCTTCTGAACCCAGTTCTTCAATCTAAAAGGCAATTTAAAAAATTGAAATTTAATTTCTGCTCAAATAATGAAACCAAGAGATCTCTCTTATGGGGGTTAAAAAACCCTCACCTGTTGAAGCAGTACATCAATTTTGTCAGTTAACACCTGAATCTTCTCCTCATTTTTACCGGTAGGGCCTGCTCCCTGCAAGAAGGACAAGAGTGAATTGGGGCTTTTTTCTTTCCTTGTTTTTTTTTTCCTTCTTTTGTTAAAATTGCTTAAACACACAAATGTATGTCTTCTTATATTCCAGAGACGTTTTGGGAGTAACCTCCCCCTGGCCTCTTCACCCAAGAGAAGCTACTAATAGTCTAGTCTCATATAAAACACTCCCCAACACAATCTACTCCACTTTTGTTCAGTCTAATCACATGAATTCTTCCCAAATCAACAAAAATGTTCAAAGTCATGGCCCATAAAAGTTAAGAAAACTGTATTTCAAGTCCTAACTTTAAACTCTGACACTCCCATGCAGCTATTACCTATCTTTGCATTCAAGTATGACTTAAAAGTTCTGTGGGCTTTGAATTTCAAATTGAGTGTAAAATGTGAAAAGAATCTCACTTCAAAGATGTATCTGTTAGCAGTGTCCTCTCTGCAGGCTGCCAGAAGAGACTTATTAATGCCCTCCCACCTCTGCTCTGCTCCACAAGTGCTCTCAACTGAATACTGACCACAGCTCCTTCTGAAGCAACTGGACTTTGTACAGAACAGCGAGGTGGGGCAGCAGAAAGGAGCAAGGCTGTCCTGGCAGTAACGAAACTCAGAGCACTGGCCACAGCCACTGCTCCAAACCCATCAGGGGATAAGATACAGCCTGCTAGCGCAGGGAAGGGGGAATGTGCAACAATGGAGAGAAGATAAACTGAGGTTGTGGGGGTAAAGACAACACCTGACAGGCAGAGAACAGACACTCATTCTGAGGAAACAAGAGAGTGAGAACAGAGAGCTCTTGCTGACTGTGGAGTCACTTGGCTTGTCCATTAGTGCCAGATGTGATCTGCTGGCTAACACATGAAAAATCTTATTGATCAGGAGTCTTCTGGATAACAGCAAGATTTACCTGAACAGACAAGACCCTGAAGATGCTCTCTACAGGAAAAGCTGCCTCAATGACTTGCAGACTCACCCCAGAAGACTGTTGGTTCTGTGACAGTGCCAAGCGAGCATGGCCCCTCCGGATCCTGCGCTCCACCTCTGCAAGCAAGCTCTGCAAATAGCGCAGGAAGTCTCTCTCATAGCCCACCTTCATAAACCGAGAGCTCTTCTCGTACCTGAGGAGAGATTTCCCAAGTGACAGCTCACATCAGTCCATAATAGATGAAAACTAAGTAACAAGACACAGTATTATAAATTCTTGCTCACAGTAAGAAAATCTTATATATTTAAGTAAATTTTCATTTAAATAAAAATATAACTAAATGTACAGAAATAAAAAGAGCAAGTAATTTGTAATGTTCAGGTTGCTACTAACAAATTTCAAAGATACCAGAAACTCTACTTGCTTTAACCCATCAAACAACAAACTTACTGTTTGCGTAGATTTTCATCATGGATTTTTTCACAAGGACCTAAGAAGACAACACAAAAAGCTTAAGTTTGCATTCATATTCCACCAGCATTTGTTTGTGTACCACAACAGAACAGGGCTATAAACATTTCACAAGGACTTTTAAGCTTCTGCCTTTCTGCTTCCTTTGCCTGGAGCTTGAAAGATACATTATTGAAAAAGAATGCCAACATCATTTAGTAATTATAAATCCAAGAGACTCTACATACGAAGTCTACATAAAAACAGAATTTCCAGATCAAGTTTTACATCAGTAAATACAAAGAAACAATGTGATATCCTAAATGCCCGGGACTTGAAAAAAATGACAAAAACTACATATGAAGGGTCATTTCCTCAGGCACTTTCTGATTTCCAGGGTTTTCTGCAACACACTGGCTACCTAAAACATAGATCTTTGGCATGAATGAGGAGGTAAGTGCCTTGAGTTCATGAAGCTGGCTGTGTGAAAATTCCTCACCTTCCCCAGACTCACAAACTCTTCAACAGACTTCAAAAGTAACTAAGACAAGAAGTCTGGTTTTGCTAAGTTACCATCTCCAAACTGCATGCAGCCTTCCATCACTTGAAAACTACCAGTAATTCAGAGCTAATCTTCAGAAATAACTATTACAGTAAGTGGGTCTCTAAAATAAAGGAGCTCAATAATGTATGCTCACACAAAAATAGGTCAAATCCCTGCCCAGGAAGAATAACCCAAAGCAGAAACTGACACCTGAGCAGAAGAAAAGAACCTCACATCCAGTCATTTAGCTTGCACAGCAAGAAAAAAGTGTTAAGAAGTTTTTTTTCGTTTAGACAAAGCAGGATCTGGAATAAATAATACTTTTAGCATACTGTATCACTGGCAACCCCTGAAACGAAAAAAAAAAAAAAAAGCAAAAACAACAAAGTGTTTTGACGAAGCAGTTAACAATAAAAACACACTTTGCAAACAAAAGTTCAACTGCAATTACTTTTAAGTGAATAAAAACGTCATGACTTGTAACTTACCTAAATCGGAACGGGTATTTGTAAATAATTCAGCTGGGCAAAAGCCACAAAGGTAGTACTTGCAAACCTGGCAGAAAAGAAAGAAACAGGCATCATTTTTTTGCCTCCTGAACTGAAAATTTTATGTAATCACTTTTATTTCTAAAACACAGGGAAAAAGCTTCCTTTGAACACAGTAAAATTCCTGGAAGTTTTACACGCCCTCTGTATTTCTTGGCAGCAGTAAGTGCTCCAAGATTCACCGTGACGACAAACACCAAAAACCTTACTTTTTCTTGCAGCAGGAATAGTTCTTAATTTTACCACTAAATATTTAAGACTAAAGTGCCATCAATTTATAAATATAAATATTCAATATTTTCAAAGGAAAGGAATGAAACCAGATTGGATTATTTAATACGTTTCAGTGAAATTCTAAACTGTGAAAAGCCACAAGAGGTGAGAACAATTGCCATGGAAGTGTGGAACAAGTTCCTCTGCTTGCCTGGGACAACTTTGTGTGCAGCCTTCAGTTCCTCAGAGTCACTTGCACTCAAACATCAGGTCCTGCCCAAGGGCTTGGATGGCAATTAAAGACTGAGAATTACCCAGAAGCTTTCTGACTCCAATGCTTTTACAATTCCCTACTTTAAGACACACAAGACATTCTACAGTCTTCATACAGAGAAGCCATTCATTTTAACCTGGTTTTCTAGAAAGGGTTTGGTTTGTTTCTGCACAGGTTTTACATTATAAAGTCAGGTTCTTTTTCTGATAACACCAGA
Source organism: Sialia sialis (assembly GCA_009812075.1). Classification (NCBI taxonomy): domain Eukaryota; kingdom Metazoa; phylum Chordata; class Aves; order Passeriformes; family Turdidae; genus Sialia; species Sialia sialis. Next base: position 5,916,993 of record VRYO01002184.1, on the reverse strand, counting down.
AGACCACCCACAAACTTCTTACTCTAGTCAGTAAATAATTAACATATGATGGGATAAAAACAGCTTTTGTTAAAAAGATTCTTCACTCTCACCCATGAGCTTAGCTAGTCAAGCTGGTCAGTTCCTGAAGTTTGTAATACAGAAATATCTCCTGTCTATCCATCAGAACAGCCAGAAGGGTAGAATCAGAAATACTTTCATCCCTAACTTCATCAACAATCTTAAATAAAATTACCTTTCCACTAGACCCTTCACACAGATGTACCTGCCACTTACTAAGGTGTAAATCCAAAACCAGCCTGGACGTTTTTCCAGCACTTCCTTTATGTTACAGCAGTTTCTAATTTTTGGCAAGTCTAATAACTGTGAATGCATTACAGCCGAGCTGTAATCCTCTCTCATGTCCTGGGGACAAACACTTGCAGTATCTTATCTCCAAAGATAAAGACAAGTATTTGCAGAAACAGGGGTGAGGAGGGAGGCTCCAAACATCAGCACCTCACTGAAAAGCTGTGATACCCATTGGTCAAATTAGATCAGCCTGATTTTTTCCAAGCTGCCAAACTGCAAATCAGGCTATGGAAGTTACAAACTCTACTGACTGCTTTACAGATTATTTAGAAAAACAATCAGGCTTTTCTATTAACAAACCATGGACAAGAAACACAAACAAACAAATCTCTTATGCAATTTGAGTATTTCTCCCATGATCCAGGTTTGGACACTGGTACCTATCTGAAGCAATTTACCAAGAATAGTCAAGAAAACATGTGAAATGACCTTTTTTGTTTTTTCTCAGAAGGAAGGAGAAAGTTACTGGACAAAATGTAGTTTCAGAATCTGTTCTTCTCTGAAAGCTGCAGTATTTCTTGTTTTACTAGAGAGTTGCTTCAAAGGAGCAGTTTCAGGGATGGATTTCTGTACTAATCCATAAAAATAATTTCTCTATACATTCTCTGCTTCCATTTTCTCATACTCACATCCATGTATAAGGATCAGTGGAAAGACACTTCCCAAAAAAATTCAAGAGATGGATTAGACAATTTCCTAAGACACACAGAGCACAGTAATGACAGTCTGACCATACCATAATGGCACAAGGACTGACTAATTTTTTAGTTTATAGAAGATATTCTACAAACAGGCCTGTAATAGTTTAGAAACTGGTAGTAACATAAGAAGTAAAGGAAATGTAATTAGAAATATGATGAACAAAACAAAAAACCCAGCTTCAATGAAAACCAGAATTACAATTTTATAAAACACTACTACTAGGAAAATCCTCTTTTTTATGAACTGATGGTTACAGCCCAAAGTTGCAGTAACCAATACTAAAATACGAGGTTTAAACATGCCATACACTGTATTAATATTTATATATTAAAACCCTCAAACAAACACAAACCACATCAAACAAACAAAAAAAAATCAAACCCAAAATAATGACAAAACCCACACACCAAAAAGCTGCCATAAATTTCTCCTACCAGCTCTAGCTGCTGCCACTCTAGCACTAGTGTGGCACTCAGTGACCTGACATGCTCTCCTAGGAAGCAGCTGCAGAAAAATATTCAGAGTGCTTCTGACCACTGATTTTCTTCTCCTCTCACATCCATTTCATTGTGCTCTTCAGCTGGGTTTGCTTCAACAGGAAAACACAACTTGCTGGAATCCTGCAGAACTTTGCAGGTGTCACTCCAGCTCAGCTTCATTGAGTGCAACATCAACTGCACTCCCATCAATCCCAAGCAATCCATGGTAAGTGAGAACAGTAAGAATGGTTTAAACATCACAAACTACTGAAGGACTGAAACAGAGGTGAGTGATAAGTTCCAGCCTGCATCACTCATCCATGGTTTATCAGGCTGCTGCACTAATCACAAGTAATATGAAAACTCATTCCATTACAGGCAGTTTGGCATAACTCCCTATGCAGGTAACAAGCATTTACTCCTTTCTGCAGAATTATTTAGCAAGAAGGTGCAACGTGAACGTGTCACTGTCAAGCTGCTGCTGCAGATAAGCCACAGCTTGGGTTTCAAAGCCTCCGAGTGCTCACATTTTGATAAGACACTACAACACACAGGGATGCCTGGAACTTCCCGCTTCCTCATCACAAATTCAATGATTCTTGAAATCTCTTAGGGGTGGGAAACTCGTATCCTTCACATCCAAGTCCACTAAGTTAACAGCAAGAATTGCAAGCTCAGTTGGAGTTTGGGAAGCAGTTCAAAGCTTTCCCATAGAAAGAAGCTACTGACAGCTCTATATTGTTAATGTTTCTACATTAACATGTTTCTCTTCTGCAAGAAATTTATTTACTGATGGAGCAGTATCTCTCTAACAGTAATAAGCAAGTACAAAAGTAAATTCCTTTGGGGAGATAATTCCTAGTAAAAAGGCTGAGAATAAAATCCAGCAGACTGTGGATAACACATCAAAATGAGTAAATTCCTTCTCACAGCTGAGTTCTTTGAATCCATTAAAGCTCACACGCAGCAGACATTTTAAGAGCAATGCCCGCCCACCCAAACCCAAACAAACATCAGCCCTTCTCCCAACCCACTCTTAAAGAAAAATGTTATTTGTTTTTACAAGAGTATTAGTAATGGAAGGTTAAGTCCTCTGCCTTCGTCCCCTGGACGATTAAGTCCTTAAATTCTACCTAGATACAAAGCAATTTAGGTCGCTGGCATTATAAAAGTAAAAGCACAATGCATCACAAATAGCTAAAACCATCCTATCACACTCTGAATACAAACCTACCTTTTGAGAAATTGCATTATCAGAGATGATTGCTCACAGCCATTTGTCTCTAACAGCTCTTCACCTTCCCCCACTTTCTGAAAAACCCGAGTTTGCCTTGAAGAAGCATCAACATTTCAAACCTTACAGGAGCATGGGCAGCCCATGCTGGGCTGTCTTGTGCCTCACAACTCTTATGCAATTGATAATTCCATAAGAACTTGCTTTGTGCAGGTGGCACATTAAAGCAGGAAGGTGTGAATCAATAAAGAAAAATATAAAACATATAAAGATATGCTAGTAAGCAGAAAGACTAAAATATATGATACTAATAACTTCTTCCTGCACACAAAACAAAGCCTTTTTGCCAAAATCAGGAGTGATCACTAAGGACATGCCATCATACTGAAATACAGCACAAGCGGGATTCCAATTTTTAAAGATTAAAAGCTTTAATCATGTTGAAGTTTTGAAGTAAGAACTCCAGCTCTACAAAAGCTTTTATAATATAAGATCAACATGGTTCACTGCTAATGCAAATAAATCACACACTGAGCTCTCCCACCCTCTGCTTCCACACTTTCCACTTCCACCTTGTATTTCACTGCACCCTCCCTTTCTGGTAGCCACATGGATGCAATCTCCAAATGACAGGCAAAATAAAGATGAGCTGCTTGTGATAATCTTCCCCGTTCAAAACTGATGAAATGTGACACAAAATCCCACACTTGGGATCAATACAATATGCTGGCATTGAGCAAGTTGCGTGTTGATCTATGTCTAATTTTAAAAGAAATGAAATTAGCACATGTACTTCACCTGAAAAGCAGGACAGCAGGCTGAGGAATTAACGTTACCATCTGAACCTTATCTGCATTTCCTGTCTTTTAAAACATGTCAGCATTGCAAATTTAATCTTCAGGTAGTAAGCCAAAGTGAGACACGTGTTAACAGCAGTAATTGCTGGGTTTTATGAACTCATCATTGACTACAGGAACCTAGGAAAGCATTCTTCGCAAAAAGGTTGCATTTAATCACAAATATAAGCAGAAGCAGAGCACACAGGAGCAAATTCTGCAGGCCTGAAGGCTCTCAGACAGACAGCTCTCACTTTCTGAACTTTCTCTGATAGAGAACTGAGAAGGAGAGACAAGGCCCTGTTTCTAAAATAACAAAACTGAGCAGCTTACAGACTGAGTCCTTTGGTTACAGAAAAACTCCTTGGCCTAAAGTTGTAAGTGAAAAGGAGAACTGCAAATATTCTGTGATTTGCTCATTTAAAGATGAAGAAAGTAATCTAAACTTATTAAAAGTGAATGACTGGGAAAACAAAAACCAACTTTTTCAATGTAATGAATAAACCAAACCAATCCCCTCATGGCTCAAGCTATTCACATATTTTATCTCACTCCTCCTAATTTTAAATTCACAATCAAAGGAAAATATCTAACTGAACAGCTAACTGAACTATTTTCTTAATGAAGTAAGTCTAGAAACACATAAACAAGGTCATGAAAACTTTCTTAACTCACCATTTCTTCCTGACCTGCACCGCTTACCTACAGAGCAGCATTTTTCAATGGAGGGAATGGTTCCTCACATTTGAAAAATCTAAGGTAAGATAGGAATTGGTCCTAAGATAATACAAATTCAACCTACTCAAACAAGTATTATCCTCCTTTTAAAAATTACCGAAATCACAAATACAACCATGAAATCATGTCTTTGATTAAGATGCAATTTAGAACAACAGAACTCCCAGAAGCATTTCTCCCTCCTCCCAAATAAAACAAAACGCCAAGCAAATACTAGAGGGGGAAGAGCTAAATGCTCTGTGCAACTTACACCACAGAAATTCTTATCACTGAAGTGATAAATTATTGCGACACTTTAACATATGCCATAACGAAAAAAGTTATAATAAACAGGAGAAAATAAAATTTAAAAATTCATCAGCGCTCATCTCTCCCGAAGCAACACAGGAACTCTGTAGGTACCACAGAGTTTTCCTGAAATAACTTAAAATTCAACTACAATAACCAAAACTAACTCATCATTCATTAAAGCTCAACCAATGGAGAAACTCCATTTAATAGCAACAATAACAACAACAACAACAACGTTGTCTTGTTTGGGCTACTTATTGCAGAAAATGAATGAACACCACATTAACAAAAGTACGTAAGCACTCCTAAACAACAGTCTTGTCTAGGTTAGTGTCCGTCCTCCCTTGTCAAGCAGATTCCTCTGGGTGAGAAAATATGGACAGAATCAAGTTTTGCTTAACGAAATCCTCACTTTCCAAAGTATTATGGTTTTCCCTGGTAGTACAACCTCCAGACACAGAAGTCGCTAAGCGCGTGCCCCTTTCTCCTCCCCACAACACCACCCTCAGGAACACATCCAGAGACATTTATCTCCCGAACTAGAACATCTGCCTCATCCCCCTTCGTGCAAACCAGCAGCTTCTACTCAGAAGTGCTGAACTCTTTTAACCACCCCACCTTATTTCTGTGTTTTCCTACGGGTGACCTCCGCCACCACCGGCCCTATGGAAACCCCCGTTCGCGTTAACGGCGGCCCCGGCGGGCACAGACACCCAAACACCGAGGCTGTCGCTCCTGCAGCCCGGCTGTGTTGGGATCTTCCTCCTCCTCCTCCTCAGCGGGACTGGGCGCTGCTCCCGCGCCCGGCCAGGCCCGGCTCGCCCCAGGCCGCCATGCAGGGCCCAGCACGGAGGGCGCGACCCGCACCCCGACAAAGCACGCGGAACTCCCGCTCTGGCGGGCACCTCACCCCTTCCCTCTTCCCCCTCCCCGCAGTTTTCCCCCGCCCAGAGAAGCCGCCCATGTTGCTCCAACAAACCCCCGGACCCGCGCAGTGTGCGAGAGCAACGAAGGAGGGAGCTAAGAGGCGGCCCCGCTGCACTCACGCTCTCGTGGTCCCACCGCACGTTGCTGCGCTTTTCATCCGGGGCCAGGTTCCTGTCCCGGCCCATGAGCTCATCGAGGAGCTGGGCGGCGGATATCATCGTGAGCTGCGGGCCGAATCCTCCTCGCCAGACACCAACTCGGCCACCTCGCCCCGACCGCCCGCGCCGCGCCTGACAGAGACAAAATGGCGGCTGCGGCTGGCCCTGCCCACAATGCACCGCGCGGGCCGAGCCCGCCGTGCTCCGCTCCCTCACGGCGCCTCCGGCCCGCCCGGCCCGGGCCGCAGCGGGAGCGGGGAGTCCCGGTTAACACCGGGACGCGGAATGCCAGCTGCGTGTGGCTCCGCGTGAGGGGCAGAGGCTGCCACACACAGTGTCCTGCCCAGTGAGGTGTCATGACCGGTGATGCCCGGCTCCCTGTGCTGTCATTGCAGGCGGTCATTTGTCACGACAGTGTCCGGCCCAGTGCGGTGTCAGAGCGCGGGGACACAGGCCAGACACACACTGCTGGTGGCCTTGCTGGTCATGGCTGGAGGCTGAGGACACGGGCCTGGGCACAGCTGAAGCAATGTCATGGTCCCCTCCGTATCCTGGCAGGAGAAAGTCACCAAACTGCTCCTGATAGACTGCTCCTGAGTGCCTCCAGCCGTGCAGGTTCCCATTGGAATTCAGGGAATTGAAGGATCCTTAGGGTTGGAAAAGGCCTCTAAGATCATCCAGTCCAACCATCACCACACTCACCAATAAACTGTGTCCTCAAGTGCCATATCCATATGTCTTGTGAACATTTCCAGGGGATGATGACTCCACCATTTCCCTGGAAACCTGTCCCCATGCTTGACAGGTTGACGGAGAATAGAAGTCCTGCACATATAACATAAATCTTACTCTTTGACGTTGGAACCAGCCCATTTCATTTTCCTTTCCAGATATGACTTTGTACTCAATATATACTGAATTTCACATAGCAATTGCCATCTATTTCCCAATTACTCAACATCATTTTGAACATCCTAAGTAAATACAATTAATTAAAATTTGAATTATATCCTATTTTTTGAAAAGCTTGAAGCCAGTGTTCATGCTGATCCTGTAAAGCCCACTTAGACTGACAGCAACTTAGTTCAGCATCACTGAGGGCTTCCTGCAAGCACCAGTTGTTACCTGAGCAGTTTTGGAAATCTCTCCCTGATGCAGCACTGTGAGACACCATGAACTTCTTTCAAGCTTTGCAATTTCGTAATGATTGAAGAACCCAATGGAATGGTTGGAACAGTGTGATTGAAATCAATGTAACACAAGTTATAGTATGAATTTTCAGTCCATATCCTGCAGTCTGGATTTGGGGAGGGGAGGGAAGACGGATGCTAATGCTGGTAACAGGGGCAGACTGGGCTGTTTCAGATTATTTGTAACACTCTGATTACATCAAGGAAGCAAACACGTACACTGGAGCCCAACTACTGCAAAATTCCTTGGCATGCACCCATGGCTGCACAGAGCAAGCTGGAATATGGAAGTCTTAGTGGAGTTTAAAATTATTATTTTGACTTTCAATAGTGATAAATTTTTTACTGACTGCTCTGTAACTTGGTTTAGGACAAATCCACGACAAGAAGCAGATTTTCAAACCAAACTATGCAAATGGCAAGAATTACCTATAACCTTTCCAGTTGTTTTGCAGACAGACAGTGATCTTTATTTTACTTATGTTTTTTAGGGATTAGTTGGTCCTGCTAAGAGAATTGTGCGTTTGAGAAGGCACAAAGAGGATGAGGGTTTCCTATATAGGATAAGAGAAAGGATGCTCCATCCCTGGAAGTGTTCAAGGCCAGGTTGGATGGGGCTTGGAGCAACCTGGTCTAGTGGAAGGTGCCCCAGCCCATGGCAGGGGGTTGGAAACTGGATGAGTGCTATTTTCCTTCCCAAAAAAATCATCACAAGCTTAAAAATCTCTTCAGTACCTCCTCATGCAGTTACCAGTTTCTCTGAATCCCTCTATTTACTCTCTTTAGCAGCAGGTTTTTGCAGAACAGTGGTTATCATAAAGTTATTCTTTTCTTGAGTAAAAGCACTGGATAAAATTAATCTTAATTAAATTACCACAGACACTCACTGAGCCAGAAATAGGGCCCACCCTGGAAGTGGCCAATGCCAGGCTGGATGTGGCCTCTAAATAACCCGGTCTAGTTAAAAGTGTCCCTGGCAATGGCACGGCGGTGGAACGAGACGCTCTTTAAGATCCCTCCCAACCTTTAACACTCGCTATTTCCACAATTCACTCTAAAAATCGAGAGCCCGCAAATCCAATCAGCAGAGCGGCGGACAGCACGTTCGATGTACTTCGATGTCCACCGAACAGCATCCAGCGGCGGCCGCCCCGTCCGGCCGTGCCCGGGCAGCGGCCGCGCCCCGGAACCGGCTGTCGGGGCCGGGTTGTCACCGGCAATAGCGTCCCCCGGCACGGCGGAGGCGCGGTGCGGGCCGGCGGTGCCGCAGGATGCGGGAGGCGGGCGGCGGCTGCGGGGACATGGCGGAGCGGGAGCGGCAGGAGCGGCTGCGGGAGGCGGCGGCGCTCGGCGATGCGGAGGAGGTGCGGCGGCTCGTGGAGATGGGGGTCGGCCTCAACTCGCAGAACGAAGTGAACGGATGGTAAGGGCTCCCCCCCCGAGCCCGGGGTGTCTCGGGGAGCTGGGCCCGGGCGGGGGTGCCGCGGGTTCGCTCGGCACGGGAAGGCGAGGCGGGGTGAATTGGGGAGCAGGGGGAAGGTCGGGCCGCCTCCGAACGCTGCGCTGTGGAGCTGTCCCCGCTGCAGAGAGCACAGCCGGGGTCACAAACGCGGCCCCGCTCCACCTCCTGCCCCCTTCCCCTTCTCCAGGTCACTGTGCACTTACTTTGGAGTATTCCTTTTGATTTCTTCATTTTCCAGCCTGAGACGGCGTGTCAGAACACAAACCTCGGCTTTACGTGCCCTTGCCTAAGCAGAAATATTTATTATTAACTCAAGTTTGAAATTTACTTTCTCTTTCAAGCAGGGAACTTGTTCCAGCGGTGTATACAAACACTTGGGATTTGGCAGGTCGTTCGGATCCACCTGAGGACACTAAAGCAAAAGCTGTTCTGTAACAGACACTTGTCCAAGTAACACTAGACATAAACACAATTTTATTTGAAGGAGGATTTTTACAGGGAATATACAGGCGGCTTTGGAGACTGTTTTCCACAGGTTCAATTCAGCCTGTATTTGCTGTGCTGTTTTGTGCTTGAAATAATTAACTTACAAAAAAAAAAAGGGACAACAACTTTTTACACAGACAGATAGCTATAAGACAAGGAGGAACAGTTTTAAATTAAGAGAAACTTAGATTAGATGTAAGGAAGAAATTTTTCCCTTTGAGGGTGGTGAAGCTGTAGTACAGGTTGCTCAGAGAAACTGTGGCTGCTCCTTCCCTGGAAATGTTCAGGGCTGGGTTTGGAGCAAACTGGGACAGTGGAAAGTGTCCCTGCCCCTGGCAGGGGGTGGAATGAGATGAACTTTAAAGTCCCTTACAACTCAAAGCATTCTAGGATTCTATGAATTACAATTAAAAATAGAAAAAATTAAATTAGGAAAGGAGCAAGACTTACAACGATGAAAGTTCAGTCAGCAGTTTTGAGAAGCGTGGGACACTTAACAACTTCAGCTTTAAGTTGTGATTAAAATTAAAGCTTGTAAAAATTTAAAGTAACTGATTCATAGGATGCTGAATTATCTTAGTGAGTGAGATAAAAAACAACCTGTCATCAGAATGAGTTTATGTCTAAAACTGGAATTGATGAAATACATCTTGTAATAAAGTTAATTATCTTTAAAAATAATGATCTGGTAATTTTTAACCATGGCAGTAAATGGATCTTCATTGTTGTTTAAGTTTGTACAATTAAAATTTTTGCAGTGAGCTTCTTAGTATGTGTGATGCTTAGAAGTGCTGAGTACTTACATTTTGGTATGTATCAGGTCCATGGGTAGAGGGTTCCTCTCTGCACAGACCATGTGGAATGGCCAGGATGATTCCCAAAATGCGGCTGTGCTGTTGAACCTCACATATCTTCTCCAAAAAGTAAACCAGCAAATTTTCTGCTCAATGCAAATACCACCCTGTCTGTCTGAGTTTGCTCTGACTTACTCTTTCTGTAAAAATAAAAACCACCAAACCAAACCACCCAAAGTGGAAAAGGCTTTTTGGAGCTGGACTTTCAACTGAAAGTTTTTTCCCTTTTAAGTTTATTTATCTTTGCTTAATTTTATATAATTTATAAAAATAAATAAACAAACTTGGAGAAGGCTTGAGTATATTCATTTTTCTGAAGAATTGCCTTCAGCTGGAGCTAGAGAATAAAAATAAAATATAAAAGCTAGAGGGAGGTCAGATACCACTAGAACCTGGGATAGGAAAGAATGGTACAACTCTATAGCAAGTTATATGTGTGAGGCTGTAAGTCCTTAATGCACACACTGAGTAAGAGCTGAGCACTAAGCAGCTTTTAGGATATTTCCTTAAAATGTTTCTCTAGTCAGCAACTGCAAATAATATAAAAGTACAGAAAAGGGATTAGTTCTGTGCATCATTTACAGATTGCAGAAAATTTGTTGGCTGCAGATCTAAGCTGAGTAATTACTGATGCAGCAAATGGCAACTGGGCAAAAAACTGTTCTTAGGAACTATGCTTACAATATTTTAAATGCAATTTACTTGCCAGAAAGTGCAAGCATTTGTGCTGGCAGCATTAATTAAAGAGTACATACAGCATCCTTGGGAGGTACTGGTAATAGATCACACAAACACACCCACAAACACAAGTATTCTCATCTTTCAAAGATTAAAATGTACACAAACCTTACTTTCATACTTATTTTTCCAGTAGCCTAAAGGCTGTAGCCTAAGAAATGATAAATTGAAAAGATCCTGAACTTTAAAAATACTACTGCAGCAAAGAGCACTGGAGCAAAAACAAAATGACATCAGCAGGTGCCATTGCAGATTCCCAGTCCGGGGTGAATTTCCAAGGAAGTTTGCAACTCAAACCTATTTTACATGTGCACAGTGTTCTCATGGGCAGCAGGAATGAGTGGAAAGGAATCTCTGTAACTCGGGGTTTGACACAGCACTGATGTTTTTCCACATGCAGGACCTGCTTGCACTGGGCCTGCAAGCGCAACCACGCAGCAGTGGTGGCTTACCTGCTGCACGCCGGCGCTGACAAGGACATCCTGACCAAGAAAGGGGAGAGGCCAGCCCAGTTAACATCCAAGAGAGAGATCAGGAAGATGCTGGGAGGTAACCTATAGTGACTGTGCGGTGTGATCATCAAAAGGGTGTTCAAAGCATGTGTACTGCAATCTTTGTTTTTGTAAAGATATACTGTGTTTGGAATTTTTTGCTTTCTAGAGTGTTTAAATTGTAAGAAAACAAAGTTTAAGGAGGTTATCAATGAATTCCATACCCAGCTAGCCAAACATTTTTTCTAAAGATACAAATTTAGAAAAACTGTATTATGAGGAATGCTGTGTGCCAGGTAAAGGGAGTTTCCAGTATTCAGAAGGTCAACAGGAGAAAAATCTCTCAAATTTATAGGAAGCTCTTGTATGAGCAACACCTAATTCTCCTCCTGTTCTCTGTTGGATAAATCAAAAAAATAGCAGCCCAGATAAATGGCTCATTAAAGGACATTGGTAGAGCATCCCCATCGTGTTTTCTAACTGCTGGAACAGCAGGTTTTGCTGCTGGAAGAGAGAAGTAATGTGAAATGTGGTCAATTAACAACCCCTTGCCTCTCCTTTGTACTCCTGTGCCTGGTTTTGTTTTCATTATTGTCTCTCCCAGCTGTTGAATGGGTGATGCTGCAGCTCTCCCAGTACTGCATGTTCCCTTCCCTTTATCCTCTGCCTTAATATCAAACAACATACAACCCTTTGTTTTCCATTGCCTGATACATTATGAATATGACAGCATTATTCCATCAGAGACCATGCTACAATGTGCTGCTACAGATTAAAACAAGCCAAAACAGAAGTACTATAGTGTTTAGAAAGAATCAGCATCCCTAGAATTACTAGAATCAGATTCAGCTTTTATGTTTGCATGGCAACACCTGAGCATTATTTTTTATTGTGAGAAAAAAAGACACAGTGCTTCCTGATGTATCTTTTATCCTGTGATGCTTTTAACACTGCATTCCAAAAAAAAACCACCCCAAAATCAGTCCTGGAGAATGTCGTTTGGTTTGTTTTACAGTGGAAGATGAACTCCCAGACTTAAAGCAAGATTCAGATCTGCCAATCATCCCCAATTACCTGGCTAACCCACCCTTCCCATATGTTTACAACACCTTAAGTACCAGCATTCCAGATGCTGCCTTGAATGGGGATGTCTCACACTTGGAACCAGAAGACACCAACTCCTCACGTGTACCTGACCTGGACACTTACAGAGCACCACAGTTAGAGCCTAGGCATGCTGCTCCTGAGGCACCTCCCAACGGGGACATCCCAGCCCTGCCTCGAGGGTCTGCTGCAGCACATCCAAACCCTGTCCTCCAGAGAGCTCCTGTTTACCAAGGGCTGGTGTCCTGGGGGAGAAGCCCCTCTTCACCAGCAGCATCCAGCCAGTCCCTACCCCAGCAAGGGAACAGCTCCTGCGTGGGACCTGTGCCAGCCTTTCAGCCTGTTTTCTTCACAGGAGCTTTTCCACTCAGCATGCAAGGTAACACCAAAAATCTTGTCTGGCTTTGTGTTGATCTTCTGTCACCTTGGGCAGTGCAGACTAATCCTGTGTTTCCAGAGACCAGATTGCCAGCTTAGGTATTCAGGAAACTTTTGAAGGGAATGAAGTAGGCAGACACCCTGTTTCTGCTGGAACTGTTATTAAAATATTGATGTAAACATTTGCTGTCTCAGTTTCTATAAAAGCATGCAAACACCAGGGTAATCTAATTCTCTAAACAGCATAGTCCAAGCTGCAAGTACAGATCATGAGCAAGCAGCCAGTGAGCTCAAGAGAACTTCACGTGGCTCAGTCTGCACTGAGGAGGGAAACCTGGAATTCCAGTTACCATTCAGAATTTTGTTCTTCAGGTAAAAGGCATTCTGATAGCAATGCGAAGCAGTAATGAGAAGCAATAAAAGCAATCCTGGGTTGCTCAGGAAATTGATAACCAGTATAAGCTGCTATCAAATAAATTGAAAGTATGCAGTGGTTCAGGCATGCATACGTTTATTGCATTTGATTTGCTATGGTTTTTTCATATAGTTTGATGAAAATCAATCTAATTAAAACTGTGCTCATACAATTCCAGGTTTTGCTTTCCTAGGATTCATGTATTCTTGCCAGTAACACAAACAAGGTTAATAGAACTTAGAAATACCTGGAAGTTGTTATAGAGACATTGTTTCCAATTACTTTATGCCTCTGCCTATTAATGTGACTTTTTATTTCTAACAGAACTGGTGCTTAAAGTGAGAATACAAACCCCTAACCTTAGAGAAAATGACTTCATTGAAATTGAACTGGACAGACAAGAACTGACCTACAAGGAGCTGCTCCGAGTCAGTTGCCGTGAGCTGGGTGTGAACCCTGAGCACGTCCAGAAGATCAGAAAATTACCAAATACAATGCTAAGAAAGGTAAGAGCTCTACCTTTTGAAGTGCAGCAACTTATAGAAGAGATTTTTAGGTTACTGTTCTAAAGGAATAATTCGTTGGTCACCTGCATAGGCCCATGTTGGGAAAAAAAATAACAAAAAACAAACCAAAAATGAAAAATCTCTGCTCAACTTGCAACACTCAGCACTTGCTTGAGATTCCTTTAGTAAAAAGATTCTTAGATTTCTTGATCACCTCCTTTCATAGCCATTTGGTGCTGGCCCCAGTTAATACCTAATGTTATGACTCCATTGTAAAATTCAATACAACATGACACCACAATGAGCTGCCAACAGCATTTCAAAGACCTGCAGAGCTCAACCAAGCTCTGTGACTTCTGCAAGGCCTGGCTACAGTCCTTGCACAGAGGTGTTTTTCACTCTGAACATAACTTCCTTCCTTCAGTGACACTTACCCTGCAGCCAGCAGAGGAGGGACCTGCTGACCTGTTTTACCAACTCACCACTGAGCTTTCTTTCACTCTCAAATCCTTGTAGAGCATTGTTGGCATCACTTGTGGGGCAAATCTGATTAGGAATAGATTAACAGATTCACTCTGCTGCATCTTCACTGACTACAGGATGTGTTACTCTGTGTTAGTCAAGAAGTGAAGGAAAAAAAAGATAATAAGCAATTCTGTCACTTTCCAACTTTAGTTATTGTTGAAAGAACTTTTTATTTGCATCTCTAATCACTTCAGGCTCTCTGGAGCCACATGCAGGACCTCCATGGGTAGATGCAAACAGCTTCCAAGAATTAGCAAAGGGGAAAAAAAAAGGGGATTTGGGTGGCATGCAGTAGATCTTTACAAGTGTGATCCCACTAATCACTTGCACTGACCTTGAATGTTGCATTTCTTCTAAAAATAGACATAAGGGAATAGCTGAATAAAATCCCAGGGTAAATAAATGCAACAGGATATCTGTTTTCCAGTTCACTGTAAAGAACTGTCATAGTTATGAATACATACAGACCTTGTGTTAGTATGAACTTATTATTTTAATTTACCTCTGCAAATTAACAGACACTATTACCTAACTCCTTATTGTATTTGTTTAAAGGACAAGGATGTTGCAAGGCTGCAGGATTTCCAAGAACTGGAGCTTGTTCTAACAGTAAGCGACAACAACTTACTTTTCAGAGTCCCATCACTTTCTGAACAGAGTGGGTACAACAAGAAGGCATCAGAACTTACATACTAATTAAGGAGCAAAACAAAAGATTTTTATCTTTCCTTTTACAATTATGTTTGAAAAACACTATCTATAAGGGCTAATGATGTGAGAAAATCTATTTTGTTAACCGTGAAATCAACTGAAGTGGTTATACACGTATCCAGCTTCTAGTTAATCTAAGAACAGTGAGTCTGGTATAAAAGTAGCTCAATGCACAGGAAAGGAAGTATTGTAGAACTGTGTGTTACTGCAACACTTCCTTACAAAAAGATAATGAAATACTGCAGAGTTAGCAGCTCTCAGGGAAAGGCTTGCCTTAAGCTGTTCTAATAATTTGTTTGCTATAAAATAGCAGAGGTATTCAAGCTAAAGAACCTGCCATGAAGCCCATTTAATATTTGTACTGAGTCCATTACCATCAATGTTCTCTTTTTAGATCACATTTATTAAGTCCCATCTTACTTAGAGGGAAAAAAATCAAGAAGGGTTTACATCTGTGGAAGCACAAAACTATGTCAAGGATAAAATCTATCAAGTGACTTATTACCTGTGATTTCTTAATCCCTGTTTACACTTTTCCCTTTTTCTCAGGTTAAAAATAAAAATGACAGTAATGATCCAAATAATAAATATGCTCTCAACCAAAATCCCTTTTAGTGTTGTCTGTCAATATATACATGAGCAATTGACATATAATGACATGTGCAATTTAATATACTATTTTTGTTACTGTGTTGATGTTTCTTCAATGCTGCTTTTATTTCCCCTTTTAAAAGCACAAAAAAGTGATTTGATTTTCTTTTGACCTCTACATTACTGAGAAAAATTGCATCTTGAACCTATAAAGTTATCTGTGTAAAAAGAAACTATGAAGTACAGGGTTTTCAGGGCTGATAGCCAATCTTGATGTTCCTATGCAATGTATTTTCTTTTTTTCACTGTGACTTGTGTTTACCCATATAGTTTACTGAAAAGAAAATCACAGTTATTTAAATTCAGAATTTGACTACTTTCCTGTAGTAGAAATTCTCAAATAAAGAAATGGAAAAGTATTTAAGAGCTGGATTTTATCTGATTTTTTAAGGATTTTAGTATTTGGTCACTTGAATTTGAGGAAGAGTTCTTACTCTGGTAGGCTATGTGAAAAGCAGGTGCTGTGGGTTAGATGAACAAACTGAAGTATGAGATACAACAGGCAAAGACAATGTACCAAACTGGACTGAATTTTCCAGTTTCTTCGCCTTCCCCTCTCCCTTTTCCCAATTTCTCCTGGAACACTTGGAGCACAGGGGCTGAGCACAGCAGAGGGAGCTCCCAGCCTGCAGTCAGGCTCAGCTGCCAGCACAGATCCCTGCCCACACCTCAATTCTCTTTGTGCCCAGTCACCATTGAAGCTCAGTCTCCCCAGGTGAATACAGAAGGTTTTGTCACGCTGAAAAAACCTCTTCTGCAAAGTGCCAGAGGTCAAACATAGTCCCAGTCAGTGGCAATGTCTGTTTTTGTACCAGACTGCTGGTGGGATATTAATTTCTCTGTAATGGAATAATAAAATTTTCATTCTTCACGTCAGCCTGGCAGCTGCCTTCTCACGGGATGGTTCAGGCATTGGCTGAATCCAGGAGGATTCAGGGTTAACCAGTCAGACCCCCTAGAGAAAAGCTCAGCTGTTGGGGCAGCACTCTTGCACAGATGCTGATCCCTATCTATGCATTCCCAGGAATATTTTTATACCTTGTGCAGTTTATACCAGGATCCCCAAACCCATCAGTGTATAACCACTACATTCTGGGTGTGATAAATAATTAATGACTTTGTGCTCTGCTACATGAAATGTTAATGTCTAATAAATGCTTGGCTGCATATTCAGGTTTTTTATTTAAGAAGTATAATTTCTAAGAGTTAATAAATTATTTTTGTCTTCTCAAAAGTTTTTCTGTGCTTTCCTTCTGGTAAAACAGTAACTTTTTCTTGCTGGGTGGTTTTCTGGAGTGCTTAGTGACACAACTAAAGCAAAAGGGGTTCTGGCAGATTGTAGCAGCAAATGCTGTTTGAACATGGACCTTCTTTTATCTGAGGAGGCCTTATCAATAATAAAAGAGAAAATGATTTCTGCAAAACAAATCACCCATTATTTCAGATAATTAAGTATTGAACAAGATAAACTAAGTACACACCTGGCTCAGCATGCACATTCAGCTTAAGTGGAGACTTAACTCTTAGTGACTTCCTACCCAGAAACATGCAGCAAAATTCTGATATTCTGGTCCAGTCATGTCCCTGTGGGCTTGTGTGGGGTCTACTGAACTAGAAAAAACTGTGTAGTTATTGTTTTATATGAAGCCATTTGTGGTTCAGCTTTAAATACATGTTGCTTCTTAGGCTGAACAGGAATTTTATAATGCCAAAGTTGGCCTGGACAGAGATCCCAAAGATCCCAGGACTCCCTTGTCCTGTGGGAAATATTGAAAGGAACAGCTTGAACCACTCAAGAGATTACACAGCATTTCACTGTTACTCAGCTGAGTCACAGCTTAACTGGGCCTGTCTTTTCACTTCAAATCCTATGAATCCTTAGGCAGAAAACACACAAATCAGGTGGATTTTGTACCATTAATATAATTTACTAATTACAAACCTGAATGCAGTACATAATTGTGCTGTGGTACATACATTTTCATGGCAGAGTAATTGTCATTCTTTGGGAAAAAAGCATAAAATAAAATACTTTATGTATATAGAAAATATTAAAAAATATAAAATTCACTTCCTGATCATTATAATTGTAAAATACTTCGTTCACATGTCACCAGTTGAGGCTACTAAAAAAACTATTTTGTAAATTACAGTACATTCACAAGTCACTTTTGTGGCAAGTCAGTAATATTAAAAATCCACAAAACCAAAACCCTAGGGGTCTTCTCTTCATGCCAGTCCAGCATCTTTGGCCATACTGTAGAAAATACCCTTTGCTGCTATAAGGTTTGCAGGTGTGTCAAATTCTGCTATGGTCCCGTTGTCTAGAACAAGAACCCTGTACAAAACAAAAGAGTGTGGGGGGAAAGATGTGTCAGAAAATTCCTCACAAGGAACATGGTACCTGTTTGTGTCACAAAGCAAACTTCTCTAATCTTTGCCTTGCTTTTGTTTTCCTCAATTATTTTCACAAGTTAAAACACAACAGATGATAAACATTCTCCCCGAGCTGCTGCTTGGCTAAAATGTCTCCCAGGGACAAGAAGAGGGGAAAAAAGCATCTGGAACTGAAACTATATTTCCAGAAAGCCAAGGAGATAAAGGCTCATGAAGAATACTAATATATTTTCCAGTAATTAAAATGACATGCTGTTGGTGTAGAAGTTGGAGCAGCTGCTGGTTTAACAAGGCTCAGAAGCTTTCAGACAGTGCCAGGAGTGCCCCTGGTTTCTCAATACAGCACCTGCTTCCTATGCCAACAGAGGGCAAAGTCAGGGCTGCAAATTCTGGGATTATAGATTATAGTGCTTGCACCCTGCCCAGGAGAAGCAGTGTTCAGAGATATCAGTGTTCATAGACAGAGACCACCATGTAGAGACAAAGCAGCCCCTCCAAACCTGCCCTGCCCAGGGACTGCACCTGGTGTAGTCCATGATGGTGTTGAGCCTGTGTGCGATGGTCAGCACCGTGCAGTCCACAAACTGCGTCCGAATGGTCATCTGGATCAGGTCATCAGTCTCCAGGTCGATGGCAGCCGTGGCCTCATCCAGGATCAGGATCCTGGTTTTGCGCAGCAGAGCTCTGGCCAGGCACACCAGCTGCCTCTGGCCAACACTGCAACACAGAGAGCCCTTCAGTGCCCACCCAGGTCACTCACTGGGTTACCCAAAAATCCCTCAAATACTCTGCAAGCTCACACATGCAGGCTGCAGCATGCCAGCAGTGGCAGTGATAGCATCACTCACTGCCTGGCCCTGTGCTGGCAGAGCCACCAAATGTGCCTTTTATCACTGTGACAAAAGCCAGGCCAGCTAATGACAACACTTCTGCCCAATCTTTCAGAAGCTCACAGTTCTGGTAACACTGAGCATATGCAAACTTAGGGAAAAAAATAAAAATGAAAATAAAATGTTATGAGGCTGCAAGTCCTCTCTACCATAAAAAATAAAATATGTACACATATATGAGCAACCACAAACATAGCTCAGATTCAGTCTCTCAGTGTCTGCAGGATGAGGAAGGAGCTGATCATTCATCACAGACTATCTGATGACACCGCAGCCTCAGAGGCCAATGAAGCATATCAAAACATGGCATTTTATCATCCCCAGTCATATCTTCATGGCCTTCCAAATGGTAATGGAAAATAAACATTGCTGAAGTGTCAGGCAGAGAACAGTTACTAGCACAGCAGTAATGTTATCATGGCATTTCCCTTCCTACCAACATGTGTTTAAGGGACTGCCTGTCCCTAGTATCCTGTCATCCTGAAACTTCCTTCTGACAAGATGGGGTTTGGGAGAAAAATCAGATAATTTGTGGCAGAGGCTGAAGAGGAGGCAAATCAAACCTTGGTGGCTTTCTTGGAACAGAAATAGGTGGCCAAACCATTTTGAGTATGACAGAGCAGTGTCAGCCTGTGCTCAGGTGCCACCCACTGTCACAGCTGAAGGGCAGCTCAGTGAATGTTCTAGTCCAAGCATTCCTTACCTAAGATTCTCTCCACCCTCTGAGCACTCATACTCCAGCATGGATGGCTGACTGCTGACAAACCTCTTCAAATGAGACAGTTCCAGTGCTTTCCATATTTCTTCATCGGAATACTTATTAAATGGATCCAGGTTCATCCTCAGTGTTCCAGAAAAGAGAACAGGATCCTGGATATAAAATCAATTTTCATCAGACAAGTGCTTTAGCTGTTTTAATTACAGATACTATGGGTTGCTGCTTCAAGGTGTCCATTGCACTGCAGGTAGGCCACTCCCAATCCCATCCTCTCTGAAAATACATTACATTACAGAGTTCAAACTCAACATTCAGCTCTAAAGATGGCTTATCCTAAATCCTGTTTTATAAGGTGCTAGGATGGGACCAGTTAAATATAAATAGTTTGTTTTTCTGACACAATTTTCTGAGTGTAACAAAACATTTTTCTCTTTAGATAAACCATTATTTATGGTTTGTTAAGCTGCTATTAAACGCTCCTTCATCGTGACACACAGAAGCAGTACCTGAGGAATAATTGTCAGCCTCGATCGAAGGTCATGGAGACCAATTTCTGAAATTTTCACGCCATCAATTTTAATTTCCCCTTTTGCAGCTTCCAGGATCCTAAAGAGGCAGA
Organism: Sialia sialis; assembly: GCA_009812075.1. Lineage (NCBI taxonomy): Eukaryota > Metazoa > Chordata > Aves > Passeriformes > Turdidae > Sialia > Sialia sialis. The sequence continues at coordinate 5,897,142 of VRYO01002184.1, read as the reverse complement.
GTGTCATGGAGGACTTCCCTGCTCCGGTTCTGCCAACAATTCCAATCTAAAACAAATCGCAGGGTCAACAACAAAGCACATCATTAAAGAAGAAAACAACAGCCAACAAAAAATTCCCAGACAACCCTCCATGACTCCTCTAAGAGGTTTGACTGAAGATCTGAATCTAAGAGAGAATGTTCCATCCTTCCCTGGAAATCCTGGGTACACTGTGATGTACTTATTGCCACTCGTGTAACTGGAATTATATTCCATATAAATATCATATGTCATAATTAATAACACAGGTCTAGAGCCATCCTACATAACTTTGGGTGATTTGGAACACCCATGGTAGGTCCAGTCACTCAAGGACAAGAGACAAAGGCTCTCTAAGGGCAATTCCCATTTCATGGTAAGCATGTGTATCTCCATGCCAGAAGGATGCTGTCATCCTGTCTGCTTAGAATAAGGGCAAATCTATTTTTTAGCAATAGCCTGTTCAGGAAAGGACTTTCCCCTGTTAATTGTTCTGTCTCCAGCAGGCAAACATCAGAACTTTCCATCAAAGCATGAAGAAATGAATCTCCCAGAATAAAGACAATTTCCTGATTAAGGAAACAAAGAATGTAATTTCCTTCCATGCCAACAATTTCACAGGGGAAGTCAAAGACCAGAAAAAGCTGGAATTCCTTCTCCCATCTACACTGCTTCAGAAAAGCATTCCTGTCACTGAATTTTTGTCACTTGTGCTGTTGCCTCCTACGTGATGTACAAGAGCCTGTTGCCAAATGAACTGAAAGTGCAGAAAATCCCAAGCAATTCACTCTGCTGCCTTCCAGCCAGGGGGATGCTGGCACATGGACAGCACAGGTCACTGCTGGCTCCTGCACTGGCTAGTGTTCCTCTAGACCCTCTCCTCTACTCCACAGCTGTCACTGGAGACCCAGAGCAAAGTTCTAGCAGCTGGTAACTCACCTTTTCCCCACCGTGCACTTGGAGGTTTAGCCCCTTCAGTACCAGATCCAGGCCCTTCCTGTACCTCACTGAGTAATTCACAAACTCCAGCTCTCCCTTGGATGGCCAGTTTTCTGGGGGACTCTTGCCCTCAATGAACCAGGGAGCCTGAGGAAAACAGAAGTCAGAAATGCCTCACACAGGTTTGAGAAAAAATAATTCAAGCTCAGATAAAAGCATTTTATCTGATAAACAAAATTACCAGGATCAAATAAATTTGTAAAAATGGGAGAAAGAAATGGGGTCCTAATTATCTGCCCATTTGCCTTTATTGTGAAGTTAACAGGAAAACCTCTGAGCACAGAGGGATGAATCCTCAATGGATATGAATATTTTCCCATCAACTTTAACAGAACACTGCCATTTTTCTGCCAGCTGAAGCTCTGGTTTATAACACATACCACACATCTGGTCTAGCTACCTCTTTCCTTCCAGGTTAAATATTCCATCTCCAGAACTGTTCACTGCAGCTCTCCCCCATTTCCTAATTCTCAGTATGTACACAGGACTAACAAAGCAGAGTGTCCAAACAGCTTTCCTGGCACAGCTCCACTGCCACCTTCAAAAGTCTTTGGCAGCAAAGGTGGGCTGGATGATTTCCTGGATTAGCAGTGCAGTGTTCCTAGAGATGTTCTCTCATGGGAGGTGAGGGCTGATTAAGCTGATTAAACAGAAGCACTACTGAAAACACGTGTAAGGCCTGATAATTGTACTGCAGCTCTGCTCATGAGCAGGACATGGCATGAGCCACACAGGTGAGACTGTGCATCAAACCCCTCAGACACAAAGGGACCAATATTCTGATGTGAAACTCATCTCCCGTGCTGCAGCCACTCACAGCAGCAGAAAATGAGATGCTAAGCACAAGCTGCATGACAGCAATAATAATCTGAAGCTGTGATAGCATAAATTACAGTTCAGAGCATGACATTTGTTCAGGTTAAATGATAAGTCTCAGAGCAGGAACCATCTCTCAAGAGCCTCAAGAAAGATCATGTAAATGTGTACATTAAAATTTTCAGCTTGAGCATGCTGGACTCTTGACAGCTGACCTCTGTTTCAGTTTCTGAATACTCTTTTATTCTTTCCACAGCCACAATATTGGTTTCAAGTTCAGAAGTCATTCGGACCATCCAATTTAGAGACAAGGTCACCTTGGGGAAGACAAGGAACAAAATATCAACCATCTAATAAAACACATCTAATAAAAACCACACAAACAAAACAAAACAGAACTTCAAAAAAAACAACCCTCCCCAAACAAAACCAAAACATCCCCCAAAACAAACAGAAACCCAATAAGAACAAAATCCCAAAAAACCCCAACAACAGCAGACACTGCTATTAAGACATGGATCCACATTAATTTTACAAATGAGGTAATTAGTACCTTTGCATTAAAGTTATACAGTTACTGGGACAAGAAATACACAGATTATCAAGTGCTTACATGAAGAAGCATATGATGATGCTTCTTGCTGATTTAACAGTTGGCCCACTCAAAAAAATTGTATGAAAATCATCCCCCAAATCTTGTGTTTCACTGGATAATGCTAACAGCAACTTTGCACACTCACAGTATCTAAAATGCTTCTGGCAAGAGTGAGGCCATTAAATCTGCTGAATTCTCCACAGCATGGGTCAGTAGAGTTTGCCTTGTCTAATTATAAATCCTACTGATGTGCCTGTAATTACCTGGACACACCAATGTGCTGCACAGCAGGACTGATGCACAACACATTAAACCATGCTGCTCAGATGGTCTGTTCTTGATGTTCTGACCCTTCCTGGGTCTCCCATGTGCCACCCCTGAGGGTGCTGGAGTGCAGGACAGCCTTGGCGCTCCTCAAGTGCCCTGAGATCTTCCTCTATGTGAGCTTGCTGATGATTTCAGCACTAAGCGAATCTGTTTTCCAAACATCCCACTACTCATTTGAATTATTTCCTTATTAACTCCAGCTTTAACAAGCACTTAGATTATTGCTCATCTATCCACATCCTCCACAAAAATGTAAACCCCAAAAAAGCTGTAACACATACCTGCAATGCATAGGACACTGACAGTCCCACCAGGCCAGCATTCAGGCTGCTCCTCCCAATCACAGCAAAAAGGGCAGCAAAAAGGACAATGCAGTTCCCCACAAACTCCACTCGGATGCCCAGCCACCTGGAAGGATGCAGGTGTGTAAGCAGAGTGGGAAAAGGCTGCCTGGGAGCAATTTGGCAAGCAGGGTTATCTAAGTGGAAACAAGAAATTATGTTTTACCTGTTGGACACTATGCCAGGATAATAACTCTTCTGATTTTCATCCACCTTCAGGTCACTGATATCCACAAAGGCCTTCACTCTCCTGTAGGCTCTGATGACACTGGCCCCTGACACAGTCTCTGAGAAGTGGGAGTAGATGGGGGATCTGCTCACAGACTCCAGGCGCTTCAGCTGGCGCGAGGTTGCGACATAGAACCGCTGCCATTTGTCACAGGAAATTAAAAACTTCATTAAGTGCTTCCACTTTTTTAATTAACAGTGAAGTACTTCTTAGGTTAAGGATCTAAAGGAGATTGCTACTAATGCACTTCAACCCTCTGAAATATTGTCTATAATTAAGAAGAATATCAAGAAAGTTACCTTTACATCATTCCACAAAAGAGTATTGGGTAACTGCAATTTCTGACTGAAAGTCAGAATTTAACTATGTCCCTTTAAACTTAGTTACTATAATCTAGCAGAATGAATCCATTTGTAGGAGCCTCATTTTCCAAGAAAAAAAAATGCGCATTTGGACCTCCATTATCAGGTCCCTATTTACAATCTGTAAAATAAGCTTGATTATTGCTCAGAAATCAATAAAATTGATACTTTCTATTTTCAACATTTTAATTCCTCACTACCTTGGACACTTATCAGTATGTCAAACATTCACACTTTAATATATTGATGCAGTTCTGGCTCTAGCAGTAGGCTTACTTAAAAGCTAAAAAAGTTTATGTCTATCTATTTCATGGCCACATCTTGCAGGACATTTCTTTTTCTGCGAAAAGTAGATAATGTTTTGTTCATATAAATACATAGCTACTTCAGGCATCTCCATTTCCCCCCAAATCAACATTACTTTTCCTAAAAAGAATAGGAATACAGTAATTCCACAACTATAAGGCACACAGGACTATAAGGCGCACTTTTTTTTTGCAGTGAGGATCCGCGTGTAACAAAGTAACGAATTAGTAACGGAATGGCGCGATCGCGGGTTTACTGGCAGGTGCTCAATTTGCAAACATTTTTCATGGATCGGTGCAGCCTTTAAATACAGCCCCAGGCACCCTTCCCGCCCCCAGCGCCAGCTGCTGCAGTTCTTGCAGCTCAGCTCGCAGCTGCCGGCGCTCACAGCTCACACTTCTGGGTTGGCAAATTTCCGAACTTTGTCCATATAGAAGGCGCGTCAGGTTATAAGGCGCACTTCTGGGTTTCGATCAAAATTTTAGTCAAAAGGGTGTGCCTTACAGTCATGAAATTACAATTGCAAGAGTCACCACACATTTTTCAAAGTTACCTGAACAAAGAAGTAGAGAATGGCCAGGGGGACTATAACCACGGCAAAGAGCGGGGTGCTGGCTATGATCACGATCATGGTGGACAAGGAGGTGAAGAAGGTGCCCAGGAACATGAGGATGGTGGGCGGGATGACCTCGTCGATGACGTAGATGTCCTTGGAGAAGCGGTTGATGATGCGCCCGGTCGGGGTGGTGTCGTAGAAGGACTGGGGGGTGTGGAATTTGTTCTCCAGCAACGCAGCGTGGAGGGTCCTGGCAGCACTAATGCCCCCCATGGCCAGGGTGAAGGAGGAGACCAGCACCAGGAGCCCTGGCAGGGGAGGAGCAGATGTGTTAGCCTGATGTCTGTGATTCAGGTCCTGTTGTGCTCCAAGTTTTGCTTCACTTTATTCCCTGCCCACCCTTGCTTCCTGTGCACATCAGCACTGCATTCACTGCTTCCTAAGGCACATCAACATCCGCAGGATTCACCATCCTGTCTGTGTAGAACAGACACACAACACACAACGACATTCTTCCTGCTGTTCTCCTCCATAAAGTCCTAATGACAACTTCACCCAATCCTTCATCCCCTTCTGCAGTGAAGTTTTCACGTTTTCATGTTTTCTTTCCAACTTGCCTCTCTCAAGCTTCCACATCACCTGTTCAACCCCTCCCAAGCGATTCACAACAAAATTTAAAGTGTTGGGCTGAGCTCAGACTGTTACATGAGTTCCCTTGCTTAGGACACGAGTTGTGAGGCAATTCTCATAGAACACTGGATGGTTTTGGTTGGAAGGGGCCTTTCAGATCACCCAGTTCCAACCTCACCACCACTATCCCAGGCTGCTCAGAGCTCCATCCAACCTGGCTTGGACACTCCCGGGGATGGGGCAGCCACAGCTTCTCTGGGCACCCCTGTGCCAGGGCCTCACCTCCAGCACAGCAAATAATTTCTTCCTAATGCATAATCTAAACCTACCATTCTTTTGGACCCCTAGTAACCAGTGCCACATCTTTCTGAGCTAAAACCTCATTCCCAGACATTGGGGGTTGATGATTTTACCTGCCCTCACCTTGCAGGAGGCCCAGGGCAGCGTAGACCCCGATCCTCATGCCTGTGTTTTGCTGAGTCCCATTCACCACGGGCTCGTTGGTCCAGTCACTGAGCCACACGTTGGCCCCGATGGCAGCAGCGTTTTGGCAGCAGTACAGGAAACAGATCACCAAAGAAATGACAGGGCCCACAGCCTTCATGTACTGCCAGAACACCGTGAGCTTCACCTGCAAAATCACACCCCAAAGCTGGTTTGCACAACCCACACAAGGAGGAGTTTAGAGAGAATTACGAGACAGAAAAACTCCTTGTGAGAGGAACTGCTGACAAAATTTTAACACACTCTGACACCAGCCTAACTCAGAACTGCCTCAACTCCTAAACACCACAGATAAAGGTTTATCTGCCTGAGCTCCCTGTCAGGGTGATGGCTTTCAAAAGAAGTCAGGAACCTCTCTGAAATACTCTTCTCCTCCATGTTGAGGATCTGTATTTCATTATTTTGTGGAGTTTTAGTTTTTAAGACTATGCCAGAGGGGAGAGAAAAAAAAAAGGAAAGTAAGAAGCCAGATCAAATAGCAGCAAAAGATGGGTAATAAGAATAGGAGCCAAGATTTTCAGGCAGAAGAAGCAACTTGGCAGGAGTATCATACTCAAGACTACTTTAAATGGCCTATTTAAGGAAATGTGTTGAACATGCCTCCACTCTGTCTTCACAGCAACCTAAATGAGGTACCAAATGCTAATGCACCCCCAAAAAGAACACAAACAGATGATGTTTATGGCAATAAGTAAAGGTGCTGTCTCTAAGTGCAAAAAGGCAGAGAAGCAAAAAAAGACAGACTCAGGACAAAACTCAGTCCTTAGAAAAAAGCTAAGAAGGAATAATTAAAAGAACAAGTGTTGTTGATTAGGGACTTTGAAGGTTAAAATAATCTACAGAAAAAGCTGGTCTGTGCCATGGACCATGTAGCTCAGACTAAACAGGACACACTGATCCTTCTGAAGTGGAGGAAGGGTCTTTTTTGTAATCAAACCTCCCTTCCATCTACTGCTCCTCTCTGTTCCTTTAACTTTAGTGTTCCCATTTTCTCTTTTTTTTTTTTTTTTTTTGTTTCCATTTTTCTCCCTGGCCCAACTCAGGAGAAACACAGTCCCTTTGTGCCTACCAGCACAAAGTGCTCTGGTGCTGGGCTGGCAGGTATTTAAGCAGAACTGGCACTCAGAGGCAGCTGGTTCATGTAACCCAGTGCTGCAGCTGGATTCAGCAGCAGCCAAACAGGTTAAAAACCAACAGTGCTGAGAGCTCTGTGAGACAAAGGCAGGGCTGATGGAGTGCAGGCTCTGCAGTGTCAGGTGATTGTGGAGGGAGCTGGAAGAGATTATTTTTTTTTATGTTCTCCTAAGTATACAGGGCTAGCTAGGTGCCAAAATCCCTTATATGAATGAGCAGTGGCCAGATTAACACCTAAAACCTGCAGTTGTGATTTATACAACACGTTTAATAGAGCTGGATCAAATGTTACAATAAAAGGGATTTTTTTTTTCAAACAAAAAAAAAGGTAGAAAAGGGGAAGGGGGAATCAAGCCATACCGTGCCTGTTTCAGTGGTTTCAGCCTGAATAAGTTTTTCATTAGCATTTTTTCTTGGAACAGGAGGCTCTGCTGGCTTCTTCTCACACACTCTTCGTTTCGTTGACATTTTGTTGGGACATTCTCCTCCCTCAGAAGACACTACACTAAGTTGCCTGGTTACAACAAAAGACTCATTAGGAGAAAAAGGCATATTGTGGCAGTGCTAAGGCAAGACTGGGATGTAGTGAACTGGATTTATTCCCAGCTCTTGCACTAAGTTCCCATGCCAGCCTTACTCACAGCTCTGAGTGCTTCCAGCACCTCTCTGCAGGTTCAGGGATGCCAGAAATACAATTCTCAGAAAGGCTATGGCACAGCCTGAGCTCTTTGGGAAAGGCCTTTAGGGGCTTTATGGCAAGGCACACATTTCAAAGCAAACCCTGAGCTTCTCTGTTTTCACATCAGCAGTAGCTGGACTGCACCTGTGGGTATGATTATAAAAACCTTCAAGATTTCCACGGCTCCAAGTGGAAAGGTGCAGTGCTAGGGGTTTATTTATCACACATCTGCCAGCAGTTTACTGCTGTGTGGGTAAATACACACAGTGGTGTTACCTGAGAACCACAGAGCTGCTTTTAGAAATTGTTTCAGTCCAGACTGAAAAGAAGACTGAAGGAATAGATGCTTGATCTTCTTTGTGTGTTCACATTGATTTTTAAAAGGATACTAAACCAATTTATTTATGAGAGGAAATTGAGAAAACTGAAGCCCAGATGGAGAAGCAGCATGTGATTGACATCTAAAAGCTGTTTTTTTACCCCAGGCACAGACTAGAAATGCAAGGAGCTCGTGTTTACCTAAGGAACTGTTTGCGGACCTCGTTTGTCACGGGCTCGTTGTCAGCCAGGTCTGTGTGGATGCTCAGGGTGTCCTCAGCCAGCAGCACCTCTTCCTCCTCCAGCACTGCAAGACAAGATCACACTCCATTTTCTGCCACAGGAAAGCACAGAGAGCACAGAGAAAGGTGGCTAGACAAAGGAAGAGCCATGAAAAACAAGGAAGGGAAATCGTGGTGCATAAGCTCCCCTCTAGCTTTGCTTATATCCCTTCTGTGCATCACTTCTAACAAAACTGCAAAAATCTTGTGAGGCAGGTTGGCTGGCAAATGCATTTTTATCACATCCCTTTAATCTAATCCATCAGAATGCCAGGCAATAGTTGGTTCTAGCTAAATTCACTTATAGGGCACATTCTAGGCACGATCCTGGGCTGGAGGAGTCACATCAGGAGTCCTGCAACCTCTGCCCTGGCTGGAATATTCCATGCATGTTCCTCTGCCCTGGCTGGAATATTCCATGCATGTTCCTCTGCCCTGGCTGGAGAGCAGCAGTGCTGCATTAACAGAGCATGGGAACGCTGTCACTCAGAGGAAACACCCACCAGAATGCTTTTATTTTGCATCACTTTGTCAGAATCAAACCAAGCTGAAAAGCAGCCCAAGATTAAAATGTCATCTGAACTTTGCTACATGAAAAATATCCCAACCACATATAAAGAGAAAAGACACCAGACTCTGGGTAGCCCCTTTGATAGCAAGCCCAGTTTGTTCTTGGCTACTGTGTCTTCCTGCTGAGCTTGACCTTTCTAATTGTAAAATGAAATCCCAAGTTTAAAATAATTTCTAAGACAATAATTGCTTTTTTCCTAGGGCAAACCACATGAAGTTTTGGAAGAAATTTGTGAAAATATTTCTCAGTAATACAGACCTGGCCACAGACAATAATTTTCACAGTAGTGCAGAAAGGCAAATGCCAGGTTGCCATTTACAGAGAAAATACCTGTAATCCTGTTGACCAAAAAAGACATGTTTTAAGAAAAAACAATACTGTACTTGTTGGTTCATCCTCTTCTATGTCTTCATCCAGTGCATAATTTTGGAGGAATTCTGCAAAGGCCTTGTTTTGTTTCTGAAGCTCCTGGTAAGATCCCATTTCAGAGATTTGGCCATCTACCAGGACAATTACATGGTCAACCTGAGGCAGGAAGCTAATGCTGTGGGTCACCAGGATTCTGGTCTGCATAGGGAAAAGGAAAAAAACACATATCCCTTATTTGCACTGTGGGGACTGACAGCACTCAGCAAGCCAAATGCCACACATTTTTGGGACAGGGAATGAATTATTGTGAAAAGGTAAAATGCCCAGTGAAATAACACTGTCTACATTAGGCAAATCAGCTTGGAATTATGTACATGAACTCACTTTGCTCCTACTGCTAACAAAAACAGAGAAAAGTAAACACACTGAATTATCATTCCCTCCTTCCCTTATGCTGATTTGCTTTGCAGCCCTTCCCTTATGAGCTCCAAGCTGATCTGAGAAGATGGTAGCAGGAGTGGAAGGTGCAGCAAAGCCACCGCAGTTTGCTTTTGCCAAGGTCCTTTTAAACATCCATATCTGCTGCAGCTTCCTGGCTGTGCTGCCTTGAGAAACAACAATTAACAGCACCAGCCTGTGCACATTCCAGCCTTGGTTTTTGTAGTTCTCATAGAGGAAGGGTTTTAAAAGACAGGGCAGGTTTCTGCCTCTACACGTTCTGAGCAGCCCACAGCATTCCTGGGCGTGTGTGAGCAGTGTTTCATTCACAGCAGCCTGGTACCCACACAGAAACTCAGCAACGAGCTGGGTGCTCAAACAGCCTGAGCTCCTGAGACTGTCTGTGTTTTTAGAAGGATCTAAACAGCTTACTCTGCCCTTCAAGACCCCCTCTGGGCCAATGACTTTGTCGAAGATGTGCTTGGCCACGTGCGAGTCCACGGCGGACAGGGGATCGTCCAGCAGGAAAATGTCAGCGCTGCTGTACACGGCACGGGCCAGGCTCACCCGCTGCCGCTGCCCCCCGGACAGGTTGATGCCCTGGGAAAGACAGGACACAGCAAAAATGTCACACAACAGCTCTAACCTCTCAGCCAGCCCCACCACTCTGCTGCTGAAGTGAAACAGGAGGTGCTGAAGAGAATAACCCACCCAGAACAGGCACAGGGTCTGGCTGCTCACTACCAGGCTTTCCATTCACCCAGCAAGCTGGAGATGGAGTACAGTTATTTCACGTGTATAAGGCACACCAGAGCATGAGGCACACTTCCGCGTTGCCGGCAGTTTACTGTACTTTGTCCATATATAAGGTGCACCAGCGTTTAAGGAACACTTTTTTTTTAAAAAGCGGGGATCTGTATGCAACAAAGTAATGAATTAGTAACTGAATACTGTCGGGTGCTCAATTTGCCAACATTTTTCATGGATCAGCGCAGCCTTTAAACACAGCCCCAGGTGCCCTCCCCGTGCTGTGGGCCCCGGCTCTCCTGCTTGCCCCCGGCGCCGGCTGTAGCAGCTGCCCGCGCATCCTGCACTTCCAGGTTGGCAATTTTCTGAACTTTGTCTATAAATAAGCTGCTACGGCATATCAAGTGTGCTTCCAGGTTGGATCAAAACTTCAGTCAAAAAGGTGCACCTTATACACATGAAATTACTGTAAGTCTCTTTATAATTTTGTGTTTTAACAGCTCCCTCTAGGCGTTTATTAAAAAGTAGAACTGTCAACCAGGATGTAAAATGCAAATTTCAAAGCAGGGCTCTGGCAGCTGGAACATCTTCCTCATCTTTTATTTTACACACAAATCCCCATCTCCACACCATTTCATGAAATCTAGCTCAAACTGAGTGGCCTACGAAAAAAGAATATCTTTACTGGTAAACACAGATGTAAATGTTTCTCATTAAAATGTGTTAAGGGATGATCATATAATTTTTATTTTTTTTTTTCACTTGAAGCACAAACATATTTCCCTCCCTTTTTATCCCTACAAGAAAAGGAAGGCTTTCAGGGATTCTGGACAGATGCACTTTTGCAATTCATGACAAATAGAAGGTGCTGTGATCTTCCAGGGCTGGATGTGTAATTCTGCATCACAATACACACACAAGCCTAAAGTTAAGAAAAAGTTCAAGTCAAGTGCTTTCCAGAGAACTGCCCTGCATGTTTTGGTGTTGATTTTAGCAGGGATGCCATTGTGAAGATCAAATCAAATTAAGTGCTGACTTTACAGTGTTCTCTCTTTAGCTAGAGCAGGAATCACCAGGCAGGTCTGACTTGAGAAAACTAAAAATCTGCCTAAAAAAATTACCTTCTCTCCTATCTCAGTTTGATCTCCTCCTGGCAGCACCTCCAGATCAGTTTTTAAAGCACAGACCTCCAGAGCATTTTGGTATTTTTCCTCATTAAGAGCTTGGCCAAACAAAATGTTGTCTTTCAGCGTGGCATTCTGGATCCAGGCCTGTTGAGGCACATAAGCAACAGAACCCTAGAAAAAGGACAGAGAGAGAGAAAAAATCTGAGTCATAAAAATCAGGAATTCATGCTCTGAATAAGATCTTCAGCACATCCATAGCTCCTGGTTCCTATACATTCACATTATATGTATATGTGTGCTAACTGCTCATTTGTCATTGATCAAATCAGGAAAGTAATTTCATATAAACATCCAGACAAGCTGCCAGAGGAGCAACCAGAATTCCCTCTGGAGCCTGAGGTGCATTCTAAGCAAGGGAGGCATAAGCAGCACATTTCCCTACCATCGTTAAATGGTTTCATAAAAAACACCAACCTTCACAGCCACTTCTCCTTCCAGCTTTTCCATCTCACCCAGGAGAGCAGACACCAGAGAAGACTTTCCACAGCCAACATGGCCAACAATGGCAACCAAAGAACCACTGGGGACCAACATATTTATACTGTGGAGGAAATAGGCTGGAAATTAATTAAACATTAGTTTACTAAAGACATCAGAGGTCTTTAAACCAGGGCTGAAATACACAGTCACAACCTGACTGGATATAATACACAAAGCTTGGTCACTGATTTTCTCTTCCCTTTCTTGCATAAATCAACTGTAACCAGAACTTGAGGAGGAAATGAAAATCCAGCATAATTTATCTTGCTGGTTGCCAAAGCAGTAGGATTGTTAAGAAGCCTTCTAAGACTCTTTGCTGTGTTGTATCAATCCATCAGCAAGTCAAATTGGGTTAATAAGCATTTTGAAAGTAAACAATATTCCAGGAGTATTTTGGGGTTTGATTTTAAAACCAAAAGCAATTGTATGAAAGTAATGAGTGAATACATCTCATCAAAAAATGTTCAGACCACTTTAGAACTGTATTTCCTCTGCTGGTAAATAGGGTTCATAATGACACAAGAAAAACAGGACTTCCCCAACTAAAATCCTTTACTGTTTTCCCCACTGTGTTCTTCAAGGCACTACTTTAGGTCCTGAAGGCAAAATGATACAAAAATGACTGATGGATGCAGTCTCTGCTGCCAAAGCTCTTTTCACTAATGAAATCAAGCCAAATTTCTATTTACATAGATCCTGAGGCATAACAGAAGGTATATATGCTCCCAGGCAAATTTTGTTTCTCTTCATTCAAATAGGCAAATGTGCAAAACATTCACCCCCACAGTGTGGAAATGGCCTTTCCACTGCCACAGGGTGAGTCTGCCACGAGCCTCTTCAAGGAAGGGACCACTGCTGGCACACCTAGGTCCAAACACAGACACTCAACTGTCCTCAAAATCCATCAGATCCATTTGATTCAGCAATGCTCCAGTTAAAAAATGTCTATTTAAGGAATTTATGGAGCCTGTCTTTCAACAGGCAACTATTTTACGCTGGTTGGTGTGGAATTAAAGCCTTTTAGCCCTGTTGTAAAAAACCTGAACGTTTTATAGGCATGAGCTCCATGTTTTAAAGGCAGAAGAGATGCTGATATGTGATGCATGTTTTTGATTAGACACCTTTCAAACAAGCCTCCCAAGAGCCAGAGACCAGGTAGATGCTGTATTGCAACTGCACAAAGGATTCTTACTCTCTCAACGTTGGCTTCAGCTCCTTTCCCCAGCTGAAGGTGGCATTTCTTACACTGATGGCAGTGCCTGTGTGGCAAAAACAACAGCAGAGGGGCAGGAAATGTGTTACTCACAACAGCACAACTGAGAACAGGCAGACAGAGGGATCTTTATCTATACACACTGCATTTCCCTTTTCTGCTGGCATGGGAAGCACAGGCTCGTGCCTGTGGGTCACAAGACAAGCTAGTTCAGAGGGAAAATAACTGCAAATAACTGCAACTTCAGCTACAGCCTGTGAGCTGACAGATGTAGGGAGCTGAGAAGATGCCCTGCCTCACCCTGCCCTGGTGGGGCTGCTCCCAAAATGTGCTGTTCAGCATCACCACAGATTTATTTCAGAAACTTCTTCCACATCAGTAGGAGATCACTGCTTGCTGCTGACTGTGATGTATCAGATTTGACACTCTGCAGCTTTCTGCTTGCCACACCTGGCTCACTCAATTGTTTGGGGATATTGTTTGGAACAGAAGTAATCAAAACTGCTCACAAAGCATTTGTGCAGTGTGAGAGGTTTGAACAAGCCTTGCTGTCCACAGTCAGTGGATGCACTCCATATCCAGTGCTGTTAGCATCTGGTCCACTGCAGATGCAAACTCAGGCCCAAACAGCTCAAAAATAGGACCAGAAACTTCTGATTTCCACATAGCCTGAACATCAAACATTTTTCAGAGCAGCAGCTTCTTCCCTTTTTTTAAACTCAAGATTAGCACTGTTATTTCTTTTTTCCCTTTTTTAATAGCTCATCCAGCCCAAAAATGATATGCCTGCTGCATTTGCATAGTTTAGAAAAATAACATTTTTACCTGGTGCAATCACTTTTGTTTCCACACAATTTGGATCAAGTTCATCATGACTCAGGAACTTCTGAACTCTCTTTAGGGAAACGCTTATCTAAGAAGAGAATGTGCTGTTATTTCATCATTCTTTTAATGAAGACTCAGTGCTCTTACTACTGAAAAAGAAAGCATGCAAAGTGCCTCGGCTTCCCCCCATGGGCTTCCTGAACAGTGCATCATTCTTTCCCTGAGATTCAAGCTTTCAGCTGTGAAATTTCTCACACCAAGCTGAGCTTATCTGAGCAAGGCAAAATTCACACAGCCAGGCTCACTCAGAAGGTGCCAGGCTTGCCAATGCAGGACAGCAGGGAAAAAAGGATGTTAAAAGGAAAGCCAGCTAACAGGCAGGTGCAAGGGATCTCTGATTTCAGAAATCAAGGATATGTTCTTTCTGTTCAAGTTTTTCAGAACAACCTGGGCTCCAGGCCCTCCTTACCTGTGCAAGGTTGCTAATGACTTGTGGAAGTATGCTGAGGGGAAACTTCAAGATATTGAACAAGGACAGGGAGACAAAAGCCTTTTCTGCATCCAGGATATTCTCCTCACCCACAGAGACATACACAGCAAATGTTGTCAATGCTACCTGAAAGCCAGAAAGGGATTTTACTGTGACATGTCTGATATATTCTGACATTTTAAAAGCACTCAATCCTGACAGGCATCTTGGAAATAAAAGTATCAACCATAAAATGGGGAAACTTTCCTTGTTTCTGACCTTTTCAATAAGCTTTAAGAATGACAAGTCCTATGGACAAGTTGGTACAGAAAAAGGGCACACAGGATAAAAGAACTTTCAGATTCCCAGTGGCTACATTCAGTTGAAGTAAGAGGTTCAGGAGATGAACTACAGGATCTGGGTAAATAAAAAGGAAAAGCTATTATCAGGTCATGGTTTCTTCCAGCTCCACCCAAGCAAATTTTCCCAATGTAAACTGCAGGATAAGCAGATGAGATTCAGTGGTCTAATAGAGAAGGAAGTGAAATCCACGTTATTTGCTGGCTTGACAGCTGTGGAAGGAGCGTCCTGTGCAGCAAACTCACAGTGAGCAGGAACAGGGATGTGCACAGAAGAAGTGCAGGGACTTTAAGGAACTACAAAAGGAGCAGAAACTCCAAGCTGTTCAAATCATTCCTGCAGGGCTGGGCTTTGGATATCAAAAAAAGTTGGCTGGCAATAGTTTTGACTAAGGACTTATCTGAATGGTTTTATTCACCAAAACCCTTTCTGCAAAATGGATCACAGTCCAGTGAAGTGGAAAATAGAGGAAAAGACAAAATTGAGGAAAAAACATTTCAGAGTTGGTAACATTATCATTTGGGCTTTAGTTTCCACATTAAATCAATCTCTTTATTGAACTGTAAAATAATTTACCAACTCCCTCCCTCGTAAAACAAGCAGAGCACTGTAACATGAAGGTAAAGATGAGAGCTAAAGACAGACGTTGTCCTGACCGACTCAATTAAAGTTTCTTTTGCTATTTTGATATTCACAGATCTCTCTGAGGTTTCAAATTTTAGTTTCAATTTGTTATGGGAAGTACTTTGAAGTGGTTGGAAATTCTCCTGTGACAGCTATCCCCAGCTTCCACTGGCATGCTTTATCACAAAATACTTTAATACCGATTAACACAAGGGCTCTCAAGAGCAGGGAACTCTGTATCAAAGCATGTGAATAATTTCTTCCATGTACATTAGCAAGCAGAAAGCCTCACATTTACCCTTCAAGGGTGCACTTGTACATCTTAGAGAGCCATGCAAATTCAATTTACCAGGAAGGGTGCGCTGATCCAGGCAAAGGTGGACACAGAGTTGAGATAGGCAGCTTTTTTCAAAACTCTCAGCTCATTCTTCCTGATCTCCAGGACCTTTTCTGAGAAGGAAGGCTCCCAAGCATAGAGCTTCAGCACCTTGATGCCCCCCAGGATCTCGTTCATCAGTTTGATGCGGGAGTCCTTGTAGCGCATTTGCTCCACCTGGGGATTGGCAAGCACAGAGACAGAGCCACAGCCAGGGCTCCAGCACAGCTCTGTGTGTGTCTCACAGCTCTCTGTGTGTCTCACAGCTGGGCTGGCCCTCAGGCTACCTCTGAAGAGCATGCAAAAGGTAATTGCAGAAAGCCAGACTGTTATCTGCTTATTGTGCAAGTTGAAGTTTACCTCCAAAGACAGGAGAAATCAAAGGAAATGCCTGGAAAGCAGAGAACAAAAGCTTTCCACTCGTTTTCAGCCTTAAGAGCCACATTTTTAAATCATCTTAAAGAAAAATGCTACCCTACCATTTCTTTTGATTTCTTCAGGCTTTTTTTGCCTTCCTTGTTTGCACAGTTTTATTTCTTATCCCTTGATAATTGTGGCTATTCCTAGGGGTTTTCTTCCTCTGCATTAAAATGCAGTGTTTCATTCATTATTAAAATAAAAAACAAATCTCTGCTCAAATTTATAGACAAAATTCACATACATATGCACAGCATGTTATGCAGCTCAGAGCATCTCAAAATGGGCAAGGGAGAAAAGGAATATCATTATTTACCTGTCAGCACCCAAGAGATTTAAAAAGCCTGTATGTCTCTTTAAGGCACATAATAATAACACTCTGTTAATAAGACTGTGCTTACATGTCATAATTTATATCCAACTCTTACCTTTGTTTACACCAATAGATTGACTTTTAATTTCTTTTTTAATCTTCCCAACAGTCTGATAGGCTGCATGTAACAAGCCAGTTATTAGATTTTTTCTAACACAAAGCCAGAGGGCACTGTTATATTGGTATTTTTTTCAGCTTTCCCTGACAAGTAAGACTACAAAGAAAGGAATAAAGGATCATTTTACCTTAAGATAATAAATGAAATTTGGCCCAGCTCAGTAGCAGTGAACATCAAACTGGCTTTTAGCATAAAACTCAAACTGTCAGGTTTTAACTGCCACTTCTGAAAACATTCATTTTCAGCTTAAAGAACAGCATTTATTTGCCTTTCTCTAGGTACTCCTAGAGGAAGGGATATGGAGACAAAGAAACCTCTTGCTAATCCCAAAAGCTGCTCCAGGGGCATGAAGAAGCCACTGGCTCAATGACATACTTTTCCCTTAAATTGCATACAATTCATTATGGAAATGTGATGATACAGTTATTAAATATATCAGTACATTCTTACTCATAAGCAAATTGCTGCAAATGGCATCTTATTAACAATCCCCGATTTCTTCATTTCTCATAGCACAGCTGCCAATTCATGTAACATCACCTTACCTGGAATGCTCTGGTTTTTATTGCTATTGCAGAGTTAAATGGGATAAGCAGGACCATCACAGCAACTCCAGCCAGGATAGAAGCCCCTAAAGTCTTGATTGAAAAAGAAAGAGCAAGTTGTTGTACCCAAGTGTTCCCCACAGTCAGCACTAAAACAACAGTAAGTGACAGAAATAGAAACCAAGGTTGACAAGCTGAGCTTATCCCAGTGAAGTGTTGTGATTCCACAGAGCAACTGTGAAGAGGAGATAGAAAAACAGCACAGAAACCACTCTGAATAACAACAATAACAACAATAATAATAATAATAAACAATAACAACTATTATTATTGTTGTTCTATTGGTGATGGGAATTTTCTCTTGATTTTTCTCTGACCAAGGGAACTGTAATTACAGAATGATCCCAATACCCTCAGTGTGAGTATAAGCATACAATCACCTGGCTACCAGAGCTCAGCTTCCAGCAGAGCATTAACTCAAAGTTGCTGCAATTTAATGGCTTTTGACTCAAAATCAATATGGTTAAGTTGGTGCTACTGTTTTATGCAGTAAAAGACATTAATTACATAGAAACAATCTGAAAGCCAGTGCTCAAACTGAACCTGAAATAAACCTGAAACGATGTCCCTGTAGCAAATGAAAAATTAGTTATTCCAGGGGAGATTTGTTTCACATTGGCTTGCACAAAACTTCTTTATGCAGCAGGATATAATCTCTACACATTTCCTACATCCACGTTTATTTTTGGTTTGGTCTCTAAACCACTTCCCTCAAGCTCTCATTTTTTTCAACTACTGGAAATAAGAGTCCAAGACTGAACCCACCAAAGTGGAGTAAAGTCAAGGGAAAGACAGAGGAAATGTTCTGTTTCAAATGCCATCTGGTCTATCAACTGAACAAAATAATTAAGACACTAAGTGAGGATGTACAGCAGTAAAAGCTATTTTACTACAGGACAGAACACTTAAAGTTTGTAAAAAATGCAATGGAGGGTCAAATTGACAAATTTTTAAAAAAGGAAAAAGCCTGCACATCATTTAGATGAATTGCACATAAAATTGTGACAATGTCTGTACCTGCCAGAGGAAATACAAAGCTAGAAATATCTGGAGTGGTGCAGACCACAGCATGTTCAGGAAAGTCATCAGGTCCATGAAACGCTGGGCATCCACGGACATCAGGTTGACAATTTCTCCCACGGTAGATGAGCGCTTTGCTGAGTTTGTGATGGCTAAGGACTGACAAAGAGAGAGCTTGAGTGCACTCACAGTCTTGATACACATGGAGAACAAATCCTCAATTATTAGCAAAATGACACTGACCAAGAATGTGCTTCTCCAAAAGGAATAAAATAATTCACCCACATCAATTCCTGATCTCCAAGGAACAGCAGCTCATGAAATGCTTTTGCTTATGAGGATCTCCAGCTCAAGCAGTTTGTAGCACTCTAAAGAAAACCTTGTTTGGTCTAATCCTGTCATGGCACAAACATGCTCTTCTCCTGGATCCCTCTTCCAGACTGTGCAATGGTTTGGGTGGGAAGGGACTTTAAAGTTCCACCCCCTGTGCCATGGCTGGGACACCTTGCACTGTCCCAGGCTGCTCCAAACCCATCCAGCCTGGCCTTGGGCACTGTCAGGGATCCAGGAGCAGCCACAGCTCCTCTGGCATCTGTGCCAGGCTCTCCCCACCCTCACAGGGAAGAACTTCTTCCTTACATCCAATCTAAGCCTTTCCTCTTTGAGCATTTAAAGTGAATCACTACTGGTGTGTCTAGTAACCTACCAGAACACACAAATTACAGTACTGATCACTGGAAAATTCTGTAAAGTGAGAAAGAGGAACTCCTAAAAACCTCCTTTTATATTCCAGGAGGTTACTCCTCTCCAACATGCCTAATGTCCCCTAAATATGTGAGGACTGAGCACTTGCCTGGCTGGTGTCCCAGCCATGAAACACTTCCAGCCTTACCTTTCGGTATATCACCCCAGTGATGCCAGTCCTCAGCCTCATCCCAGTAACAAAGCAGTACTGGAAGTGCTGGTGAAGGACCAGTGTCTGCAGCACAGCACAGACAAACATCAGAGCTGCAATCAGAAATCCCCACCAGGCTGGGGCGTCTTTGTTCTTGATGAAGCCGATTAATACACTGTCAGCAGAGCAGGGAAGGAAAAGGAAAAAAGAAACAAAAATTTAGGAACCATGCAGGAAATTTAATGGGACATTAACACAGCTTCTCCCAACTTCAGCATCCTGCCACATCCCTCCCTCACCACAAAAAGCAAACAGCTCTCCAGGACACAGGCTGAGTGATGATTTCCGTCAAATGACATTGCAAAGATCCAACAGCAAAACCTGCAGCTCTGCCACTGAGAAAGTCCATTTGTAAATGAGCCTGAAAATGAAATATGAAGAGAAACTCTTGGCTTCCCCTGAGAGGCAGGGTTTAAACACACAGCACACTGTCTGAGCTCTGCCAGGCAGCCCCCCAGGGCGAGAGGTGAATGATAGGACAGAGTGAGGCAGTGCAGCAGAGCAGGCAAAACCAGCTTCTTACCCAAATCCTCTTCAAGCAGCCTGAGTGCTTCTGCCTGGGGTGTTTTCCCACAAAAAAAAGCGCCAAATTAAAGGGCATCCTTCTGGATGGATGCATAGAGTCTTCACTCCTGCTTTTTTTTTTTTTTTTTTTTTTTTTTGTAAAATGGTACCATTAAACTGGCTATGGCATCTTTTCTAGATAAGCCCTTTCTTTCTACTCACAGCTGCTTCCATTGCCAGAGCTGCAGTGACACACAGAAAACAAGCAGAGGGACACATGGCAATGTCCAGTGCTCTCAAAACTCACATTTGTGATTTCAGCCTACTGACCAGAATACTGAGCTGTCAAAACATAGGAGAAACAGAGGTTTGGCTCCATGGTCCAAACAATCAGCAGGAGAAAAATGGACCTGGAAACTACAAATCAGGCAACCACAGCTTTGTAGTAAAAGAAGGAAGTTGCTACAACTTTCTTATTCCAGTCCAGAATAATCTTATTTCTGCTCCATTCATTCATTCATGCTGCAAAAGGGAACCATCAGGAAAACCTCTTCCTGGCAGTCCCAGGGATCCACCAACCTTTCTAGGAGCACAAAACTACCTTACATTCAGTCTGCCAGACAGCCATGGCTTTTTCATCTTCCCTGATCATCAGAAGGGCATTTTCCGAGACTGCAGGAATTCAGACTTGAGAAGAAATCCACCATAATACGCCTTGAGATATCACTGAAACGTATTCAGGAATTCATGCAAATCTGAGAAATTCCCAGAATAGATTACACTTAATGTGTTCTCAGGAGGCAGCCAGCAGCCTCCTCTTCAGCAGGAGCTCTGGAGAAAGCCAGACTGTCAGCTATTAAATGTCACCATGTTTGGTCAGACCCTCTTTTTAGCAAATCTCTGGGTATATCACAAACCACCCACAGAACAACATGATCTCAGAACACAGGTTATTTTAGGAGATACTCAAATAGGAGCAGAGCCTTCTCCTCTTCCTTTCCCTCCATTCACCTGTGACCTCCACCCAAGCTCCATTCCACTCTCATGCATTAACAGGACTATGTGCCTTTCCATTAATAATTGTTAGGTAGAAATGCTGGTAATTCCACTATTGCTTTCTTCCTAGTTAATGATTATCTGGTGAATTCCTCACTTTAAGAACAATACTAATAGAGAAAAAATGTGGGGATTGTACAAATGCCTTTATGGATCAGGCTGAGCAACTGGTCCTCCTGGAGATGGGAGGTAGAGGTATTCCTCATACAAAGAGAATTTGAGGACAGACCACTTGTCTCATGACATCTGCTTTCTTTTTTTTTAACAGAACCATAATTTTCTTTCACATGGAAATTCACTGCAACTGTGCCTCTCACATTCTCATTGCTGAACACAACCAGGAGCACATGAACTCATCCAAATGGTCCAAAACCTTTCCCAGGTGACAGCAGCATGGCCAGAGGACCCCATACTGCAGCACCACACAAGATCTGCTCATCAAGGCAGGCCCCAGCTGTGACCACCATCCACACAGAGGATTTCAGATGTGCAGAGACCACTGGGTCCAGCCAGCAGTGCTTCACTTTGATTTCACAGCTAATCCTTCAGAAATGGAGAGAAATTGCTCTGGACTGAATCACAGAACAACAGGTAATTTGTAATTCAAAGCTGCCCACCAGTGATGGGAGATTTACAAACCGAGCATTTCAGTGAAGCTTGTGTAATTTACAGCTGAGTCCACCACAAAGAACTCATGTCTGAGGCACTGCAGGGGGAAAGTGTAGGAGCACACACATGGCACTGTGAGGGAAACCAGCTCTGCACTCCAAAAACAAATGCCTGTGCCAAAGCCAAGCCTCCAGAGGAATTGCACACAGAAAACCACTCACAGAGTAAACCAACCTTAACAGTTGAGGGTTGACAAAAGAGAGCAGATCTTGTATCAGCTTGAAGAAGGAACCAATTAAGAAGTATGGCCCAAAGGTCCTCAACAAAGCCTTGAGAAAGGAAGGGTTCCTGTTGTGCTTTTGGTCTCTGATCAGGACTTCTGCTTCCTCTGGGCCACCATCAACATGATTCAGCACATGGTTTGATTTCTTCATGTATGACACATCCTCTTTCCTAGGGAAACAAAACAAGCGAGACAAGTGACAAGGAGAATGGCACTGCCTGTGTGAACAGCACTGCAGAACAGCCCAGGGTCTGCACCCTCCTCTGCTCTGCTGCTGACCAACAGCAAGAGCTCCAGCACCATCCAGGTGTGCTCAGCATCAGCCACTCTCTGCAGCTGAGTTTGTCTTCTTTTCTTTTTTCCTGCAGTACTTATGGGGTGCAATCCACAGCCAGAAAATCAATCACATGGGATGAGAATGTGGCCCTAAGGAGCAGGAGAGGAAGGCTGGACTTCCTTAGAGGACAGAATTGACTCTGGATCTCCAATTTCTTGTACAGGAATCCTCAAAGTGCTGTGGACATCCACACAAGGCACCCCACCTGCTCCTTGTGAGCCTGTGTTTGCTGTTCCATCCATTTAGCTGTGCCAAACCCTTACCCTTATTACCCTTACTGATCACCAGCTGCTTCCAGAGCAGCAGAATGAACTCCCCTGGGGAGACAGGCACTGCAGCAGGCACAGCACTCTCAAAATACAAAGTTTTGCATTCCTGGAAACCTGAAATTGAGTACAAACCACAGCCCTTTCAAAGCTGGGCCATCCCCCAGATTTGGATCACAGCTGTCCAAATTCTTCCAGGACAAAACCCTTGGGTTTAGCTACGTAAATTTTACTCCACTGACAATTAAAACATGTAAACCCTGTTAGCTGCAACCATTCTGTTAACCACTGGACTCAATAATCATAGTGGTTTTTTCCAAACTTCGTGATTCCAGGATTCTAGGATTCCTTTTGTACTTTTCGCCTCTTTCCCTCTGCCAACAAAAAGTGACTCTTCCACACACTCCTTTAGACTGACTGATGGAAAACATATCCAAACTGCTCTGCAGGGCTCCAGGTGGGTTCTGCAGAAACCCTTTGGGGTTTAGGTGCCTGACTTCTGCTGCCCATCAACAAAGCCTCTACTCTGGGAAATTATTTCCTCCATTAATTGCTCTCAAACATCAGGCTGGGCAATTTTTCTACCAGAAAATATCAAATTGCTGCTGTTTCCTGGGGGCTATGGGACTAGAGAAAAGTTTCCTGAATGTTGGACTGAAAGTTAAGTCCAGGTAAAGCAGGGAGAAGGAAATTAACATGGGAACATAAACTTTACAAGAAAAAACAGATGGAAAAGACACTCTAGAAACAGTGAATATTTACCAGAAGGTATTTGAAAAATAACTTGTAAGTACTACCAAGTGAGGTTGGATTTATGATTTTTCATAAAGGCTGTGCAGATCTTTTGGAGTTGGCTAGCTGCAGAGTCAAATAACTCCAGCAGCCTGAGAGCATTCACTGATCACTGTGACTAGCAGTCCACATGTACAAACTTGCCCATATCCTTTCAGAAAAAGCCATCTGCAAATCCCAATGTCTTTGCAATAAAGCTTGAGGGCAGGGGGAGAACCTAAACCAGACAATTTATTTTCTCCCCCCAGACAAGAACAAACAGCGTTCTCTTTGTCTTCCAGATCAAACCTGGAGAGTTTATGAGCAAAGCCTTGTTTTTCTGGCAACCAGACTGTTAAACTCATGGAAGGATTTGAAGAAACAAGACGACTTGTCCCTGACTTTGTGCTATTAAAAATGTTTATTACACTGAGCTAATAGCAAAGCAATGGCTCTCTTGCAAATAAAGAGTCCCAAAGGGAGAAAATGCATTTTTAGTGTTTACTACCTGTAGTTAGATGAGGTCAGGGTTTCAGCAGTGTGTGGGACTGCTCACACCCAGATTTTTATCAAAGCAAAGAGCATGTGTCTGGTTGCCATTATTTATAGCAGGGCAGATAAAAGGTACTGATTTATCTCATGGGAAAACACTTGATTTCTCACTGGTGCATCTTCAATATCTTCATAAGGACAGGTCCTAAAATAAGAAGCTAACAGAAAATGAGGGAAAATCCATTCCACCTCTATCCATCCAGCACAGCCCTACCTTGCTCAGAAGAAACTGCACTTACCAGTAAAGTGAGTGAGGAGAAACTTCAGCCATGTAAGCAAAGAGAGCAAAAGAAAGGAAAAATACTCTGTGTGCTTTATTATCTATAGTAACATTTTAAATCCACGCTGGCCTCTACTGTAACTCACTAGAAACAAATGAATTTTTAGCAATTATTTAACAGTAACTCACAAGACAGCTGTGAAGGTTTGGGAACAACAGAAATGTGATAATCATTACCACAAAACAAATTTAAAGCTTTAGCTATTCAGAGCTGCAAATGATTAAGTTTTTAAAAATAAATTACTACTACGTACAAATACTTTTCATCACAGTTTCAACATGTGTATAAATTGACACAGCTTTTTTAATGTCATAAAAGCTTGCTCAGAGCAGTTTTAATGAGAGTTAAAAGGAAAAAAAAGTATTTAAAATGTCTCACAAGCAACTACCACTAATGTAATTTGACAGGAAGGAATAAAGAATATCTGCTTATAACTGAAGAATAAGCAGAGCTTTTAGAGTTCCATGAAACCCAGCAATGTGGAGCACAGTGATTTCCTCTATTTCTGCTCTTTTCCCCATCTTAGAATCATTAATACAGTTGCCACAAGATTTTACCTGAGCTAAATATGACTCATAATTTATGGCTAAATTCATTGCCAACTGGCCCCAGTTTATAGGAACAGTTTCCAAAAGGCAATGAATCCCCTGACAAAACTCCAGGCACGGTTTCTGGTTTCCTAGTAAAAGTCTTCCTGGACCCCAAGCACTCCTGCACAAAGCTGTGCTCTTACTGTAAAACAGCCTGAGGGA
>VRYO01002184.1:5851701-5871489 GCA_009812075.1 Sialia sialis | reverse complement strand
CACATCTATTTGCTTGGGAACATTTTGGACACCAAACAGTGGGAGAAGGAAGTAGGAGTTGCACAATAGGTGATTTTTTAAGATGAGATTAGAGCAGAACATGCAATAAGAAGGAAATCCTCTCAAGCAGGGGTATAACTGTATGAAATCTGACTTTATCCCATTTCCACAAGACACCAGGACAATTTTGCTGCTGGTTTTCTAGGCTGGTTTTCTAGCAGTAGGGTCTCAGCAATAAATCAAGATGTCTCTCCCCCTCCTGCCTTTCACATGCTTTGAGTTTCTTATCTTTACTACTGGGAAGTGAAGACTTGCTCAGTGCTGAGAGCCTTTAGGCTAAAAATACTGCCAGGCCAAAAAAAAAAAACCAACCTCATGCCGGAGATGCTGAGAAATTCCTTGTGGTTTATGTGCCCAGAAGCTGTGCTGCAACATGCCTGGGAGGGATGCAGCTATGCAGGCAGACAACCACCAGCTCAGTGCTGAAAAGCTGTTCATTTTCTACAGCTCAACCAACTCAACAGCTTCTCTTCACACATCTCCAGCCTCTCCCCACATGGGAAGTGACACCACCACGGAGATTTTAAGCACCTAAAAAGTGTGTTGGTGGCACTCAAGCCCCACAGGGCTCCTGCCTGCCTCTGCCCAGACACATTAAAATAAGAAAGTTTGACTAATAATGAGCGAAGAGCAGAAGGGTTGAAGTGGTGGGTGCATTTTTAGTTGTTTTATTTTCACAGATGAGCAACTTGTCAGATCAATCTCTCAAGTTTGCAGACTTGCTCCTGTACTTACTGTTTGCACTGTGCTTTTTCTCTGTCCCACTCTTTACTCAGTTGTTGCACGACAGCTTTTGAAGTGTCATCTTTGTTCAGTGACCACAAATCTTTGTCTTCCAGGGGCCTTTTGTAACCCTGAATTGCCATGCTGCACATATGGAGAAAAACAGCCCAGTTCAGTATGGGAAACACTACTCAAAACATTGCCAGTAACTCCAGGACTATTAAACTAACAAAAGCAAGAAGATACTGCACAGAAAGGGAGATGGGAGAATAATTATCACCCTTTGTTCCTTTTATTGATGTTTGCAATTAAGGAAAGGACATGATGTATTTCTAATTACATGTATTTTATTGAAAACACCAGAAAAAAAAGATAATAAAAACCAACTACCAGCAGCATTTGGATGAAATTGTGGTGTTAAATGGAAAGTGAAGCTTTAGAAATGAAAATAATAAAGTCGATCTGGAATAACTGACAGAGGTGAACAAAATGCAAAAGTGGAGTTAAAGGAAAATCAGATTTTCCTGAAAACTACAGTTCCTCATCTGTAAGGGGAATTTTGTCAAGGGATACAAACATCCTGGCTGCCAAGAATCTTCCTGGGGAAGCTGAACATTCTGGAAGTTCAGAAAGTTCTCATCCTCTCACTAAAAAGAAGTTTATAGGGCTGTTACCCGGACAGTAAAGTTAGATGGGGGAAGAATGAAGAACTCAACCACAGTGGAAAAACTGGGTCTTAATCCAACCTTTGACAGCTGTTCCACATCTTTATCATGGAGCAGCAGCCCAATCTCAAATTTGCATCTTTGATACACTTTTTTTTAATATATCTTTTGTCTGTGACAATCATTTACATACATAAACCAGGTTACCTTTGGCACAGAAAATGTCCTTATAAAAAAGCATTCCCCCATGAACTCAAGAGGAAACAAACTGCACCCTCAGCTGAGTGAAAGGTTGCACAATTTATCTTGGTTTAGGTTCTATTCCAGCAGGTGTTGAGCACGGCCAGGCTGCACACCCTATTTATCACACACTGCTGCTGCCATGCTGTGCAGAGGAAAAGTTTGGCCTGTGTGCTTGTACAAAGGCAAATGCTCAAAGTGCTGACACCACTGTGGATGAAAGAGCATCCAACATCTCTGTAAAACCTCTGGAAATCAGGAAAATCTCTGCACTGCTCACTCTGTGCAGCACAGATCAAGGCAGGTTTTGGGATTGTCAGCTGTCCAACAGCTTGAAGGGAAAACTCACCTTGTAAACCACCAAAATGTCAATCTTGACAGGAACCCTGAATTTAACTCTGGACATGGATTCTATAATGAGTTTATGGGGGGAAAAAACCGAAAATAAATAAAGCAAGACATTGATCATTATTTTAATATGACAACAGACTATTTTGATAATTTTTGGCACATTATATGGTATCTTACATGTATGCTCCTATGTCCTAATGAGACAATAAAATCAATAAAAATTGATCACTTTTATTTCCCATGTCACATTGAACTCCTTTTATATCTAAAAATTGCTTCATATACTGCCTTTAAATCACACCTGTAATGTGAAATGTCATTCCACAGTTTCTGAAATGTTCATTTTAGGACATGAGCTCAACTTCTCTCTCAGCATGGTTCAAGCATAAATCCAATTACAGGGACAATTTTTGAACTGGAGAAGAAATTTAACCTGTGACACCACTAATATCTTCTGTTATTAATGTTTTTCCATATCTGTTCTCAACACATATAGAACTCATTTATTAAGACAAACCTCATGGACTTTCACTAACTCGAGATGAATGTTAAGCAAGTAGAGCACCACATCCTCAAAAACCCCTCTTGAAATAATTATTATTACACTTCAATGCTCATCAATGTAACTTACACTGCTGTGAAGCAGCAAGCAGGAGAGCTGCTTTACTACACAGCTCCAAGCCATTTCTGATGACACAGATAATGGAAAAAGACTCCAAACCCCAGCTTTACTCTCCATACCCAGAGTTTTGTTAGAGGGTCACTAACTAATGGCATCTCTAGGACAATCCAAGGCTGCTTTCAGTGACAAGTACTCTCAAAACACCATATAGTCTTTAAAATCCAAATAAAGCAAAGAGAAAAATACTTACAGCATCTGTATTAACAGGGGAAAAGAATGGAGGCTTCTCTTTTAAACATGAAAGTATCAACTCAATGATTATCAAAGCAAAGTAGATGTAAAATGTGGTAAACCTGAACCTTTCATTTGCATGGCCCTAGAGGGAAAAGAAACGTTGTAAATGATTGTTTTATTGTACTTCCAAGCTCCCCATACTCTCTCTCCTTTTTCTCTGCTTCTTTTGGCAATTCCTTTCTTCCTCTACAGTTGAATACTGCAAAGCAGTTCCCAGCAGGAATTATCTCACAAAAGTCTGCTTGTACTCTGATAAGTGCTAAGAACATGCTTATTTCCAAGCTTTTCGTTAAATCATGTCAAGTTCAAAGTGCTTATACATCTTCACTGCATGCAGACACCCCCTGCAATCAGGACTACATAACATCCTTTTAAATTACCTCTATCATGTCTTAAGCACAGGAATTGTCAACCCAGATCAGAGAATATCCTTTTATTTGAATATCCTGTCACTGACAAGCAGTGAGTGCTAAATACTTTCAGAAGAAGCTGCAGAAAAACCACTGCATTGCATAATAAGAGTTCCATCTGCTCTAGAGATATTTCCTTTCCTAATCATGAGTCTGCAATTTACCTAAAACTTTATCCTTTATGCAGCTCTTCCATGCCCTAATGCCATTCTAAACATTCTCACTGTCAATGTTCTCAGTGTGCACTTAAAATGTTTAAACCTTAAGTGTAAGAGAAGGAATATTTGGTTCTGGGCAGTCACAGGAGGAGAAACGTTACCCAGATTTGTCCTAAGGCTCTGCACCCACACCTTCAAGATGATTATGGATTCAAACATTGTTAGTCCAATATTTTCACTTATTAAAGCTGCCTCTAAGTGGTGTTTTATATGGTCTCAACAGATTGCAGCTATTATCTGACAAAATTCTGCCCAGGCTCTCAGTTAAGGTTTAATTCAATCTCTGCTGGAATATTTACAACAGCCTGCTACAGGAAAATTCTTGCTGCTAATATTACAAAGAAGCAAGAATAAAAACAAGAAATCACCAAACAGAATCAACACTGATTTCACTGAAGAGAAGCAATCATCTTCATGTTTTCCAACCACTCTTTTTCTCTCCCAGGCTTTGATGATCTAATCACTGGAGCAATCTGCCTTGTCCTACTTAGTGAAATTTGTTCCTGTGAAAAACTCAGCAAGTTTCTTACTGTGGGAGAACCTGCTATGTTTTCAAACAGGAATCATAACAGGCCAGGTTTCTTTCCTCTCCCTTCAACTTTCTCTCTATTTCCAGCCCCAGTGGAGTCAAAATGTTCATCAGCACATCAGGCACTGACTCAAAAAGCCCATGGAGCTGTCTAATGTGGCCAAGCTAAGTGAAAAAGGAACTTTACAGACTGAAATGTGTCCTCTCTGACTGCTACCCATCCCCATTTAAACAAAAAGCTGCAAAAGGGAAAGAGGAAAAATCCCAGGAGTCTGTTCACACATACACAATGTTGGTTTTGCTCTCTTATGTTTCTCAGGTTACCAGGATAGCCCTGGGCTAAGTAAAATCTGCTTTTTGACATTGCCTGAGAAATCCAGCTCCCTCCTAGTTACACAAGTCTGAGTCAAGACAACAGAACCAAACTCCTCTCTCTCTCTCTGGCAAAACCTGGGCTCAGATCTGACTCCAAACTGGGGTGATTCATTCTTTTCACACAGATGTGGATGTTACACTTCCTACTGCCCAAGTGCTAACAAGGATGCCTTGTTACCTGTGCAGTTGTGGTCATGATCTTTGACCTGAGGGGCCCCACAGCACAGAGCACAGACAAAAACCAGAAGATAATGAGCACTCCAGAGGACTGAATTCCTCTCAGCCTTTCGTACTGGATAAGCAGTGTGGCTAAGAGCTGCAAAAGAAGACACAGGAACGTGAACACAACCCCATCCCAGTGCTCCCCCTCTCTGCACTCTCATCTGGCAGCTCTCAGAGCCAACATTTACTGGAAGGCCACCAGAACAGCAGGACCTCTCTGAAATGAGCCCCCAACATTCACAAAACCTCCATCATCTGAGAAGAACACCAAATAACTGTGAAATAATTTGTTCTGGTGTTTTCAGAGCCTCAGCTTCAGAATTCAATTTTTAAATCTTTGCACATAGGGCTGGGAACAATGAAATTTAGCAACAAACATTTTAAATAAATGTAGGAGCTGTCATTTCTCCAATCCAGATGGACCATCATGACTTGTCTAGAAAATGAGATTTAAAAAAAAAATTACCAAGGGAATTAAAAAACACAACGGGCAAATTTTACTGTTTTATTTTTCCTACAACAGCCACAAGCCTGTTTGTCATCCTAGCCAAAGCCAATTTGTTTTGTTTAATGGAGGAACAGCCACCAGATAATAGAGCTTTACAAAGCCCAATACCATACTGGACAATGCACAAAACATTGTATCTCTCTATTTAGGCAACATCCTATTCAAATTCTCTCCAGACCTGGATCACAAGCCTGGAGAAATAGGTGAAAGCAGGCTGGAAGGCAGAACAATCTCTCCATTATAAATATATTAATTTACAAAGCTGAATCTACTCGAGAGAGAGATTTGTGACCCCAGCCTTATTGGCAGCAAAATTTGCTTCAGTGATACAAGTACTAATAATTCAGTTAAAAGAGGTCCAGATAAGGCACCGAAAAGGCTCTTCATCTTCCATCTGTCTAAGAAAAAGTTATTCATACAGGTCATGGTGAACAGAAACAGCTACCAACCACAGTGATGCCAACGACCAGAGGAGTCACAAAATAAACTGGTGGAGGGGTTCTGTTCTGCAGGAGCTCGTGGAAGGAGTAGAAGAGATCTGCCCAGCTCACACACCACAGCAGGACACCAAACAGCTGAGGAGGCAATCACAAACAGCATTTGGTAAACTCCTCTCCAGAAGTGGTCAGAGAGCTAAAAAACCCATCCTGATTCACAAATTCCCAGCAAACAAAGCTGTGTAAACACAATCACAGCACTGATCAGCTGCAGGCTGATGGACTGTCCCACTGCACTCAAACCAAGCATCTCAGCTCATTGCTTTCTGAGGGATTTGCAATCACTACCAGTAGAAAGACTAATGTATTTTCCTGGATTTCCCCCCCTAGTTTTGATTGGAAACACAGGCAGCATCCAGAGACATGCCCTGAAGCAGAAGGATGGAGTTTTTCTCCAGGAATAACTTGAGTTATTTAATGGCCTATGGAAAGTGACTTTCTTGCTTTTCTTAGCCCCAGCCACTCACAGACCCGAGGGGCTGGTGACACCAGGAACCTTTTAACACAAGGTGCAGATGAAATCACGTTGCTATTGCGCGGGGAAGTGCGGCATGGGAAAAAACCCTTCTCATGTTTATTTTCATAAAGAGATACAATTCCCACCAGACGCACTTCAACATCTTTGTTTTGCAGCTTTCAGTGAATTAAACATTTAGTAAGGGTGAAGCAGCACACGTCTGGCTCACAAAGGGAGACTGCTCAAGGCAGAGCAACCTTCCCTCTACCCAGAAAGGTGGGTGGGCTCCTAGGATGGATTTCCTTCCTCAGAAATCCATATATAGGCTGCTTGTTCCTATAAGCAAGCTCTTCAACATGATAAATCTGAGGGAAATTACTTTAAACCCTACTGCAGCACTTCTCTGGATGCTGAGTATCTTAAGTTATAATACAGGGTGTGATAAAAAGAATCTATTCTATCACCATCTGTTGAGACCAGGTGGGGCAGTGATCCTGTTCTCTGTGGGAGATATTCTCTGCTAATGGGCCATCCATTGAAACCAGGTGGGGCAGTGCTCTTTGTCTTTTCACAACCCATCCTTCCTCCAGGCAGTTCTCTTCTGCTCATGGCCATTGAGTCCCACTGTGGGACTGATCAAATTACTGCATCCCATTGGAAGTTGCTCCAGCCAGGGGGAAGAGCCCAACATTTCTTACCAAGATAAAACCAGAAGTTTTGGAACACTAAGGGAGCCCTTTTTCTACTGGAATGCACAGGAAAACCAGACTTCTCCATATCACCACTGGATCGCCAGAACAAAACTGCAGCTTGTCCAGGAGCACTGCTCCAACTGAAGCACATCTGTCACTGCAGGAGGATGCAGCCACCATTGAATGGCACTGCTGCCAACACCCTGACTGACTGTCAGGTTGTACTCTGACTCTGTTGGTGTTTGGGGTTTGTTTCTTTGTAGTACTGTATTTTAATTTTCCTAGTAAAGAACTGTTATTCCTATTCCCATATCTTTGCCTGAGAGCCTCTTAATTTCAAAATTATAATAACTGGGAGGAAGGGGGTTTACATTCTCCATTTCAAAGAGAAGCTCCTGCCTTTCTTAGCAGACACCTATCCTCCAAACTAGGACACTGAGCTAATAAAAAATGAAGTTCACATGGCACGTGGGGCACTGCAAAGAGCTCTCACCGTTTTGAACCTGTTCAGCATGGACAGCACGATGTAACCTCGCTTGCTGCGCTTCAGGTAGAGAAGGTAAAAGGGCAAAGCACTCCACAGGTAAATGCTGGGGATCCAGGCCAGGATGGTGTTCTGGAAACATGGTGTTAGGTCTGGGTTATCCGTGTGTATCGTCAGGTTTGAGTCCTGGAAGAAGGACAAGGCACATTTATTAGCAGAGAGGCAGAAGTGCTGCCAAACTGCAATACCTGCTTGAATGAAGTTGTATTCAGATCTTGATGGAGTTAGCACATGGCCTGAGTAAGAGCTTTCCCAAAATACTTACCCCAAGCACTTCTGGTTAATCTGCTCTAGTGAAAGGGCTAGGCACAGCTATAAATAGGGCAAAACCTAAAAGAGAAAGATTTCTGCCCTAGTGTATTTCAGAGCTGGACATACATTCTGCAGCAGACAATCCCCTTTTGTTTCTGGTGCTGATCACACCACGTTCCTCATCCTGGAGTCTCTGCTAAACAAAGCTCTTGAGGAGAAATCCTCTACCTGAGAACTTATCCAGCAAGAATGTCCAGCCCTGGACAAAATGCTCAGATTTAGACCAACCTTATGCTGACCTGGGAAAATCCCCTCCATTTATGACTAACACTTTATCCTTCTTACTCATATGCTTCCAACTTTAATTACTTCCCTATTCTAAACAAAGGCAAAATGAATGTACTTAACATTCAGGTAGGAATCAGGTTTTCTTGGAAACATTTCAAGTAATGCTTTGCAGCTGTGATCCTGGACACCACAAGCCACATATGAACTTATACCTAAAAATCTGAATGCACCACATGCAAACACAGTTACACAAGTTCAGACTAAAATAGAACTTTCAGTACAGTGAAGGGGAACTTGGTTCTAATCAAACCTCCTGGAAATTCACAACTTGGATTTTGCCATCTGATGTGTCATCTTACATGTGGTAGATAAATTCCTAATTGCAGGGAATGTAAAATGACTTTGTTGTACTGTCATTAACAAGATGATAAAACTAAGATATCCCTGGTTCAAATATACTTTATCTCTGCACTACAACAATTTACTTCATTATCTTTGGGTGTGAGCTTTCTGCAGAAGTGTTTCAGTTACACTGAGCCACTTCTCCTCCCTTGTGACAGACTGCTCTGAAAATCAATTCCTCAAAGAATTTGCAGTCCTTCTGTTTACCAACACGAAGGAGATGGAGTGCTGAAAGCAGTGGTTGATTATAGAAGTGAAGAGCCACAGTCTGCAGAGAATGTTTCCCTGTCACTGATGATCTGTCAGAAGACATGAGCATCTCTGCACCTGTCCACAAAAACCAGCTTGTTAAGCGTAACGAGGCTGCAAAGCCTTGGCTGGGTGCAGGACAGCCTGGCTGAACTGTGACACATTTGGCATCCAGTGCTTCAGCTGTGGCAGAGGGGAAGGTTGGCACAAATCCACAGCTCCACATCTGAACTGCGCCCTTTGTGCACCTGGGGCCTCTCCAGCCAAGAAATGGCTTTTTTTTGGAGGCACTCAGGCACCCAGCAGAGTAAAAACAGCCCCAATATCCCAACAGGTTTGTCCAGGCCTCGGGCAACCTTCAGCCACAAATCAACACACAAGGGTTAATTACAGAGCATTTCAAACGCAAGATCAAAACAAAACAAAACTCCAGCCACACATTCAAACTATTTCTGTGTTTTCCTCCAGTGAGCAGGTCTCTGGCACCAGAATGGATGATAACATTTAAAGAGCACCCATTTTTTGGCTCATCATCAAAACATTTCAGCATCTCTAACTTAATAAGCTCCTCTAGCAGCTACCCTGCCTGGGGCAGGAGATGCCCTGTAGAAGTCTGGAGCTCTTCAGTTCCCAAGTAGAGCTTATCTACTCTCATTTATTCAACAAAATACTAATTTCCTCTTCAAATTACACGTGGTTTAGCAGTGTCTTGAGCCTGTTTCCAATTGTGTTCCTTTTGCTTATTGGAAAGAATCCTGGAAAAGGAAAGCAGACGAAGAATAGCAATAACTGAATAAAACAAAGACTCTGTTTAAGGGAAAAGATATTGAGAAAAAACCCTCCCCCACTTTTTAAATTGAAACCTTTCCTATAAGACCAAAATGCTCGTGAATAGCTGTCTGACAGCACCCTAGAAACTGCCCCAGATGTCCATTAACTTCTGCACTGAACACAAGCTGCCTATTGTATCCAAGACACAGACTGCAGGGCTGCCAAGCCATTGGAAGGGTTTCATTTACTCTTATTTAAACAAGGCAAAGGCTTTGCACTTCTGAATGTAAAAATGCAGCTGGCTAGAAAACAAAAATTCTGTCCTTAAAAAAAAAGAAAAAAAGAGTAACATTTTGAGATTCAGTGGAATTATCCCTTCCACTTTCCAAAATTATGTGAAACTACAGGGAGCAGTATCCATGGTGGCCAACAAGAACCTAGCACCTCCATGGCACATGGGAACAGGGCTGAAGGAGACACATAAGACCAAGGTGACAAGACTGTTCCTTGGTGATGCTTTTCCAGGTCCAATTCCATTCTGGGTCAGATGAACAAGCTTTCCTAGAAAAGATCTGTAAGGATCTGCTTCTGCTCTGAGAGCAGACTGTTCCCAGGGGAGGGACAATGCCTGAAACACTTAAGTAATTGAATTTTGTACAAGCAACTTGCTCTCCCTGACACCAGACTGGAGTGGACTAATGTTGTTATATATATATATATCTATATAATGTATATATATGTGTCCTGGGACAGAGTTCTTAAGTATTTATTTTTTAAAATACACTTTATTTTCTCCTTAGTAACTGATACATTGCTCTGTCTCTCTTTGTATTGCAATTATGTTAGTATAATTATATTCAGTTTCAATTATTAAACTGTCCTTATCTCAACCCATGGGATTTACCTTTTTTCCAAGTCATGTCCCTTCTAGCAGGGAAGTGGAAGGATTAGTGAGCAGCTGCTGCCTGAGATTAAACCATGAAGATGATATGTTTCATGTAGCAGGGACTCTACAATGAATTATTATTATTATTACTTATAAATCAGGGAGTCTTCAAATTGTGTTTTTTTACCAAGCAGGATCTGTCTTCATGGAGCTGGAAGTTCCACTTTATGGCTTTATCACCACACTGACAGCGTGTATTCCAACATCCACTCCATCCTGATCAACCCATTTTGAGTCAGTATACGACACAAAGGCTCCATGCAATCTCTCCTGACCAAGCCAACTTTATTACATATTGCTAAATACCCTCCAACAATGCAGCAGTAAAGTTACAGAACTCCACCCTGGAGAACAAACACCAGAAGCAACGGCTGGAGGGACACACCAGCTCCTGCCTCCTGTCTTCAAGGCTCCTGCTCCAATCTCCTTTCTGAACTCTGTCCTGGGAAACACAGCAAGCTGAAATGCTTCTTGTGTCTGTTCTGGTTGAAGATGAAAGTATCCTTGGGCTGTCTGGGTGTGAGGGTTTCCTCTGGAGTTGCTGCTGATGAGGTCTAACACTGATGTTGGGGAGCTCCCCTGCTCCTTGGCTCGTGTTCTGGGCTCTCCTGAGAGCTGCTCACCCTTCCCTGGACATCACAGCTCTGCCCTTCAGTGACAGCCACTCTGTACCCAGCAACAGCCACTTCCCCCTCTCAAGGAGAACCACCCAGCAGCGAATGTTGGGGAACACAGATTTCTCCACAAAACTCACTCCGGGGAGAGCCAGCACATCCATCCCAGCCAGCACTGCCGTCACCCCACTCACCACAGGCACGGACAAAAACCTGGGATGTACTTCTCATGCAGACTGACCGTGCTCTGTGGCTTCTCCTGACTGCCAAATGCAGCAGCATTCCCCGGGATGCAGGATCCCTGCATGCTGGAGGCTCTGCTGGTGAGACACAACTCACCAGAGCACCACACTGAACTCCCTGGACACACAATTCACTTCATCCTCTAGTGCTAAAACACACTTCAAACACCCAGGGGAAAATACTAGAGATGCTTGTTACAGCAGAAAAGGGATCTCTTGGAGTCTAAAACTTACAGATTAGTGGGGCTTTAAGTTAAGGATGTCATTGACAGGGGCTCTTGCTGCAGGTTTTACTCACACCCTTCACTCCACTGTCTTTGAATAAACACAATTCTTGTATTAAAGGCCATCTGGGCAGCAACACTTGCATTTAAATGACTAGTTTTAAATACATGATCTTCAATTAAGGGAAGGTGTTCAACAGGGGAAGCTCTGAGCAGCATTAAATCTGCTCTAATACTTAGCACTTTCTATTATGTTCTCTCCTCTGGAAAAGAACATTGCTATTGAAAAAGCCATCCTTGAAACTGATAATGCCTTTAAAACAAATGAAAGTTCAGTTCCATGTATCTTGGTCTTCCTGTACATCATCCATTACAGCATTTAAAGAACAGAAAGTCTAGAACTCAGCTACAAAACAGAGACAGGGAAATTCCTGCCTGTCCCTTTCCCAAAATCTCCAGATGATTAATGTTAAAGAAACCTGCTGAAAAAGTGCAGCTAGAGTTTTGGTCTGGAGTTTAAGTCTAAATCAATTGCCACTCCACTACAGAAGCTTAAAATAAAGCTGCCTCACACTGGGTTTGCCCAGCAGTAAAGATAATTGCTGATGATGCCTTTGAGTGGCTAGCTAGAACAGAGGCTAGACAGAGAGAATAAAGTGGGGATTTATTAAAAGCCTTCAACAGATACACCTTGGGCAGTGCAAACCTCACAGAGGCTGCACCCCAGATGGACAATGGTCATAAGTTTTTCAGACAGAAATAAGTTTGGTCTATTTGCATATCAGGGGTTAATTTTCCAATTACAGCTTCAGGTAATGAAGTCACATTCCCCCAGTTTGTTCCTCCCCAATTCAATTTTGTTTATACTTTTCAGGGCTAAGACAGAGGGTGTCCTTGGTTCTCAGGCCTGGCAGGATTGTTTTCTCTGACTAAAATGAGAGGACAGTAACTCACATTCTATATGGAGTTCAGAGCTATATCCTAATGCAGTACAGGATCGGAAAAATAGAGAAGCTACTGTCTTGAGGCATCACTGATGCTGCAGTAATGCTCCTCAAACAGCAACAGAGAGAGTCCAAACCCTAGGGAGGACTTAGAGCATCTCTGCATGTCAAACAGGTCTCTCCTTTAAATGGACACATTAACACATGCTCCTCTCTGAATTTCCACAGCTCTAAGAGTATGGTGAAAAGCACAGGAAACACAAACCCAACCTTTATCTGCTGGAAGCTGAAGGCCACTGGGCTGACATCATTCACACCCTACCCAAGGTTAACACAAACCTTATCAGTACTTCCTTATCACTTATCACTGGTTTGCATGGTATGGAAGATTAACAATCAAATGGAGGGCTGGCTAGGAAGGTACACATCCATGGGGAAGATAGGGAAGTGAATAACTGAAAGTAACAATGCTTCCCTGTGGTACATTAACGTGGGAATGGTTTCTCCTGAAGAACAAATCCTTAGTGGGAATTAAAATGCAAAGTAGACTCTTCCTGGCCTTCTTTTGCCCTTAGGTCTGGTCAATACACTGCCAGGGACTTTCACTTGCACAGCCTGGGGAAAAAAAAATAAAATAAAAGGAAAAAAGTCAAAAGGAAAGGAAAGAAGTAAAAAAGGATGTCTTTCTCTTGGCTCTACCAGACTGCCTCCTGCCAGGAATGAGAGTGGATCTGAACTGCCAGGGCTCAGTCTTGGCTGCAGCACAAGCTCCATCTCAGCCTCTCCATATCTCATCTCCCATTTCTACCTGGCGTCCATCTCTTCTGCCTGGTCCCTGCTAATAAACTCTTTGGGATCAACTCTAACAGTAATTTTAGAGCATAAATGCCAGCAAGTCCAGCTCCAGGCCTCCAGAAGAGTGCCAGTTTCAAATGGGTTTTTCAGAGCACCATCACCCATTCACATTTCCAAACGAACAGTGCCACCCTTCCAGGAGGGCTTGGATGCTGCACAAATCAGTCCTTCCTCGGGATTACAGAACAACCTTTCCCCCACCTGGAAAGGGAAAGAGGTAAAACATTCCCCACTGCAGCAGCACTGCTCAGAGAGAAGGCTGAGGGACATAAACATTGACAGTTATGCATGAACCATTCATAACCACAAATGGCATTTTCCTGTTTTACAGAAACATAAGTGAAGGACACTGGGCAGGACACTGAACTTTCTTTTCCAGCAGTAAAAAGATCTTTAGTGGTTTATTTGATGGGATCAAACAGGCCTGGCACAAGGCCAGAGCTTACAGCAGTTAGTTTATGATCCTGGAGTAACCTGTCACGGGCTTTTGCCCAAGCTGAAGTTTCATAATACCAATGCTTCTAACCAGGACTAGACAGCAGCACTAGGCAGTAATTTCCTTTTTTAATCTCCTTTCAGTTTGTTGAGTTTTAAGATTGGAACTTCAGAGCTTCTTTGCTGTCAGGTAGAAAAATAAGACAGGATGAACCAAAAGCTCCCCACAGCCATGGGAGCCCAGGTAAAAAGCTTTTTTGTTCAGTAAAGCACCTGTAGCCTCAGGAAGATAGTGAAGGAGACCACACCATATATATGGATCTAAGACAACACACATCTAAAGTAAAATTAAAATCCAGCTCCTACAGCTGTTTCAGTAACACTCAGTCCTCTTGCTTGGACAGAGGGACTTTTTTTATTTGTGGAGAGGAGGGCATGGTACAAGCATACAGGCAAAACCACTCAAGAATCAAAAGCAGAATTGAGAAGAAAATGAATCAGGATTGCTCCTACAGAAGGAAATTCCCAACTGTGTTTTAAAATTGACCAAAGCTATGTACTACTGGGGAAAAAACTTCCTGTAATTGGCATCACCGAGGGTTTTTCCTATTGCTGCAAACCAGTGGGATAATGGCTTAAATCAAGGATATTCCCCCACAGCCATCCCATCTCCTTCCAGTTAAAGGAATTGGGTTAATTTCAGCATCATCATAAGTGTAGCTCAACTGAAGAGACAGGAACAGCTCAAACAGCTGTGAATGACACAGTCCCACTGCAATGTCATTTTAAGCCAGCCCATCCAGCTGGGCTGATGTGTACTACAAATAAAAAGGATTGTCACAGAAAAATTGCCATCAGTGCTGCTCCAAGAGCAGTTGGAAGATATTCTAGAATAAAAATCATTCAGCTGGGAGGAAGAGGAGAGAATTTTACTTTTAATTGCACAAATGTCAAATGCATTCTCAGTTTCAGAGAGAAAAAAGAAATTATTATTTCTGAAACTAAATGACTTTTGGAACAACTCCCATGAAACAATTTCTCTTCTCCATCTCCTTCATTTTTTATTCTGTTCTAATTCACTGGTACATGACATTACTGTAAACTACCTGAATTTCACCTGACTTCCCCTCTCATGCTGCCACCAGATTAGCACAGGGACAAGATGCCAGCTCACACAGGTCCAGCAGGGAATCAGGGCTGCTGGTTGTTCAAAAGCCTGGGCACATTCCTAGGAAGATCTCTGGCTCAGGGCCACTCTGCTCTCCAGAAGCTCAGCCAAGGAATTTGCAAGTGGATAATGGCCCATCACAGACAAGGGGGATCGGGAGAAAATCGAGCATGAGTTTACTGGGAAAAAATCAAAGACCTCCTTTAATGTGTTTTTAAAATGAAGGGTTTTTTTAATTAAAAAAGTTAAATTTAAACACTAATAGTCTCCTTATTTTAATACATTACAAATGTGCATGTTTGAAGGAAAGGATTATCTCTCCCATGACACAGCACTTTGCCTACCAGGTAGCTGAGGCCCATCTCAAAATGCTTTATATTCCTAAACTGTAAATTTTAGCTACATTACAAGGAGCTCCTCATGCGACTCAGATTTAGTTCCAGTATCATTTCTTGTCAGGAGACAAACTTTATAGCATTCCAAAGTCCCAGATACCACAGCTACCAGCTGTGTCACATCAGCCAAAATGGCCCAGGCAGGAGGAGCTGTGTTGAAAGCTGAAGAGTTTCATTAATTGCCAATGTCACCAAAAGAGTCACTTGATGCTGGCAGCTTTCAGTGGTATCAAGTTTTGCTCACAGCTCTCAGATCCTTACTTTGTCTTTCCCAAAGAGTGTCAAATCCAAGCTACTTGACTGTACTTGCCATTTACACACAGATGAACACTCTCGGGTCCTGGCTAATACTCCAAATCCAATGCTAAATATTTATATTTATATTTATATTTATATTTATATTTATATTTATATTTATATTTATATTTATATTTATATTTATATTTATATTTATTCCTGACATCTAGAATCTCTAGCCCCGATCAATTAGCAACAGCTTCCATTCAACTCATGTAAAAAATCCAAAAATCTTGGAGAATTTGAGCTTGAGTACTTAATTGATT
Organism: Sialia sialis; assembly: GCA_009812075.1. Lineage (NCBI taxonomy): Eukaryota > Metazoa > Chordata > Aves > Passeriformes > Turdidae > Sialia > Sialia sialis. The sequence continues at coordinate 5,855,734 of VRYO01002184.1, read as the reverse complement.
TTAAGTCCAGGATGTTGCCAACTCAGCTACCCTTTTGACAGATTTGATGTCTGAAGGGACTGTAAAAGTCACCTAGTTTGATCTCCCACCTAACATGAGAAAGAACACAGGTACCTCATGCATCTTTTTGTGAAGAGATTTATAGGAGTGGGATTCAGCTGAAGTTGCACACAACTAACAAAGGTTATATAGAGATATCTGTAAACATTGAACACTCTGTGTTTAGCACAGGGTGGCTGAAGGGAAAGCTAAAATATAAACAGCAGCCAGTCTGGAGCACACTGGCCAACTGCAGGATCCTTCCTGGGCAGTGATCTCCTGTCACCTCCTGCCTCACTCATCCTCTGCTGGAACTGATTCAGCTGAAAATAGAATGGAATTGTTAAAATTAAATGTTTGCTTATTAATTGGGCCCAAACTAAATGAATAGGGAGGGTTTAAATAGACTTGTACACGTTACAAATGTACTCTATTTATCACCTTCCTTGAAAGAAATATTTCTGCCTTACTACAGCTATGCTGAGTCATCTTCAACTACAAAAAAAATGAACATGATGCAGCAAAAGAGGAAGTTATGCAGAAGGGAAACTTGTGGCACTTTGGAAATGCATTTCTTTGCTGGTTCAGAAAGCAGCATGACCTTTAGGCAAATTTTTTACCAAAATCTGTCAGAATGATTCAAGGTGAAGGAATGTCCACAAAGCTAAAGGTTAAAGGAGTGCTTTGTAGGAGACTATCACAATGCCAAGACTGAGGCTTTGAGAGGTTTACTCTTGAGAGTTGCTGCAATTTCCTGTTGGATTACTCAAGAGCCTCTGGATGAAGGAGCCAGCACTCCACAAGGGGTGGGGAAAAAAAGTTATCTGTCAGGATACCAAGACACAGAGAGCAAGGAAACCGGGCTGTCAGCTGAGCAGGATCAAAAGGAACGGAGAAATTCTGGTCTCCCCTTTGAAATGTTTGAAATTGTTCTCTCGTTTCCCATTTATGCTGTTAAAAAAAAACCACACCACCCAACACACAAGCTGCTGGTTAAAGCCCAGGCATTTTGCCTGCCTGCAGACCAAGGTGTTTATTTGCCCCTCATCCCAACATTACTCAGCAGCAGTGCTGAGCACCCAATGCTTTAATCTCACAGCCACTGTGCCATTTCTTACTCAGAGAGGCTGAGCTGCAGAAAAGGACAGAATTCAGTTTTTTTCCAAGTTTGTGCTCTTTAATCACTAGGCTGAAACTTTGCTCTCCCAAAGAAGCCACTTGTGTTTTACAACAGTAAAGGACACAAGCAGCAAAATAAGTGGCAATTCACCAGTATCTGCTCTTTGAAAAGGAGATTGTGGGTCATGTTAATTAGCACACCTCTTTGGCACTCTCACTATCACACAGCAAATATGTGACACAATAAATAGGTAATTATGGGCACTGGGGAAGAACACACCTAAGGCCTGCCTGGTGTGGGTATGTGCTATCACATCCACCCCCTCCCCAAAGCATTTATCAGGGGAACAGGAGATATTAACATTGAGCATTTAGGAGATATTTACAGCTAAAGTAGACAGCATGATTCCAAGTGTTCAGATGGAGATATTGCTCATAATGCATTCCAAAAACACAATATTCCAGTTGTTCCTCTCTTATATAAATAACCTACATTTATATTAGCAATTTGCTGATTCCATGTTCAGCAGGTAAAGCAGTTGCTGGAAGCCAAAAGCTTTTACAGGTTTCTAATGTGATCTACAGTGTTCTCTTTCATTTCTTTTTTTCTGAAATGGGTTGAGCAGGAAATTATTTTGCCTCTGAAAAAAAAAAAAAAAACCACAAAAAAATTCAACCAGCAAAATTTCCAGCAAAATTCCCCACCCTGAATCAGGGTGAAGGGTTGAAATCTTAAAACTTGCAATAAGCCAAAAAAATCCAACATAAATCAATCATCTGTTTAAGTTTATATAGTTCAAGATAAACATTTTCATGAGCTAATTCTGAACTATTTTCATTTTATTCTGATCCCCTTTTAACAGAAAAGTGTTGTAGTTGATTTAAACTCCATGGCAAAGAACTGATTAAATTGGAACAGCGTGTTTCCTTTCACTCTAAACAGATTCGAAACTGACATCAATACAATATTCAGTTTCCAAAAATATCTAGATTTTCTTTGACCAAAACAGGGAGTCTAAGTTCATCAGCAAATGAAAAAGTGACCATTAATACCGGCTCACATTTGATTAAGTTATTGTTTTGAACTGCTGGACACCATTCATTAGTTCAGTGCACAGAAACCCCAACTTTTGTGGGCAGATTTCAGATGGAAGCCTCTACCTACATTTTCTAATGGAGCAACATCATTTCAATGTGACTGCCATCTATCTGGTCATCACTTAAAATATCCTGTAAAATCAGTGCACTGTGTACACTCCTGCTAACAGAAAATACTGCCCAAAATAGGGTGACCACTGAGCTGAACCTGATGGTCATGAAATCAGTGTTGCATTTCCCAGAGTTGTTGAGCTCTAGTTTTTAAAACAATCAATCAGGTGGAAAGTTGTTCTGAGCCCAAGCAGCTGTGGAAGGAAGAAAACGAGTCCACAGAGAGCACAGACACCCAGAGAGCAGCACAGAGGGCACCATGCTGGAGTTTAACACCACAGCATAAAGTACAGAATATACACTTACTTCATACCTCAAACCAGGAAATCTGTCTGCATATTTACATTAACACATCAATAAGCTGCTACTAGAGTTGCTGCACTGCCAGCCTTCCCTGAGAAGCCAGGACCTGCTTCTGGAGGCAGCCAACAGATCAGGGAGCAGAGTCAATCTGTTTGTGCTTGTTCCTCTTCTAGGAGTTGATGGTAGAAACAATACACGAAAATACTTGTTTGAGCAAGCTTATCTGCCAGCTGTTGAGGCAGAGTGCAGAGCACTTGGAAATGAAATACAAACAAAGGAATGTAACCGAGGGGCTCAGGAGCCAAACTCTTCTTGTAAATAGTAATATTGGGACAGATATTGAAAGGTAATTAGTTATCTGAGGATGCAACTCAGCATAAAATGCTCAGAGCCAACTGCTTGTGCTGTCCTGTAGCAGTTTTCCAGCAGTGATGTAACTTCAGACATTCCTTTTCATTCCGGCTCCTCATTTGAAAAAAACCCAACAAAAACCAAAAAACAATCTCCCTTGAGCTAAAGCAGTGTTTTAAAAAAAGGGACACACAAGAAGTGATTCATTGGGGGGCAATTCCAGACTCAGCACACGTGCTGAAATCCCCACGGCCTCTCTTGGTCTGAGTGTGTGCCTGCACCGCAGAGTTAAACACCACGCTGTACCTCGGGGAAACCCAGCACTTACACACTCCCACCATTAGAGCACACCACGGCAGCGATTTCCAAACTTTCCCCAGTTCCCGCTGCAATCCGCCTTTCCAAAGGGCTCGGGGCTCCAAGCACTGACAGAAGTCACCGCAATCCCCCGGGGCTGGTGACCACCCTGGGCTGCCACCAACCCATCCCTGTCCCAGCAGTCACAAAGCACCGAGCGGGGAGCGCTCTGCCACTCATGGAAGTGGCTCCGGAGAACAGAACACGCTGAAACAGAGAGGAGGAGCCCCGCGTTCAGCAGGGTGAGCTCCGGGCGCGGACTGTGCTGGGAGAGCCGCATCCCACGGGGCTTGGATGGATGGATGCTCTGTGCGGGGGACTCGGGGGATGCTCTGTGAGGAGGGCTCGGCTCTGACATGCGGGAGGACAAACAGAACGGAGCCGCCCTGGTGCTGCTGCTGCCGGGACAGAGGGACACAGGAAGGGACACAGCCGCCCATCCCGGAGCCGTAGCACCGGGCTGCCTGTGCCGCTTCGGGGGACACTGGGGGACACTCGGGAGACACTCGGGGCACACTCGGGAACACTCGTTGCACACTCGGAGACACTCGGGAACACTCGGGCGCACTCGGGGCACACTCGGGCACTCTCGGCGGACGCGGCGCTGCCCGGCAGGCGGGCGGGGAGTGAGGGAGAAGCTTACCCAGAAGCGGGA